>QRFJ01000283.1:131549-388583 GCA_006176705.1 Cocos nucifera
TGATGTCCATATTATAAATGCCACTAGGCGATGATTTTAACATTCTGGTATAAATATTAGGGTCTATTTATTGATGCTATACTAATATTATTCAACATGTTATACTTGTTAATATTTATTAACATTGCAGGTCATGATGGCATCAAAAAGCCATCTAGCTTTCATCCTCATCTCTCGATAGACTATGCGGAGCTCTACATCTGAGTTGTAGTTGGAGCATACTCCATCTACCTCTACATCAGCTATCTACAGACCATCGACATCTACTCCACCATCGGTATCTACTCTACCGACATTTGAGCCTTCACCGTCAATCACATCTCTGACACATGCTATGACACCAGCATCTGAGTGTACATTTTTATTATATTATTTATTTATTTTTTATATAAAATTTATATATTTATATATTTATATAATATATTTTTATTATAGGTGTATCATCCAGTAGGACATTTTGCGGTCCCACATGTAAACCGCATGAGTGGATCTGCCAGCATCAGGTGATGGTGCAGTATGATGCAGATGGGATGCCAATAGGGAAGACCACACGAGAGATGCATTCCTTTTTTGGAGTTTTTATGAGACGGTTCGACATCATTCTAATATTGCCTATAGACTGGCAATTGATGGATGCTGGTGTTAGGGATCGGATATGGAAGAAGATATAGGTAAGTGTATCTTAATTATATTTATCCATTTGATATGTTTACACTTTGATTAGAATAATTTGGTAATTAATTTTTGATAATTTTTGTACAGAAGAGGTACGACTTTTCAGACCATAAGAGGGCTCAATATGCCCGACTAAAGAAGATTGGAAAGTTGTATCGGGGCTACAAAATCAAGCTCCATAAAAGATGGCTTGAGCACCAACGAGACACTCCAGAGGAGCTTGTTTCTTGGATATAGGACTGTCCTTCGAGTCAGTGGGAGGGGATGGTTAGACATTGGAGGAGCCAAAAGTTCAAGATAAAATTTTTAAATTTTAAATTTTTTAATATATTTAAATATTATTTAAATATTTATTATTTATTTGAATACTTGTTAGGCTACCTTCCATCAGAATCGGGAGAATCGGGCAGCCCAAAAGTACACGCACACTCTAAGTCATGATTCTATGGCCAGTCGTATGCATAGAGAGATAATAAATTTTAAAATTTTATTTATAAATTAAATTAATATTTTTTATATATTTTTAAAAAATTGATCCATTATTATAGCTGACGAGAGAGGAAGTGATGCTCAGCCATAGCAAGATCTTTCGATCCAGCCATACGAACAAGAAGGGCAAGTCGATGAACACCATGATCAGAAGAATTTTTATAGATAATAAATATATTAGTATATATTATCAGTATTATAGCATTTCTTATAAAATTTTATTTAAATTTATAATTATAGGAGCAGTTAGATGTGCTCGCAAGCGAGGGCCCAGACACCTCTGGCCCCCATGACTATTTATCTCAGATCTTGGGGCCTGAGTACTTAGGAGGATTCAATGTAGGCTCGGACATACGTCGATGAGTTACTAGTCTAAGGGAAGCATCTCTTCACATGCTTTCAGTATCATCAGTCGGAAGCAGCTTGAGGAGGTATTGGCGCTGGTAGATCAGGCTACGACATGGGTTGCTCATGCTAAGGAGCGCACATCTCATCTGGAGGGCATCCTGAGCATCACGCTAATGAGGCTCAGCTCATATTTTGAAGCAGACTTTGCAGGCCTTGAGGATACATTAGCCGACATTTCAACTCCAGCTCCTCCAGCTCCAGCTCCTCCATCTCATGCTCCATCTTTCGATGATGATGACGACGATGTAGATTTAGGAGACTTCTATTATATTTTTTTTAAAAAATAATATAATAAATTTTATTTGATAATAAAATTAAAGCACTTTAGAAATATTCTTGTATATATAATATACACTTTTTTTTAATTATGTTATATATATCTTTGCATTTATCAGGTAAAATATATAAAAATTAAAAATTTTTTATTTTTTATTATTTAAAAGCTATGGCAGTAGTTGTAAACCTGCTGTCGTAGATGTGCCAAGCGAGATTGTAAGTCATGTTCCAACTGCTATATTAGATCTATGGCAGTGGTTCAAAAATTACTATCATAGCTCAAGTCTATGGTAGCGGTGTTAGATATGTATGCCCTAGAAGCCAGAATTGGCTGACACTTATAATACACTTCTAGGGGCAAAATTATAATTTTGACTATAAATAATAAAATAAATTATTTTCAATCATAAATATGTATTTAGTGTCTGTGATACATCCCTTAAGTTAATGATAATGATAATTCTTATTTTCAAGAGTTAAAAATTTAAGACAAAAATTTTCATTATTAACTCATAAAATGCTCTTGACCGTAGGATCATCATGAGAATGGTGATTGATCTAGAAGGTTGGTGTACAATTGCTTCTTTATAGTAGATGAGTCTTGAGTCTATGGTGTAGAGATATCGGAGCGAGAGTATAGATACTCATTAGAGAACGAGGGCACTGAACGTGACCATCTCAAGCAGTTATAAGAAAGTCTACCTTCTCGTCAATGACTGACTCGAAGCTGCAGTGGTATGTCTGATTCTTTGACCTGAGGTGCATCGGTAGTTCACCTTGAGGATGTTATAGTTTGACTACACCATGACTCGATCTCCTAGCTATTCGTAATCCTAAGGTGTATGTTGGCTATAGCATGTTCATTGTAGGAATTGGATTGCACCAAGAGAAAATCTATCTATCTCGGTAAATAGGAGTAGCCCTATAATGATTATGAGAATCAAGTCTATAAGCCCATAGCCATGGTAGAGTGAAATAATAGAAAGAGTTTCTATTAAAATTTTCACATCAGACTAAAATCAAATGATTAAATCATATGACAGAAATTAGGGTTTGACGAGTTCACCTTAATCCTAATCTGATCGAGGCTCAAGATAGAAGGACTCAATCACACAGGTAGCCGCACCAAGAGGTTCATTTTCAATTTTGATGGATTGCCACCATATACTACTAGGTGTCACTGATGAATTTTGGAAGTAATTAGAATGATTTAGATGATCGATCATTCTAGTTGTATGAATCAGAAGAGTTCTGATCCATCGGAAGGTATTTCAATGATGATAATGATAGAGATCACGACATATCCTATTATCATATAGAACTGAACCTAACTAGATCACATAAATAAGGGTTTAGATCTGGATATCATCAATTAGACTAATTCAGTTTAATTGATTTGAATTAGATTCAATTAGGTTTAAGAAAATCGTGCTAGCACACGATTGAGCCTAATATTCTCCTTCAATTATCATTAAAAGTTATCTCAACTGAGCCAAATATATTTATACTCACTCAAGTACCTTTACTTGATCTGACTGAAGTTTGTCCAGGTCAGAAAAGGATTGTCTTAATTTATGAGATAAATTTAAGATAATACCTGCCATTTTTCATCACCTGCTAATTCTTATCTTTTGACTTTGGTCAAACGTTGATCTTTGACACTTAGACATCTGCTCATGTGTCATGCACCCATAGGAGAGCAAATAGAGACTTGTCCCCTTGCTAGAAAATGGAAAGAAGGGGGTGCATGCCTAGGGAGGTGTGCATCCAAGGATAGGAATGCTTGGAGTCCCATACAGATGGGACTCCAGGTTGCTTCTTGGAATCTACTTAGGTGGTGCAAAGGGACTCTACTTTGACCAGTCTTGGTGCCACCTAAGGATGATTAAGAGGGGGCTCTCATCTGATTAGATCAGGTGATATCATCCCACCAATTAGATTTAGATCTGATTGTACGAAGTGACGTGATTAGTCGGGATGATGTGGCACTGCATGGCACAGTAGGGTCTATATAAACCCTATCTACGCCTAGCTCAAAAGGAGTTCTCCCTTAGCCGATGCCCCAAGGCTGCCCCTATCCCTCCTCTACACCATCTTTAGGTCCCCTCTCTCCTCTCCATGCCCAAGGAGATTTGAGCTCTAGTTTGGTGCGATCCAGGCAAGAGAAAGGTGACGAGAAAGGAAGAAGGTAGCACTACTACAAAAGATGATTCCAGATCTTCAAAAGGAGTTTTGAAGATCCTCCAAATCAGATCTAGATATGATATTTGGAGAGATGATAAAGAAGAAGAAGATCTTCAGATCTAGTCTGAGTGGATACTGGTAGAGGCCAGGCACTTGCGTGGCTAGATCCAGAACCTCAGGCAATCAACAGGATCATCATAGGATAATCTGATTATCCAACAAAAGGTACAAAATTAAATTAAATTTAATTTTTTTATTTTATTTTATTAGATTTATAAAATTAAATCTAAAATATCTTAGATCTGATCTAGATTTAAAAGAAAATTTTTTGAAATATCTCTCTTGATCCAATCAGATCTGAACAAATTTGACTCAGAAAATCAGAATTTTTCCTTCAACTGATATCAGAGCCTGATTCTAATAAACTATTTAGATCTAATTTAAATTTATTTTAATCTAATAATTAGGTGATTTTAGATGTCACATGAGATGTGATTAGATCTAAAATCAGAAAAGATAAAATTAAATAATTTAGATCTAAGTTTTACAAGATGCATGACTAATTGTAAAATAAAATTATTCTATACATAGTCTTGCATGATCATAATTTAATTTAATTAAGTTATAATTTTAGATCTATTTATTTACTATTTTTTAATATTATAAATATTATAATAAGATCTAAAAAATAATAAATAATATTATTTAATTTTTAGATCATATGAGATATGATGAATGCATATTTAGACTAGTTGTAGAATAGTTCTACATAATTATCTAGATTAAAATTTATTTTAATATGATCAATTTAAATCTAATTTTTTAGATAATTATGAGATAATTTAGATCTAAAAACATACATGATATGATATATGAGATGTATGCAAAATATGTTTACAGTTAGATTAATTTTTATATATGAGATATATAATGTAGATCTAACTAGTTTTGTAGTCTTATATTTCTAATTAAGGTGTTCCCCTTGGCCGTCCAATCATAAGAATAAAGTAGAGTTTAAATGCCCTCTCCTCTTATTTGATGGGGTGTTCTTATGATGTGTAGCGGTGCTACGCATTCGTTCTTAATCAGAAATCAAGAACTTATTTTCTGCAAAATCCTAGATCCTGAAATTCTAAGATTTTATTTACATATTTTATTTATGAATCCTAAACTTAATTAAGAATTAAGATTATGAAATATATGTTAGATCTAAAATTAAGAATTTTAGATCTAAGACATATTCATAAAATTGGATTCGGACTTGGGTAGCTCAATTAGGTTTAAGCGGTTGATCAAACTGAATCAAGAGTTGGTTAGATGGGATTAACAGTGCTTAAATTGACTAGCCTAATAGGATTAAGTCTGGGTCAAAATCGATTCATATAAGTGATCGATCAAACTAAGACCTAATTATGCTCAATGGTTAGAGTCTGGATTGTAGGCTAATTGGATTGGTTTTGGCTCAATAATTTGATGTCTAAGATAAGTTTGGCAGATATGATCGACTAATTTTTAATTAAGAGCTACTTAACTCGAATGCATTCTTATCGAGTTAATGGCATATCCCTTCCACCGATCTCACTTACCTAGTCATATTTGTTGGCTCAGTCCTGATCTGAGGTGGTCAATAATCCGAGCTAACCCATGCCACTAGGTTAGTCATAATGGTTATGACTATGTCAAGTCTAGTTTAATGAGACCTAAATCAAATCTCTCTAAGAAAAGATTAAGTCTAAGGTCTTCCATCATTGTAGATGTGCGGATTTTTTTCGAAGTTGATTATTCTCGACTGGTTATAGTGGTTTAGTGGCATCGAAAAGATGCAACCATGTCTATTAAGCATTGGATGCTATGAGCTATAGGATGGATTGGGCTTAATATTTTGAATACGGTGAGAGACTCAATTAGAAATTCAATCTGTGCAAATGGTGGGTCTGACCTAACTAAGGAGTGGATCAAGATTCCAGGCACGATGAGATTCATGAATTAGAGATCAAGTTTGGGTGCATCATGATTAGAGAATCATTGAACAAGAGTTGTTCACTCATTGGCTAACTCATAACCAATAACTATTAGGTAAGGTGATGAGTCAGTTGGTGGGACCACACCACCTACTAGAAATCATTAATCGTAAAGATTTTTACATCTCTACAGAGGGAGTATAAGGATTCAAAAAAATAGTGAGAGCTAATTTATTTAAAAATAAAATCTCTAAATAAATTGGTCAAATCTTAATTACAATATCTAATTAGAAACTTTGACTCTCTATAGAAAAATGTCTACATCCAACCCACTAGCACGAATCCTGGACACCCATAGACTGACCAAATCTAATTACAAGGATTGACTCCAAAACTTCAAAATTATTTTGGATTCTGAGAAGTTAACTCATGTATTGGATCAGAACCCTCCCACCTTACCAGCTCGTCCATCCGCTGAACAGAGAGCATCTCTTGATAAGTGGATGGATGAAGATAATAAGGCTAGATACTACATGTTGGCCTCAATGTCTGATGAGCTTCAATGCCAACATGAAGATATCAAGACTGTCCACCAAATATTGGCTCACCTATAAGAGATGTTTGGTGAACAAAGTCGTGCAGCCAAGTATCAAGTCACTAAACGACTATTCAAAGCTAAAATGCATGATGGGCAGTCAGTCCAAGATCATTGTCTGATGATGATTAAGGACTTGAAAGAGCTTGAGAAGCTCGGAGTGAAGTTGGACCTGGATCTGTAGAATGATATAATTCTATAATCCTAGATTAATGCATATGGACAGTTCATCATGAACTACCATATGCATAAACTTCAAAATTTTTTGATTGAGCTTATGAACATGCTGGTTACTACTGAGCTTTCTATGAAAGATTCTAAAGGCTCAGTGCTTGCTATGAAATAGACTTCTTCCAAGAGAAAGTCTTTTAGAAAGAAGAAGTCTGTGAAAAAGCAGAAGATGGAAGGAGAAAAGAAGAAAAAGATAGAGTTGAAGAAGAAGGCCATTGACAATAAAAAGTATTTTCATTGCAACAATGATGGCCCATGAAAGTGGAACTACCCTACTTACCTGGCCATCCTAAAGAATAAGGAGGCAGATCCTTCTGGAGGTATGCTCGTTATTGAGTCTAACCTGATGGTTTCTTCTGCATTCAGTTGGATGCTTGACTCTGGTTCTAGTGCTCATTTGTGCACTTCCATGCAGGGTCTTGAGGATAGCAGGAGGCTGAGGGATGGTGACATGATCCTACGCATCGAAAATGGAGCAAGAGTTACTACCGTGGCCATGGGAACATACCCTCTTCGACTACCATCTAGTTTAGTTTTAAAAGATTGTTATTATGTACCTACAGCAAGCAGGAATTTGATTTCTGTTTCATGTCTAGCACTAGAAGGCTTTGTAATTAGTTTTCTTAAGGACCATTATAACATTCTTTATGAAAAAAATAAAATTGCAAGTGGTTTTCTTATTAACGGTCTTTACCAGTTATATATTGATGTATCTATTTTTAATATCGAGCAAAATGTGAATGCCATGAAATGATCTAGGGATAGTCCAAATGATAGATATCTATGGCACCTAAGACTAGGTCATATAGTAGAAGATAGGGTTAATAAATTAAAAAAAATCAGGCTATTGAGTCTGTTGACTTTCGAGTCACATCCAATTTATGAATCTTATCTTCATGGCAAAATGATTAAGCTCTCTTTTGTAGGACATGGGGAAAGGGCCACGGATCTTCTTGTCCTAATACATACTGATGTATGTGGCCCATTTAATGTGCCAGCTAGAGGTAACTTTGTCTACCTCATAACCTTTACCGATGATTTATCTAGGTATAGGTATGTGTATCTTATGAGACATAAGTCTGAAGCTTTTGAAAAGTTCATGAAATTCAGACATGAAGTAGAAAAGCAAACTGAAAAATCTATTAAGATTCTTCGATCAGATCGAGGAGGAGAATACCTTAGTCGAAAATTTTTGGACTATCTCAAGGTTAATGGCATAGTCTCTCAATGGACTCCACTTAGAATACCTCAACTTAATAAAATTTTAGAATGGAGGAATCAGACCCTATTAGATATGGTCTGATCTATGATGAGCTTCACAAACCTCTCTGATTTTTTTTGGGGATACTGTTTGTAACTGCAATATATTTACTAAGTAGAGTTTCTTCTAAAACCATTCCTACCACACCATATGAGATATGGCATGGTAAGAAACCAAGTCTGAGCCATCTCAAAATTTAGGATTGTCCGACTCATGTCAAAAGATAACAAGCGGACAAGTTAGACTTTAAGTCCTTTAGAGCTTGATTTATAGGATATCCTAAAAAGTCATTAGGATATTATTTCTACGTTCCAAAAGATCACTATGTGATTGTGAGTCGACATGTCATCTTTCTTGAAAAATAGTTTATTCAAGATAGCGGCATTGAAAAGCAGATCAAGCTCGAGGAGAAAGTCTCACAAGAGCAACGAGCTAAAGACCAAATGAAATCTAATCAGGTTGAGCCAATACAATCACTACCTCCTCTATCTCGTAGATCGGAAAGAATTTTTCATTCCTCTAAGAGGTACTTAGGTACTATTTCAGAGGAAGTAGAGGAAATATTTTTCATAGGTAATGGGGTTCATAGTGATGATCCCAAAACCTATAACAAGGCGATATTGAATATCGACTCCGAGAAAAGATTAGAGGCAATGAAGTCAAAAATTGACTCAATGCACTCAAACCAAGTCTAGATCTTGGTAGATTGACCAGAAGGTATAGTATCTATTGAGTGTAAATGGATTTATAAGAGAAAGATTGGTGCAGATGAAAATATGGAGATATTCAAAGCTAGATTAGTGGCAAAAGGTTATAGTCAATGCGAAGGCATTGACTATCAGGATACCTTTTCGTCAGTAGCTATGCTAAAATCCATCCGCACATTGCTTGTTGTTGCAATCTATTTTGATTATGAAATATGGCAAATGGACGTGAAAATGATATTCTTAAATGGATATCTTGAGAAAGATATCTATATAGACCAGCCGCTAGGTTTCACATCTAGTGATTCTGATCACAATGTATGCAAGCTGTAAAGGTCCACATATGAACTTAAGCAAGTATCTCGAAGCTAGAATACTCATTTCAATGATGTGATCAAATTATTTGATTTCATCAAAAATGAGGAGGAACCATATGTCTTCAAAAAGATCAGTGGAAGCACTATTGTTTTCCTTGTATTGTACACGGATGATATCCTTCTTATTGAAAATGATATTCCGATGTTGATCATAATTAAAATATGGTTATCTAAAAAATTCTCCATGAAAGATCTAGGAGAAGCATCCTTTATTCTAGAAATTAAGGTCTATAGAGATGGACCAAATAGGATGCTAGGACTTTCACAGAAGATGTACATAGAGGAAGTGCTAAAGAGGTTTAGCATGAAAAACTCTAAGAGGGAATTAGTATCCTTTAGACATGGCATTCATCTTTCTATGAAGATGTACCCTAGCACATCTGAAGAAATAGAATATATGAGCAAGATCCCTTATGCTTCAGCAATAGGGAGCCTCATGTATGTCATGTTATGTACACAATCTGATATAGCCCATGCTGTAAGTGTCACGAGCAGATATCAGTCGAATTCAGATGAAGAATACTGAACTTCTATGAAATATATCCTTAAGTACTTAAGAAGAACTAAAGATATGTTATTGGTCTTTGGTAATGGAGAACTCCAAGTTCAAGGATATACAAACTCGAATTTTATGTCCGATGTAGATGATCGAAAGTCAACATCTGGGAGTCTATTTATGTGTAATGATTGTATTATCAATTGAAAGAGTTCTAAGCAGACTGTGATAGCAAATTTCACCATGAAAGCAGAATACATCACTGCATCAGAAGCTATGAAGGAGGCATTCTAGTACAAGAAGTTTGCCATAGAGATCGGAGTGATGCCGTCAGATGCCATTCCTTTATACTACGACAACAATGGCGCCATAGCCCTTGCTAAGAAGTCGAGATCTCATCAGAAATCTAAGCATATCGAGCGATGATACCACCTCATCCACGATTACCTCGAGAAGGATTACGTCAAGGTCAAGAGAGTTGACTCCACAAATAATATGGCGGATCCACTCACAAAGCCATTGGGCAAGCAAAAGATCGAAGCCCATCTTGAGAAGATGAGACTTAGATTTATAGCCAATTGGCTTTAGGTCAAGTGAGAATTTGTTAGATATGTATGCCCTAGAAGTCAGAATTGGCTGACACTTGTAATACACTTCTAGGGGCAAAATTATAATTTTGACTATAAATAATAAAATAGGTTATTTTCTATCATAAATGCATATTTAGTGTCTGTGATACATCCCTTGAGTTAATGATAATGATAATTCATATTTTCAGGAGTTAAAAATTTAAGATAAGAATTTTCATTATTAACTCATAAAATGCTCCTGACCGTAGGATCATCATGAGGATGGTGATTGATCTGGAAGGTTGGTGTACAATCACTTCTTTATAGTAGATGAGTCTTGAGTCTACGATGTAGAGAATCAGAGTGAGAGTATAGATACTTATTAGAGAATGAGGGCACAGAACGTGACCACCTTGAGCAGGAAGTCTACCTTCTCATCGATGACTGACTCAAAGCTATAGTGGTGCATCTGGTTCTTTGACCTAAGGTGCATCGGCAGTTCACCTTGAGGATGTTATAGTTTGACTACACCATGACTCGATCTTCTAGCCATTCGAAATTCTGAGGTGTATGTTGGCTATAGCATGTTCATTATAGAAATTGGATGCACCAAGAGAAAATCTATTTACCTCGATAGATGAGGAGTAACCCTATGATGATCATGAGAATCAAGTCCATAAGTCCATGGCCATGGCAGAGTAAAATAATAGAAAGAGTTTCTATTAAGATTTTTACATCAGATTTGAATCAAATGATTAAATCATATGACAAAAATTAGGGTTTGACAAGTTCACCTTAACTCTAATCTGATTGGGCCTCAAGATAGAAGGAATCAATCACACAGGTAGCTGCACCAAGAGGTTCATTTTTAATTTTGATGGGTTACCATCATATACTGCTAGGTGTCACTGGTGGATTTTGGAAGCAATTAGAATGATTTGGATGATCGATCATTCTAGTTGTATGAATCAGAAGAGTTCTGATCCATCGAAAGGTATTTCGATGATAACGATGATAGAGATCATGACATATCCCATTACCATACAAAACTGAATCTAATTGGGTCACACAAATAAGAATTTAGATCTGGATATCATCAATTAGACTAATTCCATTCAATTGATTTGAATTAGATTCAATTAGGTTTAAGAAAATTATGCTAGCACACAATTGAACCTAATGTTCTTCTTCAATTATCATTAAAAATTATCTCGACTGAGCCAAATATATTTGTGCTCACTCAGGTACCTTTACTTAGTCTGACTGGAGCTTATCCAGATCAAAAAAGAATTATCTTAATTTATGAGATAAATTTGAGACAACACCTGCTATTTTTCGTCATCTGGTAATTCTTATCTTTTGACTTTGGTCAAACATTGACCTTTGATACTTAGACATCCGCCCATGTGTCATGTACCTGTAGGAGAGTAGATATGGGCTTGTCTCCTTGCTAGAAAATGGAAAGAAGGGGGCGCATGCCTAGGAAGGCGTGCGCCTAAGGATAGGGATGCCTGGAGTTCCATACAGATGGGACTCTAGGTTGCTTCTTAGAATCTACTTAGATGGCGCAAAGGAACTCTACTTTGACTAGTCTTGGTGCCACTTAAGGATGATTAAGAGGGGCTCTCATCTAATTGATTCAAATGATGTCATCCCATCAATCAAATTTAGATTTGATTGCACGAAGCGACGTGATTTTTTGGGATGATGTGGCACTACGTGGCACAGCAGGGTCTATATAAACCCTATGTGCGCCTAGCTCAAAAGAAGTTCTCCCTTAGTCGATGCCCCAAGGCTGCCCCTATCCCTCCTCTATGCCATCTTTAGTTCCCCTCTCTCCTCTCCATGCCCAAGGAGATTTGGGCTCCAGTTTGGTGCGATCCAGGTAAGAGAAAGGTGATGAAAAAGGAAGAAGGCAGCACTACTGTCAGAGATGATTTTAGATCTTCAAAAGAAATTTTGAAGATTCTCCAAATTAGATCCAGATCTGATATTTGGAGAGATAATAAAGAAGAAGAAGATCTCCAGATCCAGTCCGAGTGGATACCGATAGAGGTCAGGCATTTGCATGGCTAGATCCAGAACCTCAGACAATCAGCAGGATTATCACAGGATAATCTGATTATCTAATAAAAGGTATAAAATTAAATTAGATTTAATTTTTTTTATTTTATTTTATTAGATGTATAAAATTAGATTTGAAATGTCTCATATTTGATCTAGATTCAAAAAAAAAAAATTTAAAATATCTCTCTTGATTCAATCAGATTTGAATGAACCTGACTCAAAAATCGAGATTTTTCCTCAAGCAGTTCGTAAACCGCTGCCATAGCTCAAGTCTATGGCAGTAATTCAAAAATCGCTGTCATAGCTGAGCTATGGCAGTGATTTAGTGGTTCGAAAATTACTGTATGGTAGCGGTTCTTGTAACCACTGCAATAACCGCTGTCATATGCTTACGGTGACGGTGGCAGTGGCAGCGGTTAGAGAACCACTGTCATAAGCTATGGCAGTGATTTTTTAGGCTATGGTAGTGGTTACGAACCGCTACCGTAGTCCTATTCTATAGTAGTGATATTCGATAAGAAAGTCATTAAGCTTATCGAACTATGCCCAAAAGGCTTGTTTAAGCCCATATAAAGCATGCTGGAGTAAGCAGACATGATTAGGATAGGATGGGTCATGGAAGTAGGTGGTTGGTCCATATAGACAAGGGCATCGAGATCACCATATAAGAAGGTATTCTTGATATCTAGTTGGCAAATTAGCAATTCTAAATCGTAGCAACCATTAGAACAATGCGAATGCTATTCAATTTAATTATCGAACTAAAAGTTTTCAAAAAATCAACACCCTCCTTTTGGTGGAAGCTTTTTGCCACAAGATAGAATTTTGGTCAATCAAGCATCCCATCTGCATTGAGCTTTGATTTGAACATCCATTTGCAACCAACTATGTTCATTGAAGGATGACGCCAGACAAGCTCCCAGATTTGATTGGCTGCGAGAGCTTCTAACTCCTCATGCATAGCACACAGCTGTCCATCTTGGATGTTTTAAAGCCGAATGGATAGTCTGAGATTTAGGAGGAATAGATGATAATACAATATTGATGTACCTCGGATTAGGCTTGGAGATGCCACCTTGGAGTGGGTGACCAGAGGGTGCGATGAGGAAGTGACAACCTCGGACTATGGTGGGTTATGGCTATGGGTGTCACCCTCTTTTTGTGGTGGGGTTGGTTAGTTAGAGGTTGCAATCAGTAGTTTAGCCATGACTGGTGCATCTTCGGTGAACAGGCATATGCATTCTCATATAGAATTAGACTCAGTAGATGAGAGACTTGAGTCATTGAGTCATCACTAGACCAGACGTGGAGCTAGACTGGGCTTTGGCCCACTACTTAGTGGATACTGGACTATGGTCTGGGCTTGAAGTAGCTCCTAGAGCACAGCTCAGGTTGAGCTGAAGTGGCCCAACATAGTAGCTCCTCCATTGTAGTAGCAACCTGAGAAGAGGAAACAAATGGAAAATTGTGCTTATCAAAAACAACATGTTGAGATATATTAACAAGACCAGTTGATCGATGAATATAGCAATAGCTCTTGTGTTTTTCACTATACCCCAAAAATACACATGATAAGGAGTGCTTGTCAAATTTGTTCATCATGAAGTTCCAAAGATATGGGTAACAACAAGACCCAAGAACCCAAAGCAAAGAGTAGTCAAGATCCTTCTTGAATAGGATTAAATATGGACTTTGGCTTCCTAGAGCCATGAACGAGAGTCAGTGTATCAAATAGTTTGTAGTTGTAAATGTTTCCACCTAATAGCAAAGAGGTATAGAAGATTTAGAAAGGGCAACAAGCTCAACTTCGATAATATATTGATATTTCCTTTTAGCAATACCATTTTATTCCGATGTGCCAAGACAAGAAAGCTGATGCTGTATACCATTGTGATAGAGGCATGTAAGAAAATTATTGCTAGTGAATTCCCCCGCTCCATTTGATTGAAAAATTTTAATCTTACAATCAAACTGATTTTCAACCAATTTTTGAAATATATAAGAGAAAATTTTCAAAAAAGATCTGATTTTTGCTTCAATGGGTATAACCAGCAGTAACAAGAAAAATCATCAATGAATATCATGTAGTAACAAAATTTTTTGTAGTGAAGAAAATAGAATAGGTCCCCAAAGATCACAATGTATTTTCTCCAATGGATAAGAACATCGAGAGTTAAATAAATAAAATGGTAATTTTGAACTTTTGCTTATTTGACAACTAGTACATAAGGTTCCAGTCAACTTATTTATTGAAATTAAATTGTTGCTTTGCAAATACTACAAAATGTGACTATTTGGGTGCCTAGTCGATGATGCCAACTGAGTTCATCTGCTACTTATTCCTTTGAGAAAAGAATATGGCAAAGTGTGGATCTTTATTGGTGTACAGTCATTGATGATTAATTCCCAAAATCAGTACCTTGTGTATCCTAGACTCCTTGATAGAAAAACTAGAAGCATCAAACTCAAAAATAGCATGTAATCTTTTGTGAATTAAGCGCCAAGTAAGTTCATCTACTGCCTTATTCCTCTAGGAAAAGAATATAGCAAAGTGTGGATGTTTATTGGTATATAGCCATTGATGATTAATTCCCAAAATCAGTACCTTGTGTATCCTAGACTCCTTGATAGAAAAACTAGAAGCGTCAAACTCAAAATAGAATGTAATCTTTTGTGAATTAAGATACATGAGACAATAGATTTTTCTTTATTTTTGGGACAATTGGGATATTGCAAAGTAAAAAATGGCAAGTATCATTACCAATTTGGCTGATACCAATATGAGTAATTTATAGTGGCGTGTCATTTCTAACCATCATACTATCAGAGCCATGGTAAGAAACTAAATTCACAAGATTACCTAGGTTATCAATAACATGAGCATTGGTACTAGTGTCGAGGTGCCACTCATCATCCTGAGGATCCGAGATATGTAGAGCTATAAGATCCCATAGTATATCACCACTCTGATAATTGTTATCAAAATGATACCAGCATTTTAATGCATCATTTTTTTTTTCTTGCAAATCTTACAAATGAGAGGCTTAACCCATGTGTTTGTATTTGGTGTAGAGCTGGCCGAACCAGAATGTTAGGTTGCATTATTGTTGCTCAAAAAATGTCTATCACTGGTTCACCTGAGCCAAACCACAATCTTTTGAGTTAAAGGTGGGTGCTCCACCTCTGCCCCAATGATTATTCCTATTGCCACCATTGTTTCATTGTGAGAGAAAGGCCATGGACATGTTTGGGATAGTGCTCAGATTTTCCTTATTATGCAACTCGTAGCTTTGAAGAGTTGGGACCACGTCTGTATATGATGGAAGAAGAGGTCAGGGCTTGTTTTAAATGACTCATATCTATCATCAAGGCCTTAAGCAACCTAAAAGCCTTATTAGCATCCAACACAAGTTTACCAATGGTAGACAATTGATCACAAATAAATTTAAATTCATGAAGATAAGCAGCTAAAGAATTATTCCCTTTCCTAATGTGTTAGGCTGAGCAAGAAGGTCAAAATCTCAGGCGATCGAGCTTTACTTGAAACAATTAGTTAGGATTTTGCATACCTCTACCATCATTCGAAGTCTGACGGCATATTTGAGAACTTCTTCTAAGAGTGTGCCCACAATTTTTGACTTTTCGAGGCAGTTAGTGTGAACCCATAATATATATATAGTACGTATTGGTGATCCCGGCTCCATTTTTTGGAGTCAGAGTCAATGGTGGCGTAGCTATCTTTCCTGTGAGGAAGCCAAGCAAGTCTTGACTTTCATGAGAGATGGTACTTGTGTCTTTCTGAGCAAAAATTTATTATCATTAATGAGTTTCAATATGACAGAGTTTGCCACATTGACGGTTGAAGGGAATGGGAACTTCGAGTTTGAGAAGTTAGACAACATAATTGTATTTTTTGTATGAAAGGTCTTTGTACCTTAGTGTGGTTTTGATACCATAAAGAAATTTTTGAGAAAGAATTTGAGGTAAGATATTTGAGATTCTTAATTCATTCATTGATTGTAAATTTACAATACGTAGAGCAATAATTATTGAAGGCGATGCTTTACAAAAATGATATACATTCATATTTAAAAAGAAGTGTTTTAAATTATTGTACCATATGAAAGAATTTCTTAATTGACTTAATTCTCCATGATTCTTGATTTTCATGAACTTACCGATAAGGAAAGATTTTGAATTATTGTAATACAAGATTCTCTTAATCAGTGTAATCCTCCATGATTCTCTTCGATAACAGAAAAGTTTTGAATTATTGTACTATATGAAAGAATCTCTTAATTAGCTTGATCTCTATGATCCTTGGTTGCAAAATCTTGCTAATAAAAAATAATTTTAAATTATTATACAATACATGAGATACTCCATGACCCTTGCCAATAGCACCGACTGTTTCCATGATCTGATTTTTTTTGGCTTCGATAGGATCCCCCTGCTGTAGACCATTTTTTCAGCCAAGCCATTTCATTGGCTCACCGTTAATTAGCAGGAGTAACATTGAACAATTCAGTAGTTTCTGTATCCAGGAACACCAGTTACTGCTTCATCTTCTCGCCTCCATTAGGCTGTGAAGAAAATCCTAGTTCAAACGATCGAACATCTTCTCAAAATTCTATCGACTTTGTCAGTGATGAGTTCTGAGGCTGAGTTGAAACAGCCATCTATATGTCTTCCTCTAATGAACGTTAACTGAGATTGAGCAACCGTTCTATTGATGTGCTTTGCTGGCCTATTGGATAGAACTTTTGAAATGATTTTCGTCACTCCATGAATCACGCTTACTGGCCAGTAATCGTTAACGGATGTACACTTCTTTTTTAGGAATCAGCGTCCACAGTTCAACGCATAAAGTTTGGCTGATCCATGGTAGAATTCTTCGAAAAGGCGTGCTATCTCCCCCTTGTTTAGCTGCCAGAATCGCTGATAAAAGGACACTGGGAACCCGTTGGGACCCGGCACCTTGTTACTGCTCAAGTTGAAAAGTGCGTTTTCAATTTCCTCTTTCGAGAAGGGCCGGTATAGCTCTGAAGATTTACTATAGAGTGCTGTTCAATCTAAGCTTAGTTCCGTTTGCGTGTCCGTGTTGAACAGACCGAATATTATTGGAAGAAAGCTTTTTGAATGTCTTGCATTGAGTTAGCAGTTCTTCTTTGGTGTGTCACATAGCAGATGGTGTTCTTTCTTCTTCTCGCACTGGCGTATGCATGGAAGAACTTGGAGTTGTGGTTGCTATGTTTCAACCATTGGATTCATGATCTGTCTCCACATTATTTCCTCCTGATAAAGGATGGATGATAGCGCGTCTATGAGTTGATATCTTTCGATTCATTCCAACCAGTGAGGGTATTTGTTTCTTCCTTTTCATCTAATCTAGCCATGCTGGCTTGTAGGTCTCTTTTCTTCATTAATATGTTGCCATTGTGTTGCTTGTTTCATGCCCTCAGTCTGGACCTCAAAAGTCTAAGCTTGCCAACTATATTTGCCACTGCATCATCGAATGAGGGGGCAAATTTCCACCAGTGTTTAACAAGATCGTCGAAGTTGGGAGTGGCGTATCAGAAATCTTCTACGGTAGCAGAAGCCTTGGAATGTATCCAAATAGGGAAATAATAGCTCTCTCATTCCAGAAAACTATTATCGAATAGACTACCAAAATCTGAAACATAAGTTGACAAAGATCAGAACTTCTGAAATGCAGGATGTATTGGCCTGGAAATAGTTTGCAGCTAAATCCTTGACTACCAAAGAATTCTACAAATTTCTTATGGATGGTGGAGTAAGACCGCACTTCAGTCAGATTATTTGGAAGATCAGGATCCTAGAAAAAATAAAATATTTTGCATAACTCTGCTACAATGGAAAAATTTTAACCAAAGCAAATCTTGTCAAGTGGGGATGGAAGGGTAATGATAGATGCACATTATGTGATTTGTGCTCGGAAATAATTGACCACTTGTTCCTTCAATATTCGTTTTTGATGCAGGTCTAGTCCTCTCTTTCATCTGGGCTCGGACTCAAGGATCTCCCCCACAATCAATATGAACTATGGAACACATGGCGAGCAGGAGAATCCATGGGCAATCAGCAACTCCAAGTGGATATTCTCATTCTTTCAGGCCATTGGATACTTTGGAAAGAACGCAACAAGCATTGCTTTGAGTTTCATGCTTATCTCCCCAATGTCATTAGCAAACAAGTCATAAGACTCTATAGATCATGGACTTCATTAGCTATGGAAGAAGGTCTAATCTCCCAAAATTTCAGAAATAACCTGTTAGCAACGCTGTAAGAATTAATTTTCTGTATGACAACACAAACAGAGCAGATCAGTCTACCAGCTCCAAAAACCATCCCGCCAAATTGCATAAAATCAGGAAAAACATCCCTTTCATCAGTGTGAATGATGCTGCTAGAATTTAAAGAAGATTTCATAGGTTGTAAATCCTGTAATATTGACAACTCCACAACAGGTTCCAAGCGCAAAAACAGGGACTATATCAGTTGAGCTTCATTCTGAAAAATTGAAGAAAATAGTTAATACAAACATATGTTGATAGAAATAGCAGAGCTTTTCCCAACAACAGAGCATCCCAGATGGTGGTTGACAAGAAGAAGCCCTCTTGTCTGAAGCAGAAGATTCTATGCTTGTTCAGAAAAAGTATGTAGTTTTATGGAGTCTGTAACTTTTAAGGTCAAAAACTTTGGTGTTGGATGGAGATGGATGAAAAATCAGCATCCAATCTTCCCAATATATTTGTATGTGCACCCTATTACATGTAACTACTATTAAGCTAATATAACACTCCAGAGTTAGATATTCTCTAACTCATTTACATCAAAAAAAAAAAAAAAGAAATCTTCTAAACGGAATGGTTTGTGCCTCGGCCTTGTTGATTCAAATTGCAGTAGAACTAGACAATGGTCCAACGTGACTTTGGTCATTGGTGGGAGAGTTTCCAGGAGATCGTACCATCCACTCTGGTGATGCTAGGCAGTGGTCGAGATTGGCAACTGAGGGGTCATTTCTATGATTGGACCATGCGAACTGCCTGTGGTTTTGTTTTCAGATGCTGCCTTTTTTTTTCCCAGCTACATTGGGTTAGATTGAAATCTTCGACCGAAACCCATGGTCCCTTGTGTTCCTAATACCACCCAGCTCCTGAAGGAAGCCTGAGCTCTGTGAAGGATCTACTGGCCCACAAACGTTTGCCAGGAGCCATTTTGGTTTGCTTCTCTGGTTGATGAGAGAATGGATTGTGCTAAGGGAGAAGAATCCCATGTTGAATACGGAGACTTCAACATCTGAGGAGACCCATGTGGTGATTAGGCCCCATGAAGATTGGTGGCATGAGTTGAAACGCAGCCCACATACAAAAAATATAATCCTGCTATTAGTGGTGGGGAGTCTATTCTGATTTCATTGCATAATTTTAAGTACATCCGTTATGTTGGTGCGGAATCTGGTTGACGCCGGATCGAACTAAAGTTGAGGAAGAAGAGGTTATCACCGGTGATCTGCAAAATAAAGTCCCATCCAGAGTCAGTGGTGGTGGCTCCGGTAGGACCCTCCGATGATCAAATCAGCTCTTCTGGCCAACAGAAATGGAGTGTTCAAAAAAAAATTCAGCCAAGTTTTAGAGAAAAGAAGAGAGCTTAGAGAAAACGTATCTAGAGGGTTCCTTTTATAGACGGAGTCTGTAGCAGACTGATAGTGATAGCCGACACCGTCTGGTAGCGGACCACTCGGGGCTGCTGTCGCCTGTAGTGGACTGATAGTGACAGTCGTCAATGTCCGGTGGTGGGCTGCTCGGGGCCACTGTTGTCTGTAGCAGGCTGATAGTGACAGCCGTAACCATCCGATAGCGGGTCCCTCAGGACCGCATGGAGTTTATTACAGAGAGAGGTATCCGTTATCGTGATGTGCCCGTTCGTTGAGATTTAATAGTCAAAGTTTGGAAGAAGCAGGCGTTGATTAGTGAAGTGCTTTAACATATATCAATTTCAGAAGAGTTTGGACTCCTAAAGAAAATACAGGTAGAGGGGATCATCCGAAAGGAATGCTAGTTGAAATCTGAAAGCAATCCACTAAAGGAATCTGGATGGAGTTCGACTGATGGAGAAGTCTGACCGAAGGAAAAGTCTAGAAGGAGCCCGACAGATGGAGAAATTCGGAAGAAGTTCAGCTCCTAGAGAAATCTGACTGAAGGAGAAGTTTGGAAGGAGTTCGACTCCTAGAGGAATCCAACTGAAGGAGAAGTTCGGAAGGAGCTTGATAGATGAAAAAATTCGATTGAAGGAAAAATCCGGAAGAGGCCCGACTGGTGGAGAAGTTCGGCTGAAGGAGAAGTTTAGAAGAAGTTTGGCTCCTAAAGGAATCCGACTGAAAGAGAAGCTCAGAAGGAGTTCGGCTGAGATTCGGCCGTTGGAGAAAGAATTTTCGATTGAAGCTCTTCCGTGATTACCAGTTACATTAGGCTAAGCATCAAATTGGACTTCGGTGAGAGCGGTGTTTATCCCCAACACATTGCATAATTTTAGTTCAGAATTTTGAAGCAAAAAGAAAGAAAGAGGAAATTCCAAGCTTCTTTACAATCAGATAATGGAGTGTTTTGGCGATTCATCTGAAAGCTTGATAGCTGTTCTAGGGTGAAATTAAGTCCATAGACAGGGAAGGCAAATTGCCAAAGTCTGAACGAGATGGACATCTGAAGATCTAGTTCCATTCATTCTTCCTAATTACCTATCTAGTATGGAGTCTATTTTCACAACTAGCCATCTAAAGATCTTAATTTTTTAGGGACAGATAACCTTTGAGAGGATAGAGTAAGGGCATTTTTGGAAAATCAAGTATGATTAGGCTGGATGCATCATGAATTACACAATCTATTTAAGTAAGACCCATGTCAACCCAAGCCCTCTCAAGCCAGAATCCTGTAGGATGAGAAAAAAGAGAAAAAGATCTCCACAGGTCTCTTTTCTTGGTCTTGCAATTCCATAGTAACTGACCTAATTACTACCAAAAATCCAGCCCAATTATGCTAGATCTCCCAAACAAGCCCTAAAAAGATAGAAGACATTACTACTAAGAAACTTGTAGAATGATTACATTGAGAGGACACCCTTGGACCATCTCCATTTGTCTTTACTTTGAGAAGGCCCGGGCAGTTGCAGACTTTTTGATAATTTTTTGAGAATGTAGAACTTTAACTTTAGCATCCTTAGGAAAAAGGTATCCAATAGCCTAAGGAAAAGAGTACATTAAGGATCTTACAACCCTAATGGTTTCCAAGAAGGGGATATCTTCTCTATTTCCAGTACAAAAGTGATAGCAGCACACAAGGGGTCACAATGTCTGGAAATTATCTTTTTTTCTAGTTCCCAAATAAAGGTAATCACCATTCTAGTTATTTCTTAATCAGGCTAACTGGACTAAAGGAAGAAATCCTTTTTCCTACACTTGGCTCAAAATCAGGCCAACCTACCTCCACTCAAACTACTGCTGCCAAGCTCAACCAGTGGTATTTCTTGAGCACTCTATTCCAGTTGGTCAGAGAATTAACTTGAGCATCGGAGGGTCATGCCAGAGCCATCTCTCCGATTTAGACTTTATTTTGTAGGTCCCGTCAGCAGCCTCACTCTCTCGACTCCAGCTATCTCCAGCGTCCTTATGGATTTTCACATCACACTCCTTCAGTCGCACCCCTTCCAGATGAACTCCTCTAGTCGCACTCCTTCCAGATGAACTTCTTCAATCGCACTCCTTCCGGATAAATTCTTTCAGTCACATTCCTCCAGTCGCACTTCTTTCGAACGAACTTCTCCTAGTCGACAGGCAAACTTCTCTCAGTCGATCTCCATCCAGTCAAACTCCTTCCAGTCGTCTAGAAGGCCCTCGTCATCCACGTGAATTCAGCTTCCAACTCAACACAAATCAATCTATATGCGGACGACTTTAGAGAAGTCCAAACTTCTCTAAAATTGTCATGATTTGAAGTCCTTCGCTGCCAACATCTATTCCATTCAAACCTTAGCTATTAAATCTCAACAGACTGGCACGTCACGACAACGGACACCATCCTCTATAACAAACTTCACGTGGCTCTGAGCGGTCCACCATCAGATGGTTATGACTATCACCATCAGTTTATTACATGCTCCATCTATAAAAGAAATCCTCTAGATACATGTTTTTTGAAGCTTTCTTTTCCTTCATGTTACTCTACTTCTTTATTTTTTGAGCGCTCCATTTTAGTTGGCCGATGAATTAACTTGAGCATCGGAGGATCCTACCGGAGTCACCCACCTTCGGTTTGGACTTTGTTTTGCAAGTCCTGTCGGCAACCTCATCTTCTTAGCTCCAGCTATCTCTGGCATCCTCATGGATTTCCACACCAATAATAAGCAAGTATCTCAAAAGGCAGTCCTAATTTTAGCATAAGAACCATCCAAATTATCTGACCTGAATGACTTCCATTCCATAGTTTAGATGAACATAACTAAAAAAATGGTCTAATTTTTTGGGTAGCATATACAAAACAAGTCTCCTACTAAATTTTAATATTGTCCTGTGCCCTATCTTATACTACATCGATTCTCGCACATGAGGTACATGCCTATGTTTTATGAGGCCTATCGGGCATCAAGCTACAAAAATGGGTTGTTTGAACTAGGCGGACTTCTATTTTATTGCTAAATAATACTTATTAATAATGCATCATCCTATGAATCTTACTCTATGTAAATACTATTCTTTCAATAAAATTGGATGTCTTTGCTCCCCCCCCCACCACCACCCAAAAAAATAGAAAAGAAAAAAAAAAACACCTTTTTTTTTCTTTCAGGAAAACTTGCTTCAATACCTTCTATATGAGGAAGGGATATTATCATTCATTAAAATGATATGCTAACACTATTCATTGGTAATGGAATGGCATAATCATTTTGAAGCATCTTAAAAATTAAAAAGGCTAATTTTATTTTTTTTAAATTAAAAAGATATAAGTAAAATTGGATTAAATTTGAAAAGTATTTCTATAATTTATTCTAATATTTTTTTTATGAAACATGCTATGATATTTAGAATCCTATCATGACTCTACAATATCAACTATTTTAAGGAAAAATTTAAAATACGCTGCAGTCCTAATATGACTCTACCAAAAGAAATCAGATTTTTTTTATTCCGTTTAATATATAAACATATATTATAAGGAAATGAAACAATAATAAAACTTTCCAAACCATCCAGGGCTTCAGAAAACCCTAATTAAACTCTCGTTCTCTTCGGAAACTTCTGGTAGGCGAAGACAAAACAACTTTCTTCAGATCCTCCCTCTGAAACCAGAAGATGGCGGTTACGACTTGCTGCTTCTTCCCAAAAATTCGCAGGATTCTCCGGAGAAACAAGGACGAGGCAACCAGAAATGATGGGAGGTCATGGCTCGACCTCCCCGACTATCTCCTAACCATCATCGTTTCACGCCTCTCTTCGGAGGACTACGTCCGCTTCGCCACCACATGCAGGAGATGGCAATCCTTTCCCGACCCGAGATCTCGCCCCATTTGGCTCATCTTTCTTGGAGAATGCAATGGAGACTGCGTCATCGTGGATCCATTCTGCACCAAGGTCCACAACAATCTGAGTTTCCCCGAGCTCGCCGGTGTCCGAGTCCTCTGGACGAGAGCTGGTTGGTTGTTGCTCTTCAGAGACAATACCCTCTTCTTCTTCTGTCCGAGCAACAGGGAGCAGAGGAGCCTCCAAGATGCTGGCTGGCTTGAATGTTTTCGTGCTTCATTCTCCTCTTCGTCGATATCCTCGGACTGCACCGTCGTCGTGCTTCGACCGAATGAAAACTCTGGCAACGAAGCTCTAACTTGGCGACCTGGGGAGTGCAATTGGAACGTTGTCCACCTTTATCGCTTCTGCGATACGAGTGCTCGCTTCTGCGGTCGGTGCATCTACCAATGGTTAGGTCATATCATGTTGATGAAGGACCCCACAAAAGGTACTCGTACAGGTTGGAGTTTTCCCTCGACATTTCGTTTGTTCTTCGCTGATGGAATTCGAGGAGGAGTATTACATTGTTGGCAGAACTCGCGGCGGGACGTTCCGAGTCTTTATAGAGACTTTATAGAGAGAGAACATCTACCGGGGGGCTGGAAGAGGTCTATTGCTTGGGCAAGCGGCCTATTTTCTTTGGTAATAATGGAGAAGTTCACATGGTGGCTGCCCGAGGAATGGAGATGGCAAACAGGATATGCTTCCTGGATCACCGGTTGCCGCATCGCTTTTAGTGCTACTCGTTGGGGACGAAAAGGCTCGATGTTTTGGATGATGATTGGGATCAACTCCCTCAATTGCCGGTGGGACAGCATCCATCTGGGGTTGGTGCTTCTTTCTGGTTTGAAGCTGATGGTATTACTCCGGATCCACAGGACTTCGGATAATTTCGATGATGAAGCTTACAGTTAAAAGTCCTGAATTGAACAGCTTGTAGTCCTTTTTCTAAATTATTTTCTTTCCTTCTTTCTCTGCAATAATTGTTTTTGATTAAGATCTGTCTTTGTCCATCTATTACTCTAATTGACGTATACAAAGCATCGTTGGTGGGGATTTAGGTAAACAGAAGATGCCCCTGTTCATAGTTTCTGTTCATTTGTTGACCTGCTGCTTCACTAATTATGATCTTCTACCTAGAAATAGTTAGTTTTCCTTTTTCTTTGATGTTGACGAAGGAAGAAGAGGATGCTGAGAAATTTGCAGCTCTCTTGAACTGTGCATTAGAGTTGTTGCCGTTCGTTTGCTTGGGCCTTCCTATCCTTGGCAGAAAATTCCAGAGTCATCTATTAGGTGCCTCTTCTAGAGAAGACTCATCAAAGGTTAGCATTGTGGAAAGGAAGATTGCTATCTCATGGCGGATGCACATTGTTACTTAATGCGGTCCTTAACACATAGTTTCTATTGGATGCTTGTAGGTGACCGTCTTCCACCCTTCTCTTGTTTTCTGTAAGTATTGATTATGCCCATCTCTTAAACTCAATAAACCATTGATCGATTTTTTCAAGCGATTGCTTTTTGCCCAGGAAAAATTCAGATTATGTTATCTCAAATGATACAAGTTTGTTTATAATTTAGCAGTTGCAACAGTAAAGCGCTTAGTATTCTATTACTTAGTTTATTCCTTCATATATAGACAGGCCAAACAAAATGCTAGAATTGCCAACTTGGAGAACCGAACCGCTGATCTGTTATTATATCTTTCTTCAAAATATACTTCTCTACTAAAGAAAACCGGTGAGAAGCTAACTTGTTTATTCTCGGTTTAGTCCATCTTGGATTGTTTTACTTGCAAAAATTGGAAATAAAAGATCTACTTGTAGTGATGGATTGGCATGTTCGAAATTCAACTCTTTTATTGTGCCAGAAAAAATGACACGATTCCTTGAAAGATGGTTGCTGTAAATATTCGTTAACTAAAACAGAAAAAGAATGATGGTTATTGTGTTTATATAATTATCTAGCATTACATGAAAGTTAATGAGATTAAATGGAGAAAAACTACGAACAGGACTTGCATTCGTACACTAGGGAGCGGTCCATGATTAAGTGATCAAGAAATTTAGCCTAGACCTGAATCTGAATTTGTATTTAAATTCCATGATTGTCTGTTCGGTTCTCAGGTCTGGACTTGGCTCTGTGACAAGTTAAAGGTCCCCTTCACCCCTTCAAACTTAGTTGAAATGCGTTTGTTGTCGCAGAATTTGGTTAACGCCGGATCGAACTGGAGTGGAGAAGGAAGAGGTCGCCATCGGTGACCTGCAAAATAAAGTCCCATCTGGAGTTGGTGGTGGTAGCTCCAGCAGGACCCTCTGATGATCAAGGCCGTTAAGGAGTTCGGCCGGCTGAAGAAGTTCGGAAGGAGCTCGGCCGCTAAGGAATTCAGCCGGTTGAAGCTCTTCCGTGACTACCGGTTGCATTAGGCTGAGCATCCGACTGGACTTCGACGGGAGCGGGGTTTATCCCCAACAATGTTCTTCATGGGGTGCACAATATTTCAAATCATATCTTCGCCAGGCTATCCTTATGGTGGTGGCAGCAATTCTGTGGTGTTGCTGGGCAGGAAGGAACTCAAGGATGTTCCTCAACAAAAGCTCGACTGAAGAAAAGGTATTTTGGAAGGCACTGAAGTTGTTCAAGGAGTGGTCGATCCTTTGTAATCAGAAAGATCTCATTCGATTTGTTAAAGTGGCTGGTCTACTCTTCGAAAGATGACTTTCTGTGGGCATGGTTCTCCATTGTTCTTGTTCTGTTTTGGCTCATTCACAGCTATCTGAATTCTTGCTTTATTTGGGTTCATTTTGGAAACAACAATTCATTACAGGATCTGACAGAGCTCCTTCTTCATTCCTGTAAATGTTACTCTCTGTAAATACTATTCTTTCAATAAAATTATGTGGCTCTGGCTTCCCTTATCACCAAAAAAAACACATTTTTTTTCTTTTGAGAAGATTTGTTTGAACACCTTTTATTTGATTTAACATTGCTATTATGGTAGATGCAATATTTGCTTATTTGTTCTTGGAGCTTAAATACAAAGCTTCAATTTGGTGGATGCAATACTTTTCCGGTTAAGAAAATGAAAGAAAGCTGCATGAAGTCTACAGGGAGAGATGAGAACAAAATAGAAAGGGGAAGTAGGGAAGAAACAGAGGGCAAAATATGAGGTAGCTAATTGTATGCACTGGTTTCGGCATTCGATATCTTTTTGAAGAGAAGGATCCTCCATAAATTAAGAAGCAAAATTATATGCTTTAGAACTAATTTCCAGCATTTGGATGAGTTAAGAAAAATTCTGTTTTAATTTCATTTGTTCAGAATTTTGCAGCAAATTGCAAGAAAGAGGAAATCCAAGCTTCTTTACAATCAAATAATGGAGTGTTTTGGCGACTCTTTCGCCAGCTTGATTGTTTTTCTAGGGTGAAATTGAGTCCATAAACAGAGAAGGCAAATTGTCAAATTCTGAAGGAAATGCACATCTGAAGACCTCGTTCCGTTTATTTTTCCTGAGGACCTATCTAGTATGAAGTATTTTCAGAGCTAGCCATTTAAAGATCTTAATTTTTTAGGGACAGATAGAGTAAGGGCATTTCTGAGAAATTTAGTAGGATTAGGTTGAATGCATCATGAATTATATAAGTTATTTAAATAAGACCAATGTCAACCCAATCCCTCTCAAGCCCAAATCCTGTAGGATGAGAATAGAGAAAAAGAACTCCATGTCTTTTTTTCCTCCAGCAGTCCAACAGGCCCATGATGAGATTCGGGCCAAGATTAGGATTACCTTTTAAAAAAGGGAAATAATAAAGAATTTTCCTTTAAGAAAAATACTGGGCATAGCAAAAATATAATTGTTATAGGAAATCCAGCCGTAGCTAATTCAAGGAGGAGGTTTTGGAATTCAATGTCTTTTCGAAAAGAAGGATCCTCCAAAAATTGAGAAGCAAAATTACATGCTTTCAAACTAATTTCCAGCATTTGGATGGGTTAAGAAAAATTTTGTTTTAATTTAATTCATGCAAAATTTTACAGCAAATTAGCAAGAAAGAGTAAGTTCGATGCTTCTCTACAGTCAAATAATGAGATTTTTTGGCAACTTTTCTATTGGAATATCAACTCGCTCTGATACTAATTATTATGGAGTCTAGCCAGGACACCACGATCTCAAGATTTTCTCGATACTACTTGTGTTGCACTCGATCATACGTAGATATCACAAGAGAAAGAAAGAAGAATATAAGATAAGAGAGTATACAATCAAGTATATATGGATTAGACCAAGATCTACCTCCACGGATCGTGCAAACTTCACTATGAGAGATAGAAAATAAATAAATATAAGAGAAACTTACTACTCAATCCTAATACAAGAGTCTCTCAATCAAAAGCCCCAAAATCCTCACAAAAGCTTCTAAAACCTCTCAAGAAGCCTCTCAGCACCTCCGAATATCACCAGCTTTCCGATGTAATAAATGGTTCGTCAATCAAAATTATATAGACTCCAAAAATCTAAAAACAATATTTCAATAGGAAATCCAATCCCTAACATACTCGAAATCAATTTTGGAGCGTCCAATCATGACCAACTCCCTCTTGGGCCATCGGATTGTGCACACATCCTCCTGATCAAGTCCAAATTGCTTCTGAGCCATCTGATCATGATCGGCTCCCTTCCGAGCTGTCGGATCATGCAAAATACTTTCAGATCAGTTCGAATGAAGTTCCAGCCATCCGATCGCGATCAGCTCCTTTTTGAGCCATCGAATTGTGATTGGTCTATGGGATAGTATTGCGGACCACATGAAATGGCTAGAGAAATTGGGTTCCGATCCACTTATGCGCCTGTGAGCCGGTGGTCCACTGTGAACCACACTCCACCACATGGGTGGGGTGCCTGCACGGCCTACACTCGCGCAGCCCGCATGCACCCACGTGCATGCCCGCATGCACCCACGTGCATGCTCGCATGGCTAGCTAGCCCAGCACGTGGTTGGCCCAACACCGTCGTGCACTGCTGACCTGGGCCATGCCGCCGTCGACTGGTGCCACCTATGGGCCCCTTCGATGGGCCCGAGGACCATGCTATCCTGCTCTGACCTTCTTTTGCACGTAACTTCTCTATCTGGACTCAATTTAATTGGGCTATTCTTGAACTCATTGGACTTCGTTTATCGTCCTGGATATCGTTCTAGGCTTATTATGGATCGAATCTTGAGGTTTTTTTTTCAACAATCTTCATATCGACTCGATATTCGATCTTCACCTATCTCTAAGAGCCTGTGATCCATCTTGCCCCCACATCCTGAGCATGCTTGCTGTCTCATGGATGGATAAATGTGGGAGTCAAACCAGACCGCTCGATCCCACTTTCATCAATTACTGTATCTTTTCTGATCAAAGATCTGCTCGAAAAAGTCTCTTGCGGTAATAGAAACTTCACTTTACAATATTGCCTCTCATCATCTTACGTCTCGCATCTCGTGCCCGTTCCACCTCCACCTAGAGCTCCACCTTACATTGGACTCTCTATAGCTTCTGAAGCTCCACCTTGCACTGGGATCCCTACCAGATAGTAATGTCCTCTCATCTTCTTCTTTTCCTTTAGAACAATCCTATCATTATACATAACCTTCAGAATTTCATCACCAGCTATCCACCTATAGTCTTTTAAAGATAATCTGCTTAGTAAGATAAGATTGCACCTGAAATTGGATATATATCGGACCTCTTCCAATCTCCTCACTGCATCATTATGTATCCTCCAGCTAACCATCCCGATGTCTTTTATCGCACAGCTCGATCCATCCAGTAGATGAACAGTATTCTTACTGCTCTCTAGGGAGTCATACTGCTTCTCTCTGTAATAAATATGATATGTGCATGTAGAATCCAAAATTCACTACTGAAAAGAAGTAGATACCTTGTTAGATATCTCTAGGATATCATCCTCTGACTCGCTACTGGCTGTCACTGCAATAGCTCTCATCTGATCTCTGAACTATGTGCAATCTCTGACACGATGCCCTAACTCATCGCATCGGTAGCATCTGATCTTACTAGAATCTCTTATCTTGGACCCAGATCGTCCTCCTCATGATCCTCTGTCACTCCATCTGCTGCCACCTGCTCCTCCAAAAATCATCAAAACTGAGCTGCCGCCATATGAGCTCGAAGTTGGATTCTTCCTCCTGAGAACCTCATTATGAAGAATCACCGTAGTGATCATGTCTATCTTGATGATGCTCTTTTTCACTAGAAGAGTAGTCATCAAGAACTCATACAAAGGGAGAAGCGATACTAGCAAGACTAACGTCGTGGTCTTCTCCTCAACTTTCTCACTTAGACTAAGAAGATTGATAAGAATCTTCTAAAAGTTGCTAAGATGCTCCTGCATGCTCTGTCTCTCCATCATTCGCAGTTGGAAGAACTGCCTCCAAAGAAAGAGGGTATATATTGGTGAGGGACTACGCCATGTATAACTCCTTGAGCTTCAACCACCGTACCGTCGGAGAAGTTCCACCAAGTACATGGATTACCACCTCATCCACCAGATACATGCAGATGATGCTCACCATCTATATTTGTAGCCGCTCCCAAGTCCTCTCCTCTATGGTGTCTGACTTATTTTCATTCAAGAGAGTATTGATCAATCCATATTGGATGAGCATGTCCTTCACCCTAGCTTGCCATGAGGAGAAATTATTCTTCCTATTGAATCGGTTGATCTCCATCTTGATTATGCTTATCTTCTCCATCTTCTTTGATCTTGATCAACACCGTCACGATCTAGGCAACCATGTATGTTGGTATCGTCTGGCTCTGATACTAATTATTGGGATATCAACTCGCTCTGATACCAATTATTGTGGAGTCTGGCCAGGACACCATGATCTCATGACCTTCTCGATACCACTTGCATTGCACTCGATCATATGTAGATACCACAAGAGAAAGAAAGAAGAATATAAGATAAGAGAGTATACAATCAAGTGTATATGGATTAGATCAAGATCTACCTCCATGGGTTGTGCAAACTTCACTATGAGAGATAGAAAACAAACAAATACAAGAAAAACTTACCACTCAACCCGTATACAAGAGTCTCTCAACTAGAAGCCCCAAAATTTTTATAAAAGCTCTCTAAAATCTCTTAAGAAGCTTTCAGCACTTCCAAGATGTCACCAGCTTTCGATGCAACAAACGGTTCATCAATCGGAGTTATACAGACTCCAAAAATCCAAAAATAGTATTTTAGTAGAAAATCCAATCCCTAACACACCCGAGATCATTCCGGACCATTCGATCATGGCCGACTCTCTCCTAGGCCGTCGGATCGTGTACAGCCTCCTGATCAAGCCCGAATTGCTCCTGAGCCCTTCTGGATCATCAGATCGCATAAAATACTCCTAGATCAGCCCGAATCAAGTCCCAACTATCTGATCGCGACCGACTTCTCTCTAAGCCATCAGATCGTGATCAATCCACGAAATAGTGCCATAGATCATGTGAAATGGCTGGAGAAATCGGGTTCCGGTCCATGCATGCACCCATGAACCGACGGTCCACCATGGACTGTGCTCCACCACGTGGATTGGGTGCCCATGCGCCTACTCCTGCGCGGTCCGCACGCACCCTCGCATATGCTCGCATGCTTGTTTGGCTCAATGCATGGCTGGCCCAGAGCGCCGCTTGTGGGCCCCTTCGATGGGTCCGAGAGCCATGCTATCCCGTTTTGATCTTCTTTTGCACGTAACTTCTCTGTCTGGACTCCATTTGAACTGTTCTTAAGCTTATTGGACTCCGTTCGTCATCTTGGATATCATTCTGGGCTTATTATGGACCGAATCTCAAGGTATTTTTTTCAACATCTTCTACCAAAGAAGCTTGATGGTTGTTCTAGATCAAAATTGTAGTCCATGAACAAAGAAGACAAATCACCAAAATCTGAAAGAGAATGAATATCTAAACATCTAGTTCCATTCATTTTTCCTGAGGACCTATTTGGTATTGAGTCTATCTTTCAAAGTTAGCCATCTAAAGATTTTCAGGATAGATAACCTTTGAAAGGATAAAGTAAGGGTGTTTTTTGAAAATCCAGTAAGATTGAGCTGGATGCATCATAACTTATACAATCTATTTAAAAATAAGACCCACACCAACCCAATCCCTCTCCAACCCAAATCCTGTAGGATGAAAAGAGAAAGGCCTCCATAGGTCCATGATGAGGTTTAGGCCTAGATTAGGATGGGCTTTTAAAAAAAAGGGTTGGGCATGGTTACAGACCCAAGAAATCCAGCTTAATTGTGCCAGATTCTCCAAACAAGCCTTGAAAGTGCAGAAAACGTTATTGCTCAGAAACTTGTAGAAAGATTGTATTGAGAGGATATCCTTGAACCATATCCATTTATCTTTATTTTGAGAAGGCCTGAGTAGTTATTGACTTTTTGATAAGTTTTGGAGAACGTAGAATTTTAATTTTAGGCTCCTTATCTAAAAATAGTATTCAGAGAGCCTGAGGGAAGGAAAGAGTGCATTAAGGAACTTCCAATCCCATAATGGTTTACCATACAGGGATATCTTCTCCGTTTTCGATGCAGAAGTGATACCAGCACACAAAGGCCCAAGACATTTCCAAATAATCCTTCTGCTACTCGAACAAAAGTAACCATCATTCTAGTCAATTCAAAGAAAAAAATAATTCTTCCTGCAGTGAGATCTCCAAAAGTCTACTTGGTCCAAACTTAGGCCAACCTGCCTCCACTCAAATTCCTGCAGCCAAGCTCAACCAATGGTATTATAATTGGGCTTGGACTAGAAAAAAAAAAAATTCTTAGAGGGCAATCCTAATTTTAGCTCAAGAACTATCCAAATAATCGGACTCGTTTAGATGCCTAAATGAGTTCCATTTCATAGTTCAAATAGAAATAACTGAAAAAAAGATGTAATTTTTTGGGTAACATAAACAAAGCAAATCTGCTGCTAAATTTTAATATTATGCTATGACCTATCTTTTACTTCATCAGTTCTCGCACATAAGATATATGCCTATATTTTATGAGGGCTATTGGGCATCAAGCTACAAAAATAGCTTGTCTGAACTAATTGGGCTTCTATTTCGTTGCTAAATACTACTTACCAATGATGTACCATCCAAGATTTAAACCTCAGCCCCTTGTTGCTAGACAACATGGAATGATCATGTCAGCAGCCTCAGATTAAAAAATGGTTTATATTTAATTTAAACAATGATGGATAAAAAGGAACATGAAAAGAGAAATAATCACTAGATTCAATCTACCGACATCAATGCGAATTTTTCAAGGCTTAGAACATCAATTTCATGAATAATCTGGCAAGCATTATCTGGGTTATACGGCTGTGTTTTTTGTGCATTGGAGAGAACATTATCTGAAAATGATGGAGATTCCCGTGGTAGCGAAGCTTGGTAATTTATAGCACGGGACCACTAAGCATGTTGCTCCGCAACAGTGGGAACTACAGCTTTTGGTCACGAAAGCAATACCAAAATAAAATCCATGCTCGTGCCACTTGCACTGTACCTATCCAAGCAATATGGTCCCTAGTCACATAATTCACTAAATAATAAAATTTTAGAATAAGTCTATTAAACACGAATTTTATTTTTATATTAGCAATTTTTTTTATTTTATTTTTGAGGATTAAGTTGGTATAATATAAGAAAAAAAGATCCAAATTTTTTTCTTGTGTAGAAGAATACCATCAAACAATACCTCCTTATGCGTGTCAAAAATTAATTATAAATATTTTAAAATTTTTTAATGATTTGCAGAAACGTGTCAAGACAGTCATGACATTTTTTATTTATTTTTTATTTTCTCTTCTTCTCCTTCGGCATGTGACAAAATTTTCTTCCGCAAATGCTATCTCATAATTTTACTAATTTCCAATCTTTTTAAGATGGTCAAAAATAAAAATCAAAAGTTTTATTATATGATTTTTTTGACCGTAAATCTTATTATGGGATATATTTAAATGTCTAAAGGAAACGCCGCCGCCGTCGCCGCCTCCCCACCCCGGCGGCCGCGTCTCTCTCTCTCACGCGCAGACAAACTGACAAAAAAAAAAAAAAAAGGAGTTTTCAATAAGCTCCCAAAAGCCTCATTGACACGCTTGATAGGGTCCTCTTTCTCTCTCTCTCTCTCATACGCAGCACACACGCAGTCATCTCTCCCTCACACGCACACACAAACACGCGCACGCAAGACGGCACGGAGGTGAAAAAAACGCTCTTAATAGAGTACTGTACCCGATTAGGAGAAGAAAAACGCTCTTAATAAAGTACCGTACCCAGTTATTAAACTTAATTAGTCATAATCAATTTGAGCTATAAAGATTATTAGTGCTAACCATAGCCTTAATGGAAATAGAGATGGGGCCAGACATTCGTTTAACAGCAAAGCAAATCTTTTGCTTGCTAATGTATTCATAACTAAGCCAAAACCCGGTTCGAAGCAAAGCAAATCTTTTGCTTGCTAATGTATTTAATTTTTTGCTTGCTAATGTATTCATAATTAAGCCAATCTTCAACTTATCTATAGCCTTCTGACAAAGATCATGAATTATTAAATAATGAACACATTCAAGAATTGCCCTGAGGCCTATTAGAAATTGTCTCTCAACATTCTTCCTCAATCCTTCTCTTTTTTTAATCCGCAAGGAAGAATCCTCCTACTAAAAATATACTCTGTAAAACTAAAAAACTGTGCAATTTCTTCATTTCCAAATGTTGCATCACTTTGCAAAACCCTTGAACGACTTCAAATTATTGTCTTGAACCTGCCATGCACATCGCAATCTGGTTGGACACGTGGCAATTCAGAAAACAGAATGAAGCTAGAGTTACCTTGGGGTTATATTTACTACCTCGAGATTTCCCACTAAAATAGTTAATGATAGTAGAGATTTCATGTAATTAATCAATCTAACTCTAAGCTCATGTGATGCATGCCTGGTAAAGCATGTGGAGCTACCATGTCCATTTAATTTAGAATTTTCTATTATTGTAGAGTAGAAAACTTAACATATGTGCTCAGATTTGTATATTGATCTTCTCTTGTTCCTATCATAAAGCAAGAACTAAACCATGGACTACTGTGTGCATGCCTGCGTGTATGTGTATAGCACCAAATCAATAGATTATAAATTAAACTTCCTGTCCATCCAATGGTTTCTCACAGATCTAAAAAATTCTTTACATATATCTCTATCTGTTTTGAGAAGACAAATCATCTGATTTTTTTTTTTTTTTTGAAATTAGGAACTTGATAAAGTCCTCAAGGGGGCGCATGAACGGATGGACCAAAAAAGAAAGGGAGAAGAATGCTTGGAAACGCAACGGGACAGAGACTACTTTTTTGGTTTGACGTGAGGAAAGAGATGTTACGATCACCTACACTTGGACCGTCATGCGCAAGAGAATCTTTTGTGGACCCCCGCTGGGGCCTTCTAGGAAAAAAATTGCTAGGGTAAAGTTTCCTTCTCATCAACACACATCAAGTTTACCGAAAAAAAACACACATCAAGTTTTAAGCACATCGGACCAGAAGACATGTTCTGGTGGTAATGACCATTTGGAAGCACTCTAAGACCTTTAGAAGGAGCTATGAAGGCCTTGACTAATTTTTGTTCCTCATTTAACTACGTAAATAAAACGCAGGAGGGAGCATCCTTAAGGCGTGAGCCACTGGTTTACGTCTGCCAGTCTTTACAAAATTGTGAATGGACGAGATGGCGACGGCTCGACGCTTTACCTTAATAACAATAAAGAGAAATTAACAGCCTTGATGCTGCTCCTGCTCCTAATTTAACCTTAATTTAACCTTTTAAATTTCTGAAGTATAAAAATGATTTGAGAAAACGATAGAAAAGAACTCTGTCACTCTATCCCTTATTTTTATTTGAATCAGATCCAATCAATAAATTTTTATAGTGTTGCTGGATTATGCAGTGCAAATTCATCTTTCTGACATATTTTTACTGTACGCTGCAAGTCCCAACCACTCAGTAATAAATTAAAAAGAAAAAGTTCCCAATTTGTATTCAGGAAACTCCAAACCACCGTATAATAAATCTGAAAGTGACAAGCCCGGCGCCTCCTGGCCTTATAATAAATGTCGTTTGCTTCCGTGGTTTTTTATCTTACGCTTCCAACCGGGTAACTCGCGAGGTCCAAAATAAATAAATAAGTAAAATAAAAGAACAAAGGCCCCTTCACGGGCCCACATTTTGGAATTTTCAATATACCTAAACCACGTCAAAATTGAGGAGCCCGGAAACCGCCCGGAAACTCCCTTGGCCAGTCCATATTTACGTCTAACGCCTACCGCATGATAATCGTGTAGGCCAGTGCCTATGTGAGCTAAAATATAAATCCTCCTTGTCTCTAGCAGAGAAATGAGCTGGAGAAGAAAGAAGAGGGAGAAAAGCTAGGCTAGTCTCCAGAGATGGCATCCCCCTCAAACTTTGCAGGCCAACCAAGCAACAACGCCGGCTCGCCGCCCTCGTCGGACTTGGCCAGTGAAGAGGGTGTAGATGGATATCCTGCTAGCCTAGTCAATGGACCAGGCGGCCTCTATGGTACTACAAGCTCGCCACCACTTAAGGACCGGGTGGCCATCATAACAGGCGGCTCCGGCGGCATCGGAAGTGCGATCACCACCCACCTAGCCTCCCTCGGTGCCAAGGTAGTCATCGGCTATGTCGGCGACCCTACGCCGGCCGACATCCTTGCCTCCACCCTCAACAACTCCACCACTGCCAATTCCGGCGCACGGGCCATTGTAGTCGAAGCGGATATCTCAAATGAGGAGCAAGTGAAGTATCTCTTCGACAAGGCCCAGTCCACTTTCGGCCCAACAATCCATATCCTTGTGGCAGCTGCTGGTGTCCAGGACCCCAAGTACCCACCACTTGCTGAGACAACATTACAGCAATGGGAGTGGGTGTACAACATCAACGCCAAGGGTACGTTCCTTTGCTGCCGGGAGGCAGCGAACCGGCTTGTTCGAGGTGGCGGAGGTAGAATTATAACAATGTCGTCATCGACCGTGGGCTCGTTGAGGCCTGGCTATAGCACATACTCATCGACCAAGGGTGCGATCGAGGTGATGACGAAAATCCTAGCAAAGGAGCTGAAGGGAACGGGGATCACAGCGAATGCGGTGGCGCCGGGGCCAATTGCGACGCCGTTGTTCTATGCCGGGAAATCGGAGGAGCGGATAAGGGCGGTGGCGGCGGAGAGCCCAATGGGCCGGCTGGGCACGCCTGAAGATGTGGCCCCTACGGTGGGGTTTTTGGCTAGTGATGCCGGGGAGTGGGTCAATGGCCAGATCATCCGTCTGAATGGTGGATATGTTTGATTGCAATCTCTCTCTTTTTTGCGTTTCTGTCCAATATGAGAATTGGCTGATTATGGTGTTTCCAAATCAACAATGATGAACTCTTTGTGTGCAGCTAATGAACCAGTAGCATGGTTGTATCATCCTTTTTTTCACACCTAAGTCAGCATGACGCTCCTGGCAATAATAAATTCTGTTATTCTCCATGACACGCGTTACAGCAACACTTCCTATGCCTCAATGTCCAGGATTTTTATTCTTCCATGAGGTTAAGTGATGCATTTCTCTATGTTTTTTCTACACTGCAGCTGATCAATTTATCTTCTACTCCATGGCATACCTTTCTCAAGCGTTGAACAGCACAAGTGTAGCTTAAGCAATTGGAAAAAATTTCTACGTCCATCATAGTGTCTTGATGGATTAAATGTCTAAACTGATTGGAAGATAGATGCCCATACATAGCCTATTCTCTCTAGATGGCCATGGCCATGGAGGAGAAGAATGCCATGTTCAAGGCCATGGGAGGGATGTGGCTTCGAAACACCATTGCTGGTATTAGTGGAACTCTTGAACTCATATGAAAGTTCATACAATGAAGGTACGTGTCATACTCGTGTGGTTACGATGTTGTTGCACTCATAAATCACGGTGGACCGTCGGATAAACTTATGGATTAAAAACCTAGGACTCTCTGGATCTCAACCATCCTGTGTTTGGCTCTAATCCTTTCTTAAAGCATCGGTTGAGTCCAAGAAAAACTTGAGGGGTGCTTCTGTATGCAAAATGGATGACACCACATATATTGCCATCCAAATTGGTTTGATGGCGCAATATATAACTGCCATCAGATACCTTCCACTTCGACCTGGACTTGCTCTAAGATGACTTCAAGACTTCTGGGATCTGATGGTGGGATGATATACTAATTGCCGTCCAAGTATGAGACAGTTCTGCCCTGGCCATTGTATATATTGTTGGTCTCTGATATCTCATTTGAGTACTTCCATCATCCTAATACTACTACTACTTTGAGCTTTTGATTGAGACAATTCAAGAGGTGTTGAAAAGCTTTACTTGATACCAGATATGGTAAAGATATTTGAGTTCGAAATTCAATTTTTGCTACTTAGGGTGAAGCCATTTTTCAGACTGATGTAAGCTATGCTGCATTTAATGCTATAACTTGACAAAACTCTGAAATGTTGAGCCTTTTAGATACTGTAGCCAGTGCCACCTTGTATTCTTTTCTTAGCTGATCTAGAAATGGTCCAAAGGTCGCTCGGGACCTTCTGATATGAATCTGGTTTTCGGTCTTGTCGTGATTCCTGGTGCATCCTTGGTGTCATCTTCATTTCTAGTGATATTTGGCCTATTTCAGCTTTCAATTACAAAGTTTGATGTTCAAAGGATCAAAGTAATCAAATTATAAGGTCAAGTGTCTCCAGCTTGCATTAGTTCATGCACAACCTGGATTCGACTCCTTCCCTGTAGAGTAGGGTTTCAAATTACGAACATGGCAGTCTCACCTATCATCGAGATGAATTGAAACCTCGGTATCTCAGGAAAAGTTGGAAGTTTGGACCAAGAATGAAAGCACCAAGATCTTTTAAATCTTAGTCAATGTTATAGGAATCAAGATTGATTTCTTGGTTCTTGATTACTATTATTATAAAATATATCTAATTTAATAACTAATTTATAAAACATAAAATTTTATTTTAAAGATTGTTTTAAATGTCATATTAGCTGATATATCAATTTCAATCATTTTTAACTAACTGAAATAATTATGGCTGAGATATGTGATATGTTGTATCGATGCTTGCTCTATATTTCTAGAAACTGAAATCCAGATGAAAATCTTGCTCTAGAGTCTAAAATCTTCTCTTTCTGTATTTCCTAAAAGGCCATTTCATCTTTATTATTTAAAAAATTGCTGGAAAATATTTTTTTATTATTAGACGAGGGTCCAAGGATGTACAAACGTTGGTTTATCTTCCATAGGAAAATTGATTTTTACCCTAAATTACAAAATCCCAACAGGAGGCAACCAACCAAGAGACCCAAAATACATACATAGCTCCGCTTTGAGGATAAGCACCACCATCTTGAAAAGCAGAGAACTGTTGAACAGAAGTAGAACAACAACCTTGTTGCTGGGAGTCTGAGACTCTGAATGATACATGCCATGCTTGGTATCCTGCAGAGAATTGTTAAACATTTGAAACCTGACGACTGAAGTATACAGCTCTTACAAGTTACAAGACCAGATAATGCATGGATTAGCAATTGTCTTCATGAAACCAATGAAAAGTAACACCCAAAGGTGCAGAAACTATAGGTTCCCAAGAAAAGACAACCAATCACAAATTGAATATGTAATGAGAGATTTTGCTCTACTTCGAGACTGAGCATAGGCTGATAGCTGATCATCTGGAAGTAAGTGAAGGAAAATCCTGATTTTTCAGATTAGGTTCGTTCATATCTGATCGAATCAAGAGATATATTTCAAAATTTTTCTCTTTGATCCGAATTAGATCTAAATATTTCAGATCTGATTTTTATTATTCAAATAATTAAAATAAAATATAGATAAATTAAATCAAATTTAATTTACCTTGATGTAGAATAATCTTATTATCCGTTGATGATTCTGTAAGCAGCGGAAGGTTCTGGATCTAGCCACGTAAGTGCTTGGCCTCTACCGGTATCTACTCGGGTTGGATCTGGAGATCCTCTTCTTCTCTATCACGTCTCCAAAAATCAGATCTGAATCTGATTTGGAGGATCTTCAAAACAACTTTCGAAGATGAGCGGTTATCCTTTGCAGCAGCGTAGCCTTCTAGCTTTCTGTCGCCTTTCTCTCGTCTAGATTGCACCAACTGAGATCCCAAATTTCTTTTGGGCATGGAGAGGAGAGGGAGAAGATGAACTTGGCGTGGAGGAGGAAGAGAGAGGTAGCCTTGGGGCGTAGAGAATTGTTCCTCTTTTTTTTTTTTTGAGTTGGGCGCAAGGTCTTATTTATAGATTATGTGTGATCCAACTCCTCTTCATCAACCAATCACAACCCTTTATGAAATCAGATTTAAATCTGATTGATGGGAATAGAGTCTCTTGGATTCATCCTTAGATAGCGTCTAAGACCAGTCAAAGTTGGTTCTTAGGAGGAGTCTAATTAGAATCCAATAAGGAGATGGAGTCCCTATCCAATAGGATGGCGTGCGCCCTCCTCGCCAATTTTTGGCAGGGGGATAAGCTCCCACCAGCTCTCCAATAGGTGCGTGACACGTGGATAGAAGTCAAAGTATCAATGGTCAACATTTGATCAAGGTCAACTTTTGACCAAAGTCAAAGGATGAGAAATGGCAGGTGACCAAAAATGACAGGTATTGTCTTACAAAATAAGACAATCCTTTTCTGATCTGGACAGGCTCCAGTCAGATTAAGTGAAGCCTCTGATTGAGCACAAACTTTTTTGACTCAGTCAAGATAACTATTTATGATAGTAAAAGAAGAACGTTAGGTTCAATCGAGTGCTAGCACGATTTTCTTGAACCTAATTGAATCTCATTCAGATCAATTGAACTGGATCAGTTCAATTGATGATCACCAGATTCAAACCCTTATTTGTGTGACCCAGTTAGGTTCAGTTCTGTATGGTAATGGGATATGTCATGATCTCTATCATCGACATCATCGAAACTCCTTTCGATGGATCAGAACTCTTCTGATTCGAACAGCTAGAATGATCGATCATCTAAATCATTCTAATTGCTTCCAAAATCTACTAGTGACATCTAGCAGTATATGGTGGCAACCCATCAGAGCTGAATGCGAACCTCTTGGTGCAGCTACCTGTGTGATTAAGTTCTTCTATCTTGAGCTCCGATCAGATTAGGGTTAAGGTGAACTCGTCAAACCCTAGTTTCTGTCATATGATGTAATCATTCGATTCAAGTCCGATGTGAAAATCTAAATAGAAACTCTTTCTATTATTTCACTCTTGCCATGGCCATGGGCTTCTGGACTTGATTCTCATGATCATCATAGGGCTGCTCCTCTACCACCGAGGTAGATAGATTCCATCTTGATGCAATCCAGTTCCTACAATGAACATGCTATAGCCAACATACACCTCAGGATTTCGAATGGCTAGGAGATCGAGTTATGGTGTAGTCAAACTATAACACCCTCAAGGTGAACTGCCGATGCACCTCAGGTCAAAGAATCCAGACACACCACTGCAGCATCGAGTCAGTCATTGATGAGAAGGTAGACTTCCTAATGACTACTCGAGGTGGTCACGCTCAGTGCCCTCATTCTCTAACGAGTATCTATACTCTCGCTTCGATGTCTCCACACCGTAGACTCAAGACTCATCTACTAAAGAGAAGCGATTGTACACCAACCTTCCGGATCAATCACCATCCTCGTGATGATCCTATGGTCGGAAGCATTTTATGAGTTAATAATGATTATTCATGTCTTAAATTTTCAACTCTTGAAAATATGAATTATCATTACCATTAACTCAAAGGATGTATCACAGACACTAAATACACATATGTGATAGAAAATAATCCATTTTATTGATTATAGTCAAAATTATAATTTTGCCCCTAGAAGTGTATTACAAGTGTCAGCCAATTCTGGCTTCTAGGGCATACATATATCTAACAATCTTCCCACTTATCCTAAAGCCAATTGGCTACAAGTCTAAGTCCCATCTTCTCAAGGTGGGCTTCGATCTTTTATTGTCCCAATGGCTTTGTAAGTGGGTCTGCCGCATTATCTGCGGAAATTGACTCTCTTGACCTCGACGTAACCCTTCTCGAGGTAATCGCGGATGAGGTGGTATCGCCGCTCAATGTGCTTGGATTTCTGATGAGACCTCGGCTCCTTAGCAAGGGCTATGGCGCCATTGTTGTCGCAGTACAGAGGAATGGCATCTGATGGCATTACTCCGAATTTCTACAGCAAACTTCTTGTACCAGAATGCTTCCTTCGCAGCCTCTGATGCAGCGATATATTCTGCTTCCATGGTGGAATCTGCTATCACAGTTTGCTTGAAACTCTTCCAGCTGACAGCACCACCATTGCACACAAACAGACTCCCAGATGTCGACTTTCGATCATCTACATCGAACATGAAATCCGAGTCTGTGTATCCCTGGACTTGGAGTTCTCCGTTACCAAAGACCAACATCATATCCTTAGTTCTTCTTAAGTACTTAAGGATACATTTCACAGAAGTCCAGTGTTCTTCACCTGGATTTGACTGATATCTGCTTGTGACACTCACAGCATGGGCTATATCAGGTCGTGTACATAGCATGGCATACATGAGGCTCCCTATTGCAGAAGCATAAGGGATCTTGCTCATGCATTCTATTTCCTCAGGTGTGCTAGGGCACATCTTCTTGGAAAGATGAATACCATGTCTGAAGGGTATTAATCCCCTCTTAGAGTTTTTCATACTAAACCTCTTTAGTACTTCCTCTATGTACATCTTCTGTGAAAGTCCTAGCATCCTATTCGGTCTATCCCTATAGACCTTAATTCCTAGAATAAAGGATGCTTCACCTAGGTCTTTCATGGAGAATTCCTTGGACAACCATATTTTGACTGTCGTCAATATGAGGAATATCATTCCCAATAAGGAGGATGTCATCCACGTACAATACGAGGAAGACAACAGCGCTCCCACTGACCTTTTTGAAGATACACGGTTCCTCTTCATTTTTGATGAAACCAAACTTTTTGATCACATCATTGAAATGAGTGTTCCAGCTCCGAGATGCTTGCTTAAGTCCATATATGGACCTTTGCAGCTTGCAAACCTTGTGATCAGTATCACTGGATGTGAAACCTAGCGGCTGTTCCATATAGATATCTTCCTCAAGATATCCATTTAAGAATGCCATTTTCACATCCATTTGCCATATTTCATAATCGAAATAGGCTGCAATGGCAAGCAATGTGCGGATGGATTTTAGCATAGCCACTGGAAAAAGGTATCCTGATAGTCAATGCCTTCGCGTTGACTATAACCTTTTGCCACTAGTCTAGCCTTGAATGTCTCCACATTCCATCTGCACCAATCTTTCTCTTGAAGATCCATTTACACCCAATAGGTACTATACCTTCTGGTGGATCTACCAAGGTCCAGACTTGGTTTGAGTGCATCGAGTCAATTTCTGACTGCATTGCCTCTAGCCATTTCTCGGAGTCGATATCTGATATCGCCTCGTTGTAGGTTTTGGGATCATCACCATGAGCACCATTACCTACGAGGAATATTTTCTCTACTTCCTCTGAAATAATACCTAAGTATCTTTCAGGGGGACGGAAAACTCTTTCCGATCTACGAGGTGGAGGAGGTAGTGTTCTTATTGGCTCAACCTGATTTGGTTCCAATTGGTCCTTAGCTCGTTGTACTTGTGAGACTTTCTCATCAAGCTTAATCTGCTTTCCAATGCCGCTATCTTGAATAAACTATTTTTCAAGAAAGATGGCATGTCGACTCACAATCACATTATGGTCTTCTGGAATGTAGAAATAGTATCCTAATGACTCTTTAGGATATCCTATGAATCGAGCTCTGAAGGACCTAAACTCTAACTTGTCCGCTTGTTGTCTTTTGACATGAGCCGGACAACCCCAAATTCTGAGATGACTCAGACTTGGTTTCTTACCATGCCATATCTCATATGGTGTGGTAGGAATGGTTTTAGAGAAAATCCTATTCAGTAGATAAATTGAAGTTAACAATGAGTGTCCCCAAAGAAAATCAGGGAGGTCTGTGAAGCTCATCATGGATCGGACCATATCCAATAGAGTCCGATTTCTCCATTCTGAAACTCCCGTTGAGTTGAGGTGTTCCTGGTGGAGTCCATTGAGAGACTATGCCATTTTTCTTGAGATAGTCTAGGAATTTTTGGCTAAGGTATTCACCTCCTCGATCTGATCGAAGAACCTTAATGGATTTTCTAGTTTATTTTTCTACTTCATGTCTGAATTCTTTGAACTTTTCAAAAGCTTCAGACTTGTGTCTCATAAGATACACATACCCATACCTAGATAGATCATCGATAAAGATAATGAAGTAGACAAAATTGCCTCTAGTCGGCACATCAAATGGGCCGCACACATCAGTATGTACTAGGGCAAGGAGATCTGTGGCCCTTTCCCATGTCCTACAAAAGGGAGTTTAGTCATTTTGCCTTGAAGACAAGATTCATAAGTTGGATATGACTCGAAAGTCAATGGACTCAATAGCCCATTTTTCTCTAATTTGTTGATCCTATCTTCTGCTATATGACCTAATCTCAGGTGCCATAGATACCTATCATTTGGACTATCCCTAGGTCGTTTGGCATTCACGTTTTGCTCGATAGTTAGAATAGATACATCAATATGTAGCTGATAAAGACCGTTAATAAGAAAACCATTTGCAATTTTATTTCTTTCATAAAGAATGTTACAATGGTCCTTAAAGAAGGTAATCACATAGCCTTCTAGTGCTAAGCATGAAACAGAAATCAAATTCCTGCTAGCTGCAGGCACATAATAACAGTCTTTCAAAACTAAGTCTAAACCAGATGGTAATCGAAGAGGGTATGTTTCCACCGCCACTGCAGCAACTCTTGCTCCATTTTCGATGCGTAGGATCATGTCTCCATCCCTCAGCCTCCTGCTATCCTCAAGATCCTGCATGGAAGTGCACAGATGAGCACTAGAACCAGAGTCAAGCACCCAACTGGATGCAGAAGAAATCCATAAGGTTAGACTCAATAACGAGCATACCTCCAGAAGGACCTTCCTTCTTGTTCTTCAGGGTGGCCAGGTAAGTAGGGCAGTTCCGCTTCCAATGGCCGTCGCTGTTGCAATGGAAACACTTTTCTTTGACAGTGGCCTTCTTCTTCGGCTCTGCCTTCTTCTTCTTTCCTCCTTCCATCTTCTGCTTTTTCGCAGACTTCTTTTTCTTTCCAGAAGACTTTCTTTTGGAAGAAGTCCGTTCCATAGCAAGAACTGAGCCTTTAGAACCTTTCATAGAAAGCTCAGCGGTGACCAGCATGTTCATTAATTCGGCCAAGAAATTTTGAAGTTTATGCATGTGGTAATTCATGATGAATTGCCCATATGCATCAGTCAAGGATTGCAGAATAACATCATTCTGCAGATCCAAGTCTAACTTCACACCGAGCTTCTCAAGCTCTTCCAAGTCCTTGATCATCATCAGACAGTGATCTTGGACTGACTGTCCCATCACGCATCTTAGCCTTAAAAAGTCATTTCGTGACTTGATACTTGGCTGTGCGACTCTGTTCACCAAACATCTCTTGCAGGTGAGCCAACATTTGGCGAGCAGTCTCGATATCTTCATGTTGGCGCTGGAGCTCATCAGACATCGAGCCCAACATGTAATATCTGGCCTTATTATCTTCGTCTATCCATTTTTTCAGAGATGCTCTCTGTTCAGTGGATGGACGGACTGGTAAGGTGGGAGGGTCCTGATCCAATACATGGGTTAACTTCTCGAAATCCCAAAATGATTTTGTAGTTCCTGAGCCAATCTTTATAATTAGATTCGGTCAGTCTATGTGTGTCCAGGATACGTGCTAATGGATTGGACGCAGACATTTTTCTATAGAGAGTCAAAGATTCTAGTTAGATACTGTAATTATGACTTGACCAATTTATTTAAAAATTTTATTTTTAAATAAATTAGCTTCCACTATTTTTTTGGATCCCTACACTCCCTCTGTAGAGATGCAAAAATCTCCATGATTAATGATTTCTAGTGGGTGGTGCGGTCTCACCAACTGACTCATCACCTCACCTAACAGTTATTGGTGATGGGTTAGCCAATGAGTGAACAACTCTTGTTCAATGATTCTCTAATCATGGTGCACCCAAACTTGGTCTCTAATTCATGAATCTCACCGTATCCAGAATATTGATCCACTCCTTAGTTAAGTCAGACCCACCATTTGCACAGACTGGATTCCTAATTGAGTCTCTCACCATATCCAAAATATTGAGCCCAACTCATCCTCCAGCCCATAGCATCCAATGCCTAATAGACATGGTTGCATCTTTCCGATGCAACTGAGCCACTATATCCAGTCGAGAACAATCAACCCCGAAAGGATCCGCACATCTACAATGGTGGAAGACCTCAGACTTAATCTTTTCTTAGGAAGAATTGATTCAGGTCTCATTAAACTAGACTTATCATAGTCATAACAATTATGACTAACCTAGTGGCATGGGTTAGCTCGGATTATTGACCACCTCAAATCAGAACTGAGTCAACAGATATGGCCAGGTAAGTGAGACCGGTGGAAGGGATATGCCATTAACTCATACAAGAATGCATTCAGGTCGAGTAGCTTCCAATTAAAAATCAGTCGATCGTATGTGCCAAACTTACCTTAGACACCAAATTATTGAGCCAGAACCAATTGGGTTAGCCTACAATCCAGACTCTAACCTCTGAGCCTAATTAGGTCTTGCTTGATCGTGACTCGATCTTGACCCAGACTTAATCCTATTAGGCTGGTCAATTTAAGCATTGTTGATCCCATCTAACCAACTCTTGATTCAGGTTTGATCAACCGCTTAGACCTAATTGAGCTACCCAAGCCCGAACCCAGTATTATGAATATGTCTTAGATCTAAAATTCTTAATTTTAGATCTAATTAATATTTCATAATCTTAATTCTTTAATTAAGTAGGGTTCATAAATAAAATATGCACAATAAATCCTAGGGTTTCAGGATCTAGGATCTAGGATTTTGCAGAAAGTAAGTTTTGGATTTTTGATTAAGGACGAACGTGCAGCACCCCTACACATCATAAGAACATCCCATCGGATGGAAGGAGAGGGCCTTTAAATCTTTTCTTCATTCTTATGACCGGACGGCTAAGAGGAATGCCTTAATCAGGAACATGTAATACTACAAAACAGTTTTAGATCTATATCATATATCTCATATACAAATTAGATCTAATCATGGCATATTTTGCATACATCTCATGTATCGAATCATGCATATTTTTAGATCTAAATTATCTCATAATAATCTAAAAAATTAAATTTAAATTGATCTTATCAAAATAAACTCTAATCTAGACAACTATGTAGAACTATTCTACAACTAGTCTAGACATGCATCAATCATATCTCATATGATGTTAAAATTAAATAATTTTTATTTACTATTTTTTAAGATATTATTATAATAATTATAATATCAAAAAAATAGTAAATAAATAGATCTAAAATATAATTTAATCAAATTAAATTATAAACATGCAAGACTATTCTATAGAACTATTCTATTTTAGAACTAGTCATGCATATTTTCTAATCTTAGATCCAAATTATTTAATTTTAATTTTTTCTGATTTCAGATCTGATCACATCTCATGTGACATCTAAAATCACTTATTTTTTAATTAAAATAAATTTAAAATTAGATCTAAATACTTTAGAACCTTGGCTCTGATACCAGTTGAAGGAAAATCCTGATTTCTCAGATCAGGTTCGTTCAGATCTGATCGGATCAAGAGATATATTTCAAAAATTTTTTTTCTTTGATCTAAATTAGATCTGAGATATTTTAGATCTAATTTTTATTATTTTAATAATTAAAATAAAATATAGATAAATTAAATTAAATTTAATTTATCTTGATGTAGGATAATCCTATTACCCGTTGATGATCCTGTAAGCAGCAGAAGGTTCTGAATCTAGCCACATAAGTGCCTGGCCTCTACCGGTATCCACTCGGACTAGATTTGGAGATCCTCTTCTTCTCTATCATATTTTTAAAAATTAAATTCGATTCTAATTTGGAGAATCTTTAAAATAGCTTTCGAAGATCAGTAGTTATCCTTTGCAGCAGCGCAGCCTTCTAGCTTTCTGTCACCTTTCTCTCACCTAGATTGCACCAACTGAGATCCCAAACTTCTTTTGGGCATGGAGAGGAGAGGGCGAAGATGAACTTGGCATAGAGGAGGAAGAGAAAGGCAGCCTTGGGGCATAGAGAATTGTTCCTTCTTTTTTTTTTTGAGTTGGACACAGGGTCTTATTTATAGATTATGTGTGATCCAACTCCTCTTCATTCCAACCAATCATAATCCTTTATGAAATCAGATCTAAATCTGATTAATGGGTATAGAGTCTCTTGGATTCATCCTTAGATGGTGCCTAAGATCAGTCAAAGTTGATTCTTAGGAGGAGTCTAATCAAAATCCAATAAGAAGATGGAGTCCCAGTCTAACAGGAACTCCTGGGCGCCTCAAGCTTGGGCGCACGCCATCTTTGGCGTGCACCCTCCTCCTTGCCAGTTTCTGGCAGGAGGGACAAGCCCCCACCAGCTCTCCAATAGGTGCGTGACACGTGGATAGAAGTCAAAGTATCAATGGTCAACATTTGACCAGTCAAAGGTCAATTTTTGACCAAAGTCAAAGGATGAAAAATGGTAGGTGACCAAAAATAACAGGTATTATCTTACAAAATAAGACAACCCTTTTCTGACCTGGACAGGCTCCAGTCAAACCAAGTGAAGGCCTCTGATCGAGCACAAACTCCTTTGGCTCAGTCAGGACAACTATTTATGATAGTAAAAGAAGAACGTTAGGTTCAATCGAGTGCTAGCACGATTTTCTTGAACCTAATTGAATCTCATTCAGATCAATTGAATTGGATCAGTTCAATTGATGATCACCAGATTCAAACCCTTGTTTGTGTGACCCAGTTAGGTTCAGTTCTGTATGGTAATGGGATATGTCATGATCTCTATCATCGACATCATCGAAAACTCCTTTCGATGGATCAGAACTCTTCTGATTCGAACAGCTAGAATGATCGATCATCTAAATCATTCTAATTGCTCCCAAAATCCACCAGTGACACCTAGCAGTATATGGTGGCAATCCATCAGAGCTGAATATGAACCTCTTGGTGCAGCTACCTGTGTGATTAAGTTCTTCTATCTTGAGCTTCCGATCAGATTAGGGTTAAGGTGAACTCGTCAAACCCTAGTTTCTGTCATATGATGTAATCATTCGATTCAAGTCCGATGTGAAAACCTAAATAGAAACTCTTTCTATTATTTCACTCTACCATGGCCATGGGCTTCTGAACTTGATTCTTATGATCATCATAGGGCTGCTCCTCTACCACCGAGGTAGATAGATTCCATCTTGATGTAATCCAGTTCCTACAATGAACATGCTATAGCCAACATACACCTCAGGGTTCCGAATGGCTAGGAGATCGAGTTATGGTATAGTCAAACTATAACACCCTCAAGGTGAACTGTCGATGCACCTCAGATCAAAGAACCAGATACACCACTGCAGTATCGAGTCAGTCATTAATGAGAAGATAGACTTCCTAATGACTACTCGAGATGGTCACGCTTAGTACCCTCATTCTCTAACAAGTACCTATACTCTCGCTTCGATGTCTCCACACCATAGACTCAAGACTCATCTATTAAAGAGAAGCGATTATACACCAATCTTTCGAATCAATCACCATCCTCATGATGATCCTATGGTCGGAAGCATTTTATAAGTTAATAATGATTATTCATGTCTTAAATTTTCAACTCTTGAAAATATGAATTATGATTACCATTAATCAAAGGATGTATCATAGACACTAAATACACATATATGAATAAGAAAATAATCCATTTTATTGATTATAGTCAATAAAATATGAATTATGATTACCATTAACTCAAAGGATGTATCACAGACACTAAATACACATATGTGAGTAAGAAATAATCCATTTTATTAATTATAGTCAAAATTATAATTTTGCTCCTAGAAGTGTATTACAAGTGTCAACCAATTCTGACTTTTAGGGCACATATATCTAACAGTAAGGTGGCCGATCAAATTCTAAAATTTAATACATTCTATTTTTTGGATCGAATCTGGGTTTATTGAATTCGAACTTCACTGACCTGATCCAAACCTGGTATAACATTAGGATTCGATCCTATTTAAGCCTTTAAGTTATGATTTACAACTTGTATGAGTAATATCTTTAATATAAAGATAATTTTAAAATTATTTTTATATCATAGTTTGTTTTAATAGTTTACTATCTATTATGTATTTTATATTGTCGGTGGTAGTTGGTTACGTGGTAATTAAAACGTAATTGGCTATGTTCAACCCAGATCTAACCTAGACCTGAATTTTTTGGGTTGGAGCCAGGTTATACATGGATGCAACCCAACCAAAATGATATATTGGTTCGAAAATTTTCGCTGTGGATCGGACTCGATCCAATCTTCTATTAGATTGGGTCTGGACTCGCTCAAGGAACCGATTCAGGTTGGGGTCACTCATGACCCTATCCAATCCATTTCATTTGCACCCCTATCTGGATGGAAGCTGGGTGCCAAATCATTCCTGAAGGGCCGAGGTAGAACCCCATAGTGTCCTATGGACCGCACAAAAATAAAAAACCTTTGAAACATGCTGACATATGCATATCTCAATGAGCTCAAAATCTATTATAGAGCTAGACCAAGTGAGGACACAATGAGGTATCAAGACTAGTCACTGCAGCATTAAAAAATTGAGCAGTTAGTCATCCAGCAGAAAAGATGGTAAACACTTTATTCTATTCCAAATCTTTGCAAAGGCAGGAGTAACTTTGTGGAGCAAAGGGAGGACCAATCCTTGAAAATACAGCACCCTTTCAAGGCTATTGAGATGATCGTAGATTTCTTCTTGTTCAAGAAAACTCTAAGAGTTTCTTTCTCCCTAGCAATCCTAGACCATTGCCAAGAGAAGCATAAGTATGATGTGACAATCTAATTTTGAGAAGAGTTTCCTTCTCCAAGTTAGGAACAAATCATCAAAGTGGGATTGTGGGTGTAGGACCTAGGAAAGAATAGTGCCATCCAAATGGATGAGATGAAATGGCAGGTGGAAAAAGATGATCCACTGATTCTGCACCATGATTATGAAGAGAACAGCCTCCAAAATTTTTCTCCATTTCCTTCCACAGCGGTTCTCTGATGTTCAAACTCTTCTTCCAGCAAAGCTAAAAAAAAAACTTTCTAAGGGGCATTAGGGCTCCAAAGAGATTTGGCAAAGTTGCATTTAATACCTCTGGGATTTATAAAATTATAACATGAGGCTATTGTAAAAGAAAATTTTCCCTCCGACTTCAAATAAATCTGATCACTATCTTGGTTTAGTTCGGTGTGAGAAGCTTGTTATGTTCACCTAGGACATCAACAGATGTGGACCTTGGCCTTGACTTTCCAGCCCATAGTAGAAGGATTGAATAGATCTGCCACCAACTTGTTCGTAGAGTTTGGGAAAATAGGTAATTCTTTCTACAGCATCTGCGGTGTAAAATATCAGATGTGGAGTGCACTGTCTCACCTGATTGGTCCATATGGTGATTTCGTGGCATGACGTGATGTATATTACTTTCTATCTAGATAATCATATGAAGATATAAAGAAAATCACTGAGCATATTTAATGTACGTCATATTCTACTTTTCAACTTTAACATGACAAAAATATCCTTTCTCTCCAAGATGAAGTATTTTTACTATTTAATAGTCAAGTTAAATATTTCAAATACTACTCTTTTCTCTCTTTTTTTCATTTTATTGAGCTTCTGCTTCAATGTCTGGATGTCCAAGATTTAGTCTACAGCAAGAAGTATGCATTTGATCTTATTTGCTAGCATCTAGATAATATTATCCATCCAAGCAACATATCCCATCCATCAGATAAAATATCATATGTAGATTTTTTAATAGATTTTATTCTAGTTCTTTTAATACAACAACTTTTTTGATAGTTAAACGCCTACAGGTAAAATTTTATGTCAAAATTATGACATCTTATAGATAAAATACCTCTCAAATATATTTTTTTAATATTTTTATGACATCGTATGTTAAAATTATGATATTTTATGTTAAAATTATAATATCTTATATATAAAATATCCATCGAAGATAGTTTTGATATTTTTATGATATCTTATATCAAAATTATGATATTCTATATTAAAATTATGATATCATGTATGTAAAATGCCTTTCAAAAGTAGTTTTGATAATCTTATAACATACTAGATCATAAATATGATATTATAAATTAATATTATGACATTCTATAGCTAAAATACTTTTGAAGTATATTTTTTTAATATTTTTATGATGTGCTACATCAAAATTATGATATTTTATGTTAAAATTATAACATTCTATATGTAAAATGCCTTTCGAAGATAGTTTTGATAATATTATAGCATACTAGATCACACATATGATATTATATATTAAAATTATGATATTTTATAGATAAAATACTTTTTAAATATATCTTTTGATATTTTTATGGCATTCATATATCAAAATTATGGTATCCTGTAGGTAAACATCTCTTAAGTATATTTTTTGATATTTTTATGGCATCCTATATCAAAATTATGATATTCTATGTTAAAATTATGACATCCTATATATAAAATATCTTTTAAAGATAATTTTGATAATATTATAATGTATTATATCATAAATATAATATTTTACATTAATATTATAACATCCTACAGCTAAAATATCTTTTAAGTATATTTTTTTGATATTTTTATTACATTCTATATCAAAATTATGATATTCTATATTAAAATTATGATATCCTATAATTAAAACATCTTTCGAAAATAGTTATAACATACTAGATCATAAATATGATATTATATATAAAAATTATGACATCTTGTAGGCAAAATACCTTCAAAATATATCTTTCAATATTTTTATGATATTTCTATATCAAAGTTATGGCATCCTATAGATAAAACATCTCTAATATATACTTTTTGATATTTTTATGACATCCTATGCTAAAATTATGATATTCTATGTTAAAATTATGATATCTTATATATAAAATATTTTTTGAAAATAATTTTGATAATATTATAGCATACTAGATCATAAATATGATATTATAGATTAATATTATGATATCCTACAGCTAAAACATCTTTTAAATATTTTTTTTTATATTTTTATGATATCCTCCATTAAAATTATGATATTCTATATTAAAATTATGACATCTTATATATAAAATATCTTTCAAAGATAGTTTTGATAATGTTATAATATACTAGATCATAAATATGATATTATAGATTAATATTATGATATTCTATAATTAAAATACCTCTAAAGTATATTTTTATGACATCCTACGTCAAAATTATGATATTCTATATTAAAATAGTGAGCAAAGGTGCATCACATTTCTAAGAATCCTTCCAAAAAAAGATGTCCTTACTATTATTGATAAGAATCTATGTTCTATTCCACAGTGCAAGTAGAGAACTAACCACATCATGTCATAATTTTGAACAATTTTTGCCTGATTTTCAATTCATATGAATTGCTTGATCCTAAACTAAACTTAGGATCTCCAAATATCCAAATCCATTGCAAGATATTTGTAACAATACAGGACCTTACCTAAAAAGACCAGTCGAAAGGTATTATTTAGGTTTTCTAGTCCTATATAAGTATTCAAAATCTTTCTAGCAAATAACCGATGTGGGACTTGTTAGATGTGTGCCCTAGAAGCTAGATTGGCTGACACTTATAAAATACTTTCTAAAAATATTTTTATAATTTTGACTTAAAATTAATAAGTGGGTTAATTATTCTATCACATTATGTATTAAAGTGTCTTCGATATATCCTTTGAGTTAACGGACATGATAACACATATTCTCAAGAATTAAAAATTTAAGGCATGTGTTATCATAATTAACTCATAAACTGCTTTCGATCGTAGGATTATCATGAGGATGATAATTGATCAAAAAAATTGGTGTACGATCATTTTTCTAGAATAGATGAGTCTTGAGTCTATAGTGTGGAGACACTAGAATGAGAGTATAGATACTCATTGAAAATGAGGATACTGAGCGTGATCATCTTGAGCAGTCATAAGAAAGTCTACCTTCTCATCAATGACTAGCTCGATGCTGCAGCGTATGTCTGGTTCTTTGATCTGAGATGTATCGACAGTTCATCTTGAGGGTGTTATAGTTTGACTACACCATAACTCAGTCTCCTAGCCATTCAAAATCTTGAGGTGTATGTTGGCTATAGCATGTTCATTATAGAAATTGGATCGCACCAAGATGAGATCTATCAACCTTGATAGAGGAAGAGTAGTTCTATGATGATCATGAGATCGAGTCCTAAAACTAATGGGCATGGTAGTGTGAAATAATAAAAAGAAGTTTCTATTAGAATTTCATATTGGATTCAAATCGAAAGATTCATTCATATGATGGGTGTTAGGTTTGACGAGTTCACCTTAATCCTAATCCCAGCGGGGCTCATGATAGAAGAATTCAATCACACAGGTAGCTGCACCAAAAGATTCGCTATTCAATTTTGATGGATTGCCACCATATACTGCTAGGTGTCACTGATGGATTTTGGGATCAACTAAAATTATCTTGATGATCGACGATTCTAATTAAGTGAATCGAAAGAGTTTTGGTCCATCAAAATTAAGGTATTTCAATGATATCGATGATGAAAATCATGACATATCCCATTACCATACAGAACTAAACCTAACTGAATCACACAAACAAGAATTTAGATCTATATATCATCAATTAGGCTAATCCAGTTTGATTGATTTGGATTAGATCCAATTAGATTCAAAAAAATCATGCTAGCACACGATAGAGCTTACTTTCTAGTTTGTCTTGACTAAACCAAATTGAATTTGGCTCACCTGAGAGCCTTGTATAGGTTTGTTTTGATCAAAAATAGGGCTTGTTCTGGTGAGAATAGGCCTTATCCTGATAAAATAAGGCTTGTCATGAATTGCATAATATGGGAATAGGATAAGGATTGTCTTTATCAGATTAGGGCTTGTCCTAAAATCATGAGATAAAATTTGGATAAGGCTCTCCTAAAAACTCTATAGAAATTTATCTTGATCTGACTGGATCTAGTCCTGGCTTGATCAAGTCTTGTTCTAACTTGATAAGGACTTGACCTAATTTCATTGGATGGGATTTGAAAAGGGTTTGTCTTAAATCCCATAAGATGGGAACAAACGAGTCAAATGTTGATCCATCTTTGCAGGAAGAAAGAATTGGCGCACGCCCTTAGAATTTTCTCTTGGGCGCACAACCCTAGGATGTTACGTGAGGAGAGAGAGAGCTCCAAAGGCTTGTATGTGGATGAGGATAGGCATGGGTAGTTAACCATTTGATTGAAGTTTGAATGGGTCAAAGTATTTGAAACATTCAAACTTCTGGGAGATAAACTTATCTCTACGCCAAGTCTATTATCCAAAGTTATTCCATGCCACATTTCTGAGTTTTGTATGATAAAATTTTGATTAAAAGTTGTGTGGGATGTGGAGATCAAGGAAGAGTTCTTCTGCATGTCATCTTTGACCTGGTCAAAGTCATATGCAAAGAAGCTCTTGAGTTGGTCTATAAATAAGCCCTTGCGCAAGTTGTTGTGCATTGAAATTAATCTATGATGAAGCTCTGCCAGTTTCTCCACCTCCATGCCATCTCTTCCTGATCCTCTTCCTCTTCTCCATGCCCAAGGAGTTGTATGATTTAGCCATCAAGCATTGATGACTGCTGCTACAAAGATTGAGTCTAGAAGATCTTGATCAAGAGATGGATATGCTGCTGCCGGAGATTAGATCGAAGGCGCACCAAGTTGATTCCAGATCTGATATTTGAAGATCAGATCTAAAAGGAGGAGACTTTAAGATCTAATCCAAGTGAACTACGATAGAGGCCGGATGCGTGCACAGCTAGATTCAGAACCTCGACAACAACAGATCATCACTGCAGGATAAACAGTTCACCCGATCAAGTGATATCAGATATCACTATTTTTTATTTTTATTTTTGCTTCTAATTTTAGATCAATCTAATCAGATCTAAAAACTCTCAGATCTGATCAGATCATAGAAAATTTTTAAAATATTTCACTATAAATCTGATCTGATTAGATGCATCCTGCTGTAGGAAAACCTATATTTTTCTTCAGGACTAAATATATGCTCGCATGGATCCTCACATACTTTCTTCTTTTAAATTTCGATGTCCTCATCAAGCTAAGGGTCCAAATCCATATATCTATTAATAAACACCACGATCGGTCTGTGCTCAGCTCCAATGAACCTATGCTGCAATATCCCCTAGTCCATATATATAGATTATAGGATATTATTTATAATAATCCAGGACCTCATCCAAAAAAACTAGTCGGAAGATATTATTTGGTTCTCTGGTCTTATATAAGTATTCAAGATCTTTCCAATGAATAATTGATGTGAGACTAAATACATGCTTGCACGGGTTCTTATAATATCTTCATTCCCATTTGGCCAACGAAGAGGTGTTGAATTGGAATGTGTCCTTAACACCACAGCCACCTTCTTCTTTTTAAAGACAAACTGTATGCCAATTTACTTTACAAGATACCCTAGAAGCCTTCATATCCCCTTTCCAAAGAAAAGATCTCCTATATTTGTCAATTCTTTCAACAACCCATCTAGGTAACTTGAAAATAGACATATAGTAAATCGGTAAGGCGGAGAGCATGGAGTTGATAAATGCCAATCTTCCCCTAAATGATAAATATTTTTCTAAGTTTATAGTCTACCTTCAATTTTATTTAGAAGTGCAATCCAGTCTCTTATTTTCGGTTTGTGACACTCAAGGTAGGCCAAGGTATTGGAAGGGAAGGGGAGATGAAGGATAATTGAACCACTTTGCACATTTCTTCACGACGTGACAAACTGAGTCAATTGAAGAAATCGAGCTCTTGCCGAAATTTATAGACAAGTGAGAACCCAACTCAAAGCGACAAAACATTGTCTTCAACATTGCCATATAATCCTTCCTGGCTTGAGCGAAGACGAGAGTATCACCAGTGTAGTAAAGGATTTTTATCCCACTGCGAACCCAACGGTTACCAAGGCCTTCAAATATCTTGGCCGAAGCAGCCTTTTCTAACAATCTGCACCATGGATCAACAGCAATAAGTTGAAACATGTCTTTATAGACTCAGGATAAATTTAGAGTCTAAAAGTGGATCTCTAATCCTAGTCTAAATAACTTAGCTAATTTTTTTTTTCCGGAATGCTGGGCTAGATTTCTCTGTAATTCTCTTTTTTTTTTTTGAAAAAAAAAAAGTTAGAGTTGATTCATGTGTCTGTGAAGCTGTTTTGATCACAATATACGGCGATTGCAAAACCGCCCCTCTCACCTCCCCCATTTCTTGTTCGTCAACACCTGCTCACATTGCTGGTTGGCCCGTCACTCATAGTTTAGTTGACTAAGTTATCAAATGACTAAAGCACTCAAGCTTCACATTGCCCTGGGTTGCAGAGGATAACCTAGCTACAAGGCAACAGACGATATTGAACATTTCCTCATTTTTTTTGTTACTCAAAACAATCAAGATTGAACATCTCATGGGCAAATGTAGTGCCATATTTAATATTACGATCCTGCATGGCATTTGATTTTAAAGCTTCGGTCCCCGCTTTGGTCAAAGTGCCCTCATGGTCCCTATGGTCCCGATGTTGCCGAGCATCCCGCAATAATTGGAACCACCGGAATCATGATAAGCTTGAAAACTCTTGAAGATTTCAAGAAGATTTTTGCCCACGATAAGAGCTTGTCACTTGAATATACTGTCCAATTGAGTCATATCTAGCACCCTAAAAATTTGAAAACATTTATATCCTGTTTGTTCTACGTTTATTTTTAAAATAAAATTACAAAAACCAAAATAAAAAGATGCTTAGTCATGATGGTTCTATGTTTATTTTAATTTTTTTTAAATACCTTTCTTATTTCTAAAAGAAGGAATTACCAAAAATAGGAAACTTATATTTTAAACACCATTAAAACCATTTTTAATGCCATCTCTATCACAAACATTATCACTGTCTGCCACAACCAACCACTACCACCACCACCTCTCCTTCCATTACACCATAGCTAGTGCCACCACCATCACACCATCATCATTGTCATTGCTTTTGCCCCGTATCCTCACCATCATCACACTACTATCCGTACCACCATCATTATAACTAGTAAAATATTTACAGAAAAAAATAAGAGAAAAAGATAGAGAGGAAAAAAAAGCTTTATTATGTTTGTTTCAATTTTATTCAATAAATCTTAGGAATTATTTATACTAGTATACAAACTTCATATAAGAAAAATAATGTAGGCCGGTACAGGATCACACTAATAAAGAAAACTACTATAAGTTGATATGTGATCCCTAAAATCATACGATAATACTAATAAAGAAAACTACTATGGGCTGATACATGATTCATAAAATCATACTAATACTCTCCCTCAAACTCAAAATAGTATTATAGGTGTCGACTTGAGTTTGAAAATTAGAACACAAATACTCAAAAGCTAGTATGATAAATTGACGTGTTTGCTACTATAGCTTTGGCTAATTTAAATGACATGACTGTGAAAAGATATATAAAGTGGCGATCATAATAAGATTGGCACTCAAAGAGAAGGCAATCGAAGATCAATAATTCTTGCTAATAAAAACACCACAGTAAAAGAAGGCTGGCACTCAAAAAGAAGGCAACTGAAACCTGATGATTCTCATAGACAAAAATGCCATAGAAGAAAAGGATGGCACTTAAAAAGAAGGCAGCTAAAGGCGATGATCCTTATAGACAAAAACAACAAATAAAAGAAGGCCGGTGCTCAAAGAGAAGATAGTCAAAGGCTAATAATAAAGAGAAATTTACCATACGATGATAAGGAGAGATGATCTAAGATCTGAAGCTAATGAGAAAAGTGCTAGAGATAGTTGTAGATTCATCTAAAATAAAAAGAACAAAAGATTTTTGGACATTAATCTATCAAAAAATAGATGATTTGTAGATCCATTGACAAAAAGTGATAGATTAGCAATGGTGGCCATAGTAAAGATGAAAAAGATGACGGTGGCATAATTAGGTGATCAACGGCTCTGATACCATGTTAAAATATTTATAGAAGAAAAGAAAAAAAAAGAAAAAGTTGAGAGGAAAAGGAGGCTTTATTATCTGTATTTCAATTTTATTTGATTATCTTAGAAATATTTATACTAGTATATAGACTTTACATAAAGAAAATTAAAATATAAACTGATATAAAATCACTCTAATAAAAAAATTATTATAGACTGATATGTAATCCCTAAAATCATACGATCATACTGATATGAATTCAATCGAACAAGAGGAAGGCATAAGTGATACAAGATGTTTGGAGGAGAAAGGCTGCTCTACCAAACTCTAAAATAATTATAACATCTTAACTGCTGCTAAAGATTGATTGGCTAACAAGCTAGCTAAGCTGGAGTGGTAGTTAGTTAGCTATTCTTCTGTTATAGGAGTATAAATGTAACTAAAACTATAATTGAAAGATTCAATTTTAAAGAATAATACTGAAACTTTTGAGTTGATTCTCTGTAAATCTTGATTTTTTGAATTGCTTGTATCATTGGTATCAGAGCTTCAATCTTGGCAACCATGGCAGAAGGAACAAGGGGCCAAGAGTGGGGAAGGGAGATGATATCCATGATGAAGGATTTTGAAGATCGATGGGAGTAAAGGCAAGCTGAATTAAGGAAGGAGATGGAACTGAGCACTCCAAGAACTTAAGAGTTTGCTAGCAGGTATCAGTCTTCAACACAATGAAATTGCATCTAATAGGAATCAAGTAGGGACCTCAGAGGTGAGGGATTGATGGGGAAAAGATTCTGGCCAATCTTGGATGCAATATCCAAGGTTAGATTTTCCAATTTTCAATGGAGAAGAATTGGAAGCTTGGATAGTTAAAGTGGATTATTACCTTGAAGTCACTTGTACACCCATTGAAAATAGAGTAAAATTAATTAGCAGCAATGCATTTGGAAGGAAAAGCCCTTCAGTGGCATCAGGGTTATATTAGAATCAAGGGAAAAGAAGCTTATAGTAGTTGGGAGGTTTATGTACAGGCTCTGAGATCTAGATTTAGAATTCAAGCTTTTGATGATCCTCTAGCAGATCTAAAGAATCTGAAACAAGTAGGTTCTCTGCAAGAATACTTAGACACATTTGATCTGTTGTACCCCAAGACTAGAATAAGAGAAGATTAGGCCCTAAGTTTCTTCTTGACAGGTTTAGTGGATGAATTACAAATGCTTGTTCGGATGTTCAAACCCCAAACCCTTTTTGAGGCTTATTCATTGGCTAGGCTTCAGGAAATCATAGTAGCAGCCCTGCAGAATAAACCTAAACCCTTAGCCAAACTAGTATCCCATCCTACCTTTACTTCCACTTACAAACCTACATCTACAACTATTAATTCTCAGTTTCAACCCACTATTTCACTCAAACCAAACAACCAAACTCCTAACCTTTCATCTGCATGTATCCAACTCTTCCAAACAACCAACCATAAATACTACCAAACCACCCAAATTAACTAGTAAAGAACTTAATGAAAAAAGAGAAAAGGGCCTTAATTTATTTCTGGTGTGATGAAAAATTTATACCAAGGCACAAATGCAAAAAAAGACAAGTACTCATGATGCAGTTGCAAATTGATGAAGGGGAGGATGATAGTGATAGTGCTATGAAAGAGATGCCTGTACAGGAGCTACAGTTGTCTCTTAATGCTTTAAGAGGAACTTAAGGGGTTCAAATCATATGTATTAAGGATATTTGTAAGAAGTTATAGATCCATGTTCTTATTGATACTGGCAGTACTCATAATTTTTTAAGTCTATAGGTTGCAAAAAAGCTTAATTGTCAATTGGAAGAAGTTAAAGGAGTCTTAGTGGAAGTGGCTAATGGTGAGAATTTGCAATGTCACTCTAGATGCAAAAATTTCTCTTGGCAAATACAAAATGACACTTTTATGACTGAAGTATATGTCTTGCCCTTGGATAATTATTATCTTATCCTGGGAACTCAATGGCTAGCAATATTAGGTGAAATTTTATGGAATTTCCAAACTTTACACATGAGGTTTAAATGGAATTCAAAGGAATGTGTATTATAGGGTTTGTAATCTAATATAGTAGAAATCGTGAATGATAAATAATTAAATAAGATGTTTTAGAAATCCCATTAGTTGGCAGCTATGCAATTGTTGCTGAAAGAAGGAGGTTCTTAGATACTTTCTCCTTGTTATGTCAATAGGACTTCTACTGAAGGATGGCTAGAACTTCAGGACCTTCTACATGTTAGATATATGTGCCCTAGAAGCCAGAATTGGCTGACACTTGTAATACACTTCTAGGGGCAAAATTGTAATTTTGACTATAATTAATAAATGGGTTATTTTCTATCACACATGTGTATTTAGTGTCTGTGATACATCCTTTGAGTTAATGGTAATGATAATTCATATTTTCAAGAGTTGAAAATTTAAGACATGAATAATCATTATTAACTCATAAATAGCTCCCGACCATAGGATCATCACGAGGATGGTGATTGATCCGGAAGGTTGGTGTACGATCGCTTCTCTTTAGTAGATGAGTCTTGAGTCTACGGTGTGGAGACACCGGAGCGAGAGTACAGGTACTCGTTAGAGAACGAGGGCACTGAGCGTGACCACCTCGAGTAGTCATTAGGGAGTCTACCTTCTCGTCAATGACTGACTCGATGCTGCAGTAGTGTGTCTGGTTCTTTGACCTGAGATGCATCGGCAGTTCACCTTGAGGGTGTTATAGTTTGACTACACCATTACTCGGTCTCCTAGCCATATGGAACCCTGAGGTGTATGTTGGCTGTGACATGTTCATTGTAGGAACTGGATTGCATCAAGATGGGAATCTATCTACCTCGGTGGTAGAGGAGTAGCCCTATGATGATCATGAGAATCAAGTCCTGAAGCCCATGGCCATGGCAGAGTGAAATAATAGAAAGAGTTTCTATTTAGATTTTCACATTGGACTCGAATCGAATGATTACATCATATGACAGAGACTAGGGTTTGACGAGTTCACCTTAACCCTAATCTGATCGGGGCTCAAGATAGAAGAACTGAATCACACAGGTAGCTGCACCAAGAGGTTCGCATTCAGCTCTGATGGGTTGCCACCATATACTGCTAGGTGTCACTGGTGGATTTTGGGAGCAATTAGAATGATTTAGATGATCGATCATTCTAGCTGTTCGAATCAGAAGAGTTCTGATCCATCGAAAGGAGTTTCGATGATGTCTATGATAGAGATCATGACATATCCCATTACCATACAGAACTGAACCTAACTGGGTCACACAAATAAGGGTTTGAATCTGGTGATCATCAATTGAACTGATCTAGTTCAATTGATCTGAATGAGATTCAATTAGGTTCAAGGAAATCGTGCTAGCACTCGATTGAACCTAACGTTCTTCTTTTGCTATCATAAATAAGTTGTCCTGTCTGAGCCAAAGGAGTTTGTGCTCAATCAGAAGGCCTTCATATGGTCTGACTGGAGGTTGTCCAAGTCAGAATAGGTTGTCTTATTTGTAAGACATTACCTGCCATTTTTGGTCACCTGCCATTTCTTGTTCTTTGACTTTGGTCAAAAGTCTACCTTTGACTGGTCAAACGTTGACCATTCACCCTTTGACTTTTGACCACATGTCATGCACCTATTGGAGAGCTGGTGGGGGCTTGTCCCCCTGCCAGAACCTGGCAAGGAGAAGGGCGCACGCCAAGGGTGGCGTGAGCCCAAGTAGGAGGCGCCTAGGAGTCCTTGTTGGACAAGGACTCCACCTCCCTTTTTGGATTCCAATTAGAGTTCTACTAAGAATCCAGTTTGACTGGTCTTAGGCGCCCTCTAAGGAGGAATCCAGGGGTCTCTTTTTCAACCAATCAGATTTAGATCTGATTTCACAAAGGGTTGTGATTGGTTGGGAGGAAGAGAGTTGGATCACAGCTTAGTCTATAAATAAGACCCTGCGCCCAAGTGAAAAAATAATTCAAGAAGCAATCTTCCCATGCCCCAAGGCTGCCTCTCTCCCCTTTCTCCATGCCATAACTCTCTTCTCCCCTTGCTCTCCACGTCCAAAAGGTGTTTTGGATTTGGTTGGTGCGATTTAGATCAAGAAAAGGAGATCAAAAGCAAGAAGGCTGCGCTGCTGCAAAGGACGACTGCAGATCTTCAAAAGGAGTTTTGAAGATCCTCCAGATCAGATCCAGATCTGATTTTTGGAGGCGTGATAGAGAAGAAGAGGATCTCTAGATCCAGCCCGAGTGGATACCGGTAGAGGCCAGGCGCTTGCGTGGCTTGATCCAGAACCTTCCGCTGCAAACAGGATCATCAACAGGGTAATAGGATTACCCTATTCAGGTAAATTAAATTTGATTTAATTTATCCTTTTCATTTTAATTTTTATTAAATAAATAAGAATCAGATCTGAAGCATCCCTGATCTGATATAGATCTAAGAGAAAAAATTTTGAAATATATCTCTTGATCTGATCAGATCTGAACGAACCTGGTCAGGGAAATCAGGATTTCCCCTTCAACTGGTATCAGAGCCATGGTTCTAAAAATAGTTTAGATCTGATTTTAAATTTTATTTTAATTAAAAATAACGTGATTTCAGATGTCACATGAGATGTGATCAGATCTGAAATCAGAAAAAATTAAAATTAAATGATTTGGATCTAAGATTATGAAGATATGCATGACTAGTTCTAGAATAGAATAGTTCTATAGAATAGTTTTGCATGTTTTTGATTTAATCTGATTAAATCATATTTTAGATCTTTTTATTTACTATTTTTTGATATTATAAGTGTTATAATAACATCTGATAAAATAGCAAATAAAAATTATTTAATTTTAAATATCATATGAGATATGATAGATGCATGTCTAGACTAGTTGTAGAATAGTTCTACATAATTGTCTAGATTAGAATTTATTTTGATTAGATCAATTTAAATCTAATTTTTTAGATTATTATGAGATAATTTAGATCTGAAAACATGCATGATTATGATACATGAGATGTATGCAAAATATGCCATGATTAGATCTAAATTTGTATATGAGATATATGATATAGATCTATAAACTGTTTTGTAGAATGTTTATTGAATGTTCCTGATTAAGGCGTTCCTCTTGGCCGTCCGGTCATAAGAACGAAGAAGGGTTTAAAGGCCCTCTCTTCCCATTCGATGGGGTGTTCTTATGATGTGTAGGGGTGCTGCGTGTTCGTCCTTAATCAGAAACCCAAAACTTACTTTCTGCAAAACCCTAGATCCTGAAACCCTAGGATTTATTGTGCATATTTTGTTTATGAACCCTACTTAATTAAGAATTAAGTTTATGGAATATTAATTAGGTCTAAAATTGAGAATTTCAGATCTAAGACATATTCATAATACTGGGTTCGGGCTTGGGTAGCTCAATTAGGTCTAAGCGGTTGATCAAACCGAATCAAGAGTTGGTTAGATGGGATCAACAATGCTTAAATTGACCAGCCTAATAGGATTAAGTCTGGGTCAAGATCGAGTCACGATCAAGCAAGACCTAATTAGGCTCAGAGGTTAGAGTCTGGATTGTAGGCTAACCCAATTGGTTCTGGCTCAACAATTTGGTGTCTAAGGTAAGTTTGGCACATACGACCGACTGGTTTTTAATTGGAAGCTACTCGACCTGAATGCGTTCTTGTACGAGTTAATGGCATATTCCTTCCACCGGTCTCACTTACCTGGCCATATCTGTTGACACAGTTCTGATCTGAGGTGGTCAATAATCCGAGCTAACCCATGCCACTAGGTTAGTCATAATTGTTATGACTAAGCCAAGTCTAGTTTAATGAGACCTGAATCAATTCTCCCTAAGAAAAGATTAAGTCTGAGGTCTTCCACCATTGTAGATGTGCGGGCCCTTCCCGGGGTTGATTGTTCTCGGCTGGATACAGTGGCTCAGTTGCACCGGGAAGACGCAACCATGTCTATTAGGCATTGGATGCTATGGGCTGGAGGATGAGTTGGGCTCAATATTTCGGATACGGTGAGAGACTCAATTAGGAACCCAGTCTATGCAAATGGTGGGTCTGACTTAACTAAGGAGTGGATCAATATTCCGGATACGGTGAGATTCATGAATTAGAGACCAAGTTTGGGTGCACCATGATTAGAGAATCATTGAACAAGAGTTGTTCACTCATTGGCTAACCCATCACCAATAACTGTTAGGTGAGGTGATGAGTCAGTTGGTGAGACCGCACCACCCACTAGAAATCATTAATCATGGAGATTTTTGCATCTCTACAGAGGGAGTGTAGGGATCCGAGAAAATAGTGGGAGCTAATTTGTTTAAAAATAAAATCCCTAAACAAATTGGTCAAGTCAAAATTACAGTATCTAACTAGAATCTTTGACTCTCTACAGGAAAAATGTCTGCGTCCAACCCATTGGCACGTATCCTGGACACACATAGACTGACTGGACCCAATTATAAAGATTGGCTCAGGAACTACAAAATTGTTTTGGGTTCCGAGAAGTTAACCCATGTTTTGGACCAGGACCCTCCCACCTTACCAGCCCGTCCATCCATTGAACAGAGAGCATCTCTGGAAAAATGGATAGACGAAGATAATAAGGCCAGATATTACATGTTGGGCTCGATGTCTGATGAGCTCCAGCGCCAACATGAAGATATCGGGACTGCTCGCCAAATGTTGGCTCACCTGCAGGAGATGTTTGGTGAACAGAGTCGCGCAGCCAAATATCAAGTCACGAAATGACTTTTTAAGGCTAAGATGCGTGATGGGCAGTCAGTCCAAGATCACTGTCTGACAATGATCAAGGACATGGAAGAGCTTGAGAAGCTCGGTGTGAAGTTAGACTTGGACTTGCAGAATGATATTATTCTGCAATCCTTGACTGATGCATATGGGCAATTCATCATGAATTACCACATGCATAAACTTCAAAATTCCTTGGCCGAATTAATGAATATGCTGGTTACCGCTGAGCTTTCTATGAAAGGTTCTAAAGGCTCAGTTCTTGCTATGGAACGGACTTCTTCCAAAAGAAAGTCTTATGGAAAGAAAAAGAAGTCTGTGAAAAAGCAAAAGGTGGAAGGATCAAAGAAGAAGAAGGCAGAACCGAAGAAGAAGGCCGATGTCAAAGGAAAGTGTTTCCATTGCAACAGCGACGGCCATTGGAAGCGGAACTGCCCTACTTACCTGGCCACCCTGAAGAACAAGAAGGAAGGTCCTTCTGGAGGTATGCTCGTTATTGAGTCTAACCTTACGGTTTCTTCTGCATCCAGTTGGGTGCTTGACTCTGGTTCTAGTGCTCATCTGTGCACTTCCATATGCAGGGTCTTGAGGATAGCAGGAGGCTGAGGGATGGAGACATGATCCTACGCATCGGTAATGGAGCAAGAGTTGCTGCAGTAGCCGTGGGAACATACCCTCTTCGATTACCATCTGGTTTAGACTTAGTTTTGAAAGACTGTTATTATGTGCCTGCAGCTAGCAGGAATTTGATTTCTGTTTCATGCTTAGCACAAGAAGGCTTATGTGATTACCTTCTTTAAGGACCATTGTAACATTCTTTATGAAAGAAATAAAATTGCAAATGGTTTCCTTATTAATGGTCTTTATCAGCTACATATTGATGTACCTGTTCTAACTATCGAGCAAAACGTGAATGCCAAACGACCTAGGGATAGTCCAAACGACAGATATCTATGGCACCTGAGATTAGGTCATATAGCAGAAGATAGGATCAACAAATTGGAGAAAAATGGGCTATTGAGTCCATTGACTTTCGAGTCATATCCAACTTGTGAATCTTGTCTTCAAGGCAAAATGACTAAACTCCCTTTTGTTGGACATGGGGAGAGGGCCACAGATCTCCTTGCCCTAGTACATACTGATGTGTGCGGCCCATTTGATGTGCCGGCTAGAGGCAATTTTGTCTACTTCATTACCTTTACCGATGATCTGTCTAGGTATGGGTATGTGTATCTTATGAGACACAAGTCTGAAGCTTTTGAAAAGTTCAAAGAATTCAGACATGAAGTAGAAAAATAAACTGGAAAACCCATTAAGGTTCTTCGATCAGATCGAGGAGGTGAATACCTTAGCCTGAAATTCCTAGACTATCTCAAGAAAAATGGCATAGTCTCTCAATGGACTCCACCAGGAACACCTCAACTCAACGGGGTTTCAGAATGGAGAAATCGGACTCTATTGGATATGGTTCGATCCATGATGAGCTTCACAGACCTCCCTGATTTTCTTTGGGGACACTCATTGTTAACTTCAATTTATCTACTGAATAGGGTTCCCTCTAAAACCGTTCCTACCACACCGTATGAGATATGGCACGGTAAGAAACCAAGTCTGAGTCATCTCAGAATTTGGGGTTGTCCGGCTCATGTCAAAAGACAACAAGCGGACAAGTTAGAGTTTAGGTCCTTTAGAGCTCGATTCATAGGATATCCTAAAGAGTCATTAGGATACTATTTCTACATTCCAGAAGACCACAATGTGATTGTGAGTCGACATGCCATCTTTCTTGAAAAATAGTTTATTCAAGATAGCGGCATTGGAAAGCAGATTAAGCTTGATGAGAAAGTCTCACAAGTACAACGAGCTAAGGACCAATTGGAACCAAATCAGGTTGAGCCAATAAGAACACTACCTCCTCCACCTCGTAGATCGGAAAGAGTTTTCCCGTCCCCCTGAAAGATACTTAGGTATTATTTCAGAGGAAGTAGAGGAAAATGTTCCTCGTAGGTAATGGTGCTCATGGTGATGATCCCAAAACCTACAACGAGGCGATATCAGATATCGACTCCGAGAAATGGCTAGAGGCAATGCAGTCAGAAATTGACTCGATGCACTCAAACCAAGTCTGGACCTTGGTAGATCCACCAGAAGGTATAGTACCTATTGGGTGTAAATGGATCTTCAAGAGAAAGATTGGTGCAGATGGGAATGTGGAGACATTCAAGGCTAGACTAGTGGCAAAAGGTTATAGTCAACGCGAAGGCATTGACTATCAGGATACCTTTTCCCCAGTAGGCTATGCTAAAATCCATCCGCACATTGCTTGCCGTTGCAGCCTATTTCGATTATGAAATATGGCAAATGGACGTGAAAACGGCATTCCTTAAATGGATATCTTGAGGAAGATATCTATATGGAACAGCCGCTAGGTTTCACATCCAGTGATACTGATCACAAGGTTTGCAAGCTGCAAAGGTCCATATATGGACTTAAGCAAGCATCTCGGAGCTGGAACACTCGTTTCAATGATGTGATCAAAATGTTTGGTTTCATCAAAAATGAAGAGGAACCATGTGTTTTCAAAAAGGGTCAGTGGGAGCGCTGTTGTCTTCCTCGTATTGTACGTGGATGACATCCTCCTTATTGGGAATGATATTCCCATGTTGACATCAGTCAAATGTATGGTTGTCCAAGGAATTCTCCATGAAAGACCTAGGTGAAGCATCCTTTATTCTAGGAATTAAGGTCTATAGGGATAGACCGAATAGGATGCTAGGACTTTCACAGAAGATGTACATAGAGGAAAGTACTAAAGAGGTTTAGTATGGAAAACTCTAAGAGGGGATTAATACCCTTCAGACATGGTATTCATCTTTCCAAGAAGATGTGCCCTAGCACACCTGAGGAAATAGAACGCATGAGCAAGATCCCTTATGCTTCTGCAATAGGGAGCCTCATGTATGCCATGCTATGTACACGACCTGATATAGCCCATGCTGTGAGTGTCACAAGCAGATATCAGTCAAATCCAGGTGAAGAACACTGGACTTCTGTGAAATGTATCCTTAAGTACTTGAGAAGAACTAAGGATATGATGTTGGTCTTTGGTAATGGAGAACTCCAAGTCCAGGGATACACAGACTCGGACTTTCATGTCCGATATAGATGATCGAAAGTCGACATCTGGAAGTCTGTTTGTGTGCAATGGTGGTGCTGTCAGCTGGAAGAGTTCCAAGCAAACTGGTGATAGCAGATTCCACCATGGAAGCAGAATATATCGCTGCATCAGAGGCTGCAAAGGAAGCATTCTGGTACAAGAAGTTTGCTGCAGAAATTGGAGTAATGCCATCAGATGCCATTCCTCTATACTGCGACAACAATGGCGCCATAGCCCTTGCTAAGGAGCCGAGGTCTCACCAGAAATCCAAGCACATTGAGCGGCGATACCACCTCATCCGCGATTACCTTGAGAAAGGGTTTACGTCGAGGTCAAGAGAGTCAACTCCGCAGATAATGTGGCAGACCCACTTACAAAGCCGTTGGGCCAGCAGAAGATCGAAGCCCACCTTGAGAAGATGGGACTTAGACTTGTAGCCAATTGGCTTTAGGACAAGTGGGAGATTGTTAGATATATGTGCCCTAGAAGCCAGAATTGGCTGACACTTGTAATACACTTCTAGGGGCAAAATTATAATTTTGACTATAATCAATAAAATGGGTTATTTTCTATCACATATGTGTATTTAGTGTCTGTGATACATCCTTTGAGTTAATGGTAATGATAATTCATATTTTCAAGAGTTGAAAATTTAAGACATGAATAATCATTATTAACTCATAAAATGCTCCCGACCATAGGATCATCACGAGGATGGTGATTGATCCGGAAGGTTGGTGTACGAATCGCTTCTCTTTAGTAGATGAGTCTTGAGTCTACGGTGTGGAGACACCGGAGCGAGAGTACAGGTACTCGTTAGAGAACGAGGGCACTGAGCGTGACCACCTCGAGTAGTCATTAGGGAAGTCTACCTTCTCGTCAATGACTGACTCGATGCTGCAGTAGTGTGTCTGGTTCTTTGACCTGAGATGCATCGGCAGTTCACCTTGAGGGTGTTATAGTTTGACTACACCATTACTCGGTCTCCTAGCCATATGGAACCCTGAGGTGTATGTTGGCTATGACATGTTCATTGTAGGAACTGGATTGCATCAAGATGGGAATCTATCTACCTCGGTGGTAGAGGAGCAGCCCTATGATGATCATGAGAATCAAGTCCAGAAGCCCATGGCCATGGCAGAGTGAAATAATAGAAAGAGTTTCTATTTAGATTTTCACATTGGACTCGAATCGAATGATTACATCATATGACAGAGACTAGGGTTTGACGAGTTCACCTTAACCCTAATCTGATCGGGGCTCAAGATAGAAGAACTTAATCACACAGGTAGCTGCACCAAGAGGTTCGCATTCAGCTCTGATGGGTTGCCACCATATACTGCTAGGTGTCACTGGTGGATTTTGGGAGCAATTAGAATGATTTAGATGATCGATCATTCTAGCTGTTCGAATCAGAAGAGTTCTGATCCATCGAAAGGAGTTTCGATGATGTCGATGATAGAGATCATGACATATCCCATTACCATACAGAACTGAACCTAACTGGGTCACACAAACAAGGGTTTGAATCTGGTGATCATCAATTGAACTGATCTAGTTCAATTGATCTGAATGAGATTCAATTAGGTTCAAGGAAATCGTGCTAGCACTCGATTGAACCTAACGTTCTTCTTTTGCTATCATAAATAAGTTGTCCTGTCTGAGCCAAAGGAGTTTGTGCTCAATCAGAGGCCTTCATATGGTCTGACTGGAGGTTGTCCAAGTCAGAATAGGTTGTCTTATTTTGTAAGACATTACCTGCCATTTTTGGTCACCTGCCATTTCTTGTTCTTTGACTTTGGTCAAAAGTCTACCTTTGACTGGTCAAACGTTGACCATTGACCCTTTGACTTTTGACCACATGTCATGCACCTATTGGAGAGCTGGTGGGGGCTTGTCCCCCTGCCAGAACCTGGCAAGGAGAAGGGCGCACGCCAAGGGTGGCGTGAGCCCAAGTAGGAGGCGCCTAGGAGTCCTTGTTGGACAAGGACTCCACCTCCCTTTAGGATTCCAATTAGAGTTCTACTAAGAATCCAGTTTGACTGGTCTTAGGCGCCCTCTAAGGAGGAATCCAGGGGTCTCTTTTTCAACCAATCAGATTTAGATCTGATTTCACAAAGGGTTGTGATTGGTTGGGAGGAAGATGACTTGGATCACGCTTAGTCTATATAAGAGACCCAGCGCCCAAGTGAAAAAATAATCAAGAAGCAATCTTCCCATGCCCCAAGGCTGCCTCTCTCCCCTTTCTCCACACCATACTCTCTTCTCCCCTTGCTCTCCACGTCCAAAAGTGTTTTGGATTTGGATTGGTGCGATTTAGATCAAGAAAAGGAGATCAAAAGCAAGAAGGCTGCGCTGCTGCGAAGAACGACTGCAGATCTTCAAAAGGAGTTTTGAAGATCCTCCAGATCAGATCCAGATCTGATTTTTGGAGGCGTGATAGAGAAGAAGAGGATCTCCAGATCCAGCCCGAGTGGATACCGGTAGAGGCCAGGCGCTTGCGTGGCTTGATCCAGAACCTTCCGCTGCAAACAGGATCATCAACAGGGTAATAGGATTACCCTATTCAGGTAAATTGAATGTGATTTAATTTATCCTTTTCATTTAATTTTTATTAAATAAATAAGAATCAGATCTGAAGCATCCCTGATCTGATATAGATCTAAGAGAAAAAATTTTGAAATATATCTCTTGATCTGATCAGATCTGAACGAACCTGGTCAGGGAAATCAGGATTTCCCCTTCACTACAACTGTATGGAGATATTTTTTCACAACCAAAAGGCCTACCCCCTAAAAGGATCTATGATCCTAAGATTCCTTTGAAAGAGGGATCGAGCTCAACCTGTGAATGCAAGGCCATATAAATATGCTGCTCCTCAAAAAGATGCCATTGAAAAGATGATTCAGGAGATGTTAGAGGTAGGAGTAATTTAGCATAGTACTAGTCGACATTCAAGTCTTGTAGTTCTAGTCAAAAAGAAAGATAGGACTTGGCGTATGTATATAGACTATAGGTCTCTTAATGCATTGACTGTGAAGGACAAGTTTCCTATTCCTATTATTAAGAAACTTTTAGATGAATTGAAAAATGCAGTGGTGTTTTCTAAGATAGATTTAAAAAGTGGGCATTAGCAGATAAGGATGGAGGATGAAGATGTTCATAAGACTGCTTTCAAGACCCATGAAGGCCACTATGAGTTTTTGGTTATGCCATTTGGCTTAACCAATGCTCCATCAATATTTCAGGCCTTGATGAGTGTTGTTTTTAGGCCATTTCTAAGAAAATTTGTCTTAGTTTTTTTTGATGATATATTGATATACAACAGAAGTCCTAGTGAGCACATTCAACATTTACAATTTATCTTGGAAGAGATAAGGAAGCACCTACTTCTGGCTAAGCAAAGTAAATGTTCCTTTGGATGCTCTAAAATTGAGTATTTAGGATACTTAATTTCTTCAGAAGGTGTGCAAACTGATCCTACAAAGATTGAAGCTATTAAACAGTGGCCTATTCCAAAGAATGTTAAATAGTTGAGGGGATTTCTTGGGCTTACAGGTTATTATAGAAGGTTTGTTAGGAATTATGGTCAAATTGCTTGACCTCTAACCAACCTCTTAAAAAAAGTGTCCTTTGTTTGGTCTGAGAAGGCTCAATTGGCTTTTGATGCATTGAAAAAGGCTATGACTTTAGCACTTGTACTCTCTCTACCTGATTATAATAAGCAATTTATCATTGAGACTGATGCATCTGATGGTGGAATTGGAGCCATCCTAATTTAGGAAGTGCATCCTTTGGCTTTTATTAGCAAGCTCTTTCCCTCAAGCATCAGCACATGCCAGTCTATGATAGGGAAATATTAGCCATCTTATTTGCAATTAAGAAGTGAGAATGTTATTTGTTGCCCAAGAAGATTATTATTAAGACTAACCATCAACCCTTAAAGTATTTGGTAGAGCAAAGATTAACCACACCAACACAACAGATTTGATTAACCAAATTGCTGTAATTTGATTTTGAGATCCAGTATAAGAAGGGCAAAAGAAATGTGGTTGTAGATGCATTGTCTAGGTGTGCCTCTAGTTCAGTTTATGCACTCAATACCTTCTTTCTATCTTCAGATTTACTGAGTGAAATTCAACAGAGCTGGAATGATGACCCTAGCTTACAACAGTTGATTGTTCAGCTTCAAAATGATCTCTCTTCTCACAAATATTATACTTATCATTCTAGGCAGCTTTGAAGGAAGGAAAAGCTGGTGATTGGCAATATTGATTCCTTGAGACAGCAATTATTGCATCTTTTTCATAATTCACCACTTAGCAGACATTCTGGTGTTCAAGCAATAGTCAAAAGATTAAAGGCACTAGTCTATTGGTCTAAAATTTGGAAAGTAGTAAGAAACTATATAAGGAATTGTGATATGTGCCAGAAATATAAGTATGAAACTATTGCCTCTCCCGGTTTACTTCAGCCTTTGCCAATTCCTCAAGGGTTATTCACAGACTTAATAATGGATTTCATAGATGGATTGCCTAAGTCAAATGGAAAGTCTGTTATTTTTGTGGTGGTTGATAGATTGACAAAGTATGCTTATTTCTTTGCATTATCCCACCTCTATACAGCTCATACAGTGGCTCAGACTTTTATGCAAGAGGTTTATAAATTGCATGGTATGCCTCAGACAATTACTTCTGATAGAGATTTTGTATTTCTAAGTACCTTTTGGAAGGAGTTGTTTGCTATACATGGTGTGGGACTACAGCATTCTACTACATACCATCCATAGACAGATGGCCAATCAGAAGTGGTTAATAGGTGTTTGGAGATATATCTTAGGTGTGCTATTAGTGATTCTTCCCATGCTTGGACTGAGTAGCTTCCCTTAGCAGAGTATTGGTATAACACCAATTATCATTCTACAATTCAAATGACTCCATTTCAGGCTCTATATGGTGTTCCACCCCCTCTTCATATTTCTTATTTTCTTGGAGATTCTAGTATTGCAGTAGTTGATATTCAGCTTAGAGACCATGAGGAATCAATCATGTTGCTTCAACATCATTTGCAGAGAGCTAGAAATCAAATAAAACAATAAGTGGTTAAGCATAGGACTGATAGGGAATTTGCTATTGGAGATTTGGTTTATGTTAAATTGTAGCCTTATGTCCAAAAATCGATGCATAGAAGGTCACCAAAGTTTCAAGATCGCTATTTTGGGCCATTTTCTATGATTAATCGAGTTGGAAAAGTAGCATATAAATTACAATTTCCCTCTACAACTCTTATTCATAATGTTTTCATGTTTCTCAACTTAAGCCTGCTTCTGCTACAGTGGCTGCTTCTACTACTTTGCCACCCAAGTCTTTCCACTCTAATGCATATCCTCAAGCAATTCTTGATAGAAGAATGGTCAAACATGGTAATGCTCCAGCTACTCGAGTGTTGGTCCATTGAAAAAATTCATCTCCATCAGATTGCACATGGGAATATGCTGATGAGTTAAGGCTGAGGTTTCCATCCTTTTCCTTGAGGATAAGGAAACTCATGGGGGGAAGTATAGATATGAATTCAGTCGAATAAGAGGAAGGCATAAGTGATTCGAGATGTTTGGAGGAGAAAGGCTGCTCTACCAAACTCTAAAACAGTTATAACAGCATAACTGCTGCTGAAGATTGATTGGCTGACGAGCTAGCTAAGCTGGAGTGATAGTCAATTAGCTATTCTTCTGTTATAGGAGTATAAATATAATAAAAATTATAATTGGAAAATTCAATTTTAGAGAATAACACTGAAACTTCTGAGTTGATTCTTTGTAAATCTTGATTTTCTGAATTGCCTGTATCACATACTAACAAAGAAAGTTATTGTGGGCTGATATATAATTCCTAATTAAAACATGCTAATAATAATCACTACCTCCACCTTTGCTGCTCCACCATGAAGGCCACCACACCCTCCCATGCTTCTGCATCCACTGCTATCACTTTTCCAGCATCATCATGTTACCAAAAATAAGATGAAAAAAGAAAGAGATGAGAAATAGCATCTTAGTCTTTTAATCCCAAAGAGAGAAGATTCCTGCTCTTCTCTTTAATTAGCTTAGACTAAATTTTATCTTCTCATTCTTCTACCCCCGTACTTCTTCTCTCCCTTCCCCTAGTCACATACCTTCATTGGTGCCAGATGTTCAACGCCCTCCGCCAACTCAGTTTCAGCCTTTCAGGCTGGCTTTCGCCCCATAACCACCACCATCATCATCAATCCCAGCTTCGATCACTGTACCATCATGGACCCTATTGTCCCAACATGGTCTAATGTCCCAGAGAGTCAATGGCACCACCATATACTTAGGCTGAGCTGTACGCCACCGGGAGGGAGGGCGACCACTTCTCCAAAACGAAGTAAATTTTATTTTATTTTTTTAAAAATCTAAAAATACTTACAGCCCATAATTAAAATTGGAATGGATTAGAATAGTCCCATCTCCCAATATATTTGGTTTGTGACCAAAATAAAAATTAAAATTGAAATGAAATTTGAATACAAGAAAAAATAGAGATTGAGTTTTTAAGGATCGGAGCATTCCCATTCCTCATTAAAATCGAAATAGAAATAGAAATCTTCCCAACAAAGCAACTGGAATAATATCCTCATTTCCATTCTTATTTCAAAATCCCACTCCCTAAAAAGTCTTCTAATCCATCTAACGAAAGAAAGCATGATCCACCTCTTCTCCTTAATTAAATAAAATTTAAATTTAAAATCATAACTTATTATACAACTTATCTACCGAAACTTTCTCAAAATTCTGCTATTATACACTTATTTTCTTAAATCTCCGTGGCTTTCCTCATCATCACACTCTTTTTGAAATAAACCCTTCTTATTCATGACCCTAAAAAAAATAATGATAAAAAACAATAAACAATTGCAAGAAAGTAAAATTAGATCCATTAAGTATCAAATAATTAATTAATTTATAACTACCTACCAAATACCGCTTTATATTAACAACTCCCCAATCTATTTCCAAGTCCTTCGTTATATTTGAAAATATTATTTAGTTTTTAGGATCTCATCAAATCTAACAAGAAATGATTGAAAATATAAACTTGCATTAAACATATTTTAATTTTTTATACGATGATATATTCGATTTTATGATTTACAATATTTAACTAACTCCTTTATATCCGTAATATCGATATCCAACTTATATCCATATTTATGTCTTTATTCACCAAATAAAAAATAGATACGGATATGGATTCATTTTTCATCCCTAGTCTCGTAATCTCACCTAGAAATATTAGAAAAAAAATTCTTCATCAAAGTCCCCCATATCCCTATAATGGATAGTGTTGGAGATAAATCCCGCTCCTGCCAAAGTCAAGTTCGGTCCCAGCCTGATGTGGTCAATGCGGAAGAACTTCAGCGGACGCGTCCTAGCTGAACTACTACATCCGACCGAGCTTCTCAGCGGTTGAGCCTCAGCCGAAGTCTTTCAACCAACCGAACTATCAAGCGGTCGAGCTTCAGACTCTTAGCGGACGAACTCCTCGAGCGGCCGAACTACTTATTGCCCGAGCCCCTTTGGACTCCGAGCGGCCGGGCTTCGGTCGAGACCCCGGCGGTCGAGCTTGTTTCAACCCTCTTAGCAGTCGAGCTCCTCGAACTCCTGTCCAGCGGTCGAACTCCCCAGCGCCCAGGCTCCGGGCCGAACTCCTTCGGACTCCCAGCGATCGGGCTTCAGCCAGACCCTTGTGGGAGCCGAACTTCCCCAAAACCTCCTCTCGGGCCAAGTTTCTACGGAAGCCGGACTCCCTATAGACTTCTTCAATGGACGAGCTTCTCAATGGCCGAACTCCTTATGATGGATTCCTGCAGGCAATCTCGCTACGGTTACACAACAATAACGATCGACATTTATCAGCAATAACGATCGGCATTTATCAGCAATAACGATCAACAATAACGATCGGCATTTATCAGCAATAACGATCGACATTTATCAGCAATAACGATCGACAATAACGATCGGCATTGATCAGGACGGTTACAACAAGCTCCCTCTATAAAAAGGACCCTCCGGATACCTTTACATCAGGTTCTGAAAACCCTTTTCTCTTCTTCTATACTCTACCGAGCATTCCATTCCTGTTGATGGGAACTGACTTGAGCGTCGGAGGGTCTTGCCGGAGCCACCCCCACCGGCTCTGAGCCAGACTTTGTTTTGCAGGTCCCCATAGGCGACCTCATCGGCGTCAACGCCGGCGGACTCCGGCGACGATGAATTTCTGCGTCAACAGATTGGCGCTAGAGGAAGGGTCTACCGACGAAGATTCCCTTCTTAAAGGAAGCCGGTGTTCCTTTGTTCTTAAAGGAGTGCTCGAGAGACCTTTCTTCTTTTCAATTCAAATCCCCTGCCAAAGAGAAAAGATGCCCCCCAGGAGAGCCTCCACTCGGAGATCGGCGGCCTCCGCGGCCCGATCTCGTTCGAGTCCATCCGCTCCAGCTCCAGCCCCAGTGACTCAGGCTCATTCTGCAGCCCGACGATCAGCAGCCTCTGCGGCCCGATCCCGTCTGGGTCCGTCCGCTACCGCTCCAGTCCCGACAATCCAGGCCGCGGTAGATGCTGAACAGTTCAACCTGCTCATCCAACAGGTTCGTGGCCTCACCGAGGCCGTTCAAGCGGTGCAAGTCATGCACCAGCAAGCCACCGTACCAGTCCAACCGGTTTCGGATCCTCCGGAGCCGCGTTGTCCAGTCCAGAGGCAGTCAACATGGGCTACCCGACTTCCAATTCTCGAAAAAGGAAAGCAATGGAAGGAGAGCCCTTGTTCGGACCGCAGCTCGTCCCAGGGAGAAGCTTTTCATCCGATCAGCAAGAAGACTTTAGAAATGAGAGACCATGAAGATCTCCTGGATAGAAGGCTCTTGGAAATGAGTCGTCGGATCGAAGAACTCCGCCACGCTCCTTCCTCATATGGTAATGAGATCCGAACCGACCCTCCATTCTCACAGAAAATTATGCAAGAACCAGTCCCGCCGAACTTCAAACTCCCACAGTTTGAGAGCTATGATGGGACCACTGACCCGATCGACCACCTGGAAGCCTTTCGGACGACGATGTTGCTTCATGGCGCGCCAGATGCCATCCTGTGCCGGGCTTTTCCCTCTACTCTTAAAAGAGCCGTCAGAAATTGGTATTCGGCACTCAAGCCGAGTACCATCCTGTCATTCGACCAAATGAGTCAATAATTCGCAGCCCACTTCGTCAGTAGTCGGCGTCCACACCGAAGCTCGGACTCCCTAATGGCCATCAGGCAGAGAGAAGGGGAATCTATCCGAGCTTTCATTTTTTGGTTTAATACCGCTACGTTAGAAGTCCGAGACCTGGATCAATCGATCGCCATGGCCGCGCTCAAGAACGGCCTTCAGAAAAATGACCTATTATTCTCCCTGGAAAAAAAGTATCCCAAGGACTTTGCCGATATGTTGGCTCGGGCCAAAAGTTATGCCTGGGCAGAGGAGGCCTTCGAAGCTAAGGACGGTGAAATCGGTGGTAAACGGCTGATCGGCAGGCTGGATAGATCCTCTGAAGAAAGGAAGCGAATTGAAGCTCAGCCACGCTCCAGGACTCCCCCTGGTCGCGAGCAAGTTCGGATTTCCTCTCAAGCTCGGAAGCGGGGAAGCTCTGATGGAAGGATGCTTCGAAGTTCTCCTCAGCGCCGAAGTTCTCCTCAACGCCGAAGTTCTCCTCAGCACCGAAGTTCTCCCCGTCTATGACGATTTCACAACTACACCCCCCTAAACACCCTGAAGACTCAAGTTCTGATGGAGATCCAGGAACGACTTTCAAGACCAGAGAGAATGCGTTCTCACCCTTACAAGCGTAATCCCAACAAGTTCTGCCTCTACCATCGCGATCACGGTCATGACACGGAGGAGTGCATTCAACTCCAGGACGAGATCGAAGAGCTCGTCAGGCGAGGCAGACTAAGCCGGTTTCTTCGAAGGCGGCCCGAGGGGGTGGAAGATCGGCCGAGAACGCTAACGCCAAGCGGAGAAAACCAACAAGAAGATCGGCCACCCGTTGGCGTCATCAACACTATCTTAGGGGGATCTCAGCAAAAGAAAACCAACAGGCTTGAAGGATCGATGAAGAAATGGAAGATTTCGGAGCCTATAGTCTTCACCGAGGAGGATGGCCAGGGAATCCAATTTCCGCATAATGACGCGGTTGTAGTTTCGTTGAATATTGCTGACTACGATGTACGCCGCATCCTCATAGATAATGGAAGCTCGGCTGATGTATTGTTCTACGGTGCCTTCTTGAAAATGTCCCTACCTGATGATCGATTGAGCTCGGTGAATTCTCCGCTAGTTGGATTTGCTGGCAACACCTACCAGTCGAAGGTATCATAACTTTGACCGTAACAGCAGGGCAGTACCCAAAGCAGGCCAAAGCTCAGGTCGACTTCCTAGTCGTAAAGATGTCGTCCGCCTATAATGCTATCCTCGGTCGACCTGGTTTAAATGCCCTTCGGGCGGTTGTGTCGACTTATTACTTAAAGATGAAGTTCCCTACGAACTATGGGGTTGGAGAAGTCAGAGGAGACCAGGCCCTAGCGAAGTATTGTTACTCGATCGCCTTGTATAAGGGAGATCAGCCCGACCCATGTCTGGTTGACGGACTGGACGTCCGTGATGACCTCGCTGAAGAATGAGCTGAGCCTGCAGAGGACCTCATCTCTGTGTCATTAAATGACGGAAGATCGGACCATGTGGTGCAGATCGGCTCCAACCTGGCGACCGAGGTTCGGGAGCAGCTCATCGTTTTTCTCAGAAGAAATGCAGACGTCTTCGCTTGGACCCCAGCGGATATGCCAGGAATCGACGCCGAGGTCATGGAACATCGGCTGGCCGTTGACTCGAAACACCGACCGGTAAGAGAAAAACTATGCCAACATGCCCCGGAGAGGCAGAAAGCGATCGCTGAAGAAGTAGATAAACTCCTTAAAGCCGGACTAATCCGAGGAAGTTCATTACCCGACTTGGGTTTCGAACGTGGTTCTTGTCAAGAAAACAAACAACAAGTGGAGGATGTGCGTCGACTTCAAAAAGCTAAACAAGGCTTGTCCAAAGGATAGTTACCCCTTGCCCAGGATCGATCAGTTGGTAGATGCAACCTCGGGTCATGAGTTCCTCAGCTTTATGGATGCCTTTTCTGGTTATAACCAGATACGTATGGCGCCTGAAGACGAAGAAAAAACAGCCTTCATCACTAGCCGAGGTCTTTATTGCTATAAGGTCATGCCTTTTGGACTCAAGAATGCGGGAGCAACATACCAGCGTTTGGTCAACAAAATTTTCAAGGAGCAGATCGGCCGCAACATGGAGGTGTACGTAGATGATATGCTCGTCAAAAGCCGAGCTTCAGCTGACCATCTGGCCGACCTTGAAGAGACCTTCAATGCATTGAGGAAGCATAAGATGAGACTGAACCCTACCAAATGCGCCTTTGGCGTAACTTCTGGAAAATTTCTTGGGTTCATGGTGTCGAGACGTGGAATCGAGGCAAACCCCCTGAAAATCCGAGCTATTCGAGAAATGACCACTCCAAAGACGATTAAAGAAGTTCAGCGCTTGGCCGAAAGGGTGGCATCCCTAAATCGCTTCGTCTTAAGGTCGGCTGAATGTTGCTTGCCCTTCTTCGAGGTTCTCAGGCGACCAAAGGACTTCAGCTGGACGGCAGAGTGTCAACAAGCATTTGAGGAACTCAAAAATTACCTCGGCACGCCCCCGCTGCTGGCAAAACCTGAACTTGGGGAAGAGTTGTTCTTGTATCTAGCTGTCTCCTCGGTGGCCCTGGCGGCGGTTCTCGTTAGGGAAGAAGCAAAAACACAATGCCCGATCTATTACGTGAGCCGAGTCCTAAGGGACGCGGAGATCAGATACTCCTGGATAGAAAAATTATCTTACTATCTCGTAATTGCCGCTAGGAGGCTCCGACCTTACTTTCAGGAGCACACCATAACGGTCCTCACGGACCAACCAATAAAAGCAGTTCTCCACCGAGCAGACGCTTCCGAAAGAATCGCAAAATGGGCAATGGAGCTCACGGTGTTCGACATCAACTACCAGCCCAGGCCATCAATCAAAGTCCAGATACTGGCGGATTTTGTATTAGAATGCACCATTCCGGACGAAGCCGAACTTGAATCAAGCAAGACAAACATAAAGGCGAGATCGAGCCTTGACGAAGTCGAACCATCACAGCCGAACTTCCCTAAGGAAAGGGCCGACCTCTCTGAAGGCTTTTGGATTCTACACGTGGACGGTTCTTCCAACTCCATTGGAGCTGGTGCGGGGCTAGTCCTGGTCAGCCCCGAGGGAGTTGTCGCCGAGTTCGCGCTGCGCTTCGAGTTTTCCGCTACCAACAACGAAGCCGAATACGAAGCACTGATTGCGGGATTAAGAATAGCGAAGGAGCTAAAAGTAGATCGGCTTCGAGTCTACAGTGATTCCCGACTAGTGGTCGATCAAGTTGGCGGCAACTTTGAAGCAAGAGAAGAGAGCATGGCGAGATACCTCGGGAAAGTGAAGAGTTTAACCCCGGCCTTCGGCAGTTTCGTCATTCAACATATCCCAAGGACAGAAAATGCGAGAGCCGATTTCCTCTCCAAACTGGCCACTTCGGCTCCAGCCGAACTACCCAAAGAAGTATTTCAGGAAACTCTGAAGTACCCGACCACAGAAGAATCTCAGGATATCCTACAGACGAAATTCGAGCCCAGCTGGATTGACCCACTGGTCACCTACCTTAAAGAGGGGGTTCTTCCTCATGACCGAAAAGAAGCTCGAAAACTCAAAAATCAGGCCTCCCATTACGTCTTATACGAAGGCCAGTTGTACAAAAGGTCGTACTCCCTTCCATTGTTGAGATGCCTTCGACCTTCAGAAGCTAATATTGCACTATGGGATGTGCACGAAGGACTTTGCGGAAGCCATTTAGGAGCAAGGTCTTTGTCGCTAAAGCTACTTCGGCAAGGGTATTATTGGCCGACCTTATTTCGCGATTCTGTGGAATACGTAAAGAGGTGCGACCGCTGCCAGAAAAATGCTAGTGTGCAGAGACGGCCGGCATCCGAACTCACTCCGCTTAATTCACCCTGACCGTTTGCGCAATGGGGAATGGACATACTCGGCCCCTTTCCGACAGCGTCGGGACAGTGGAAGTTTCTCTTGGTCGCGATTGACTACTTTACCAAGTGGATCGAAGCTGAACCACTCGCGAAAATTATCGAGACCAAGGTACAGGACTTTGTTTGGAAGTCACTAGTTTGTCGGTTCGGCCTGCCCCGAATCCTTATAACCGACAATGGGCGACAGTTCGTCGAGGCTAGGTTCGCCGAGTTCTGTGAAGGATTAAACATCTCCCAGCGCTTCACTTCTATGGCTCATCCGCAGACCAATGGGGAAGCTGAGATAACCAACCGGACCTTGCTACAGGGAATCAAAACGAGGCTAGATAAGGCAAAAGGGGCCTGGGTAGACGAACTCTACCATATCCTCTGGGCGTACCGAACTACTCAGAGGGTGCCAACTGGAGAAACACCCTTCGCTTTGGCCTTCGGTACTGAGGCAGTCATCCCGGTTGAACTTAAGCTCCCTTCCGCACGAGTTGTGGGCTTCAATGAACAGCACAACCCCCAAGACCTCAGAGTCAACCTCGACCTTCTGGAAGAAAAGAGGGAGGAAGCTCGCATCCGGATGTCAGCCTATAAACAGAAGGTGGCTCGGTACTACAACTCCAGGGTTAAAAGTAAGACGTTCAGAGTAGGGGACTTAGTGCTCCGACGAGCCGCTGTCACTCAGCCTCAGAGTCAAGGAAAGCTCGCTCCAAATTGGGAAGGTCCGTACAAGGTAACGGAAGTCATCCGACCAGAACCTATCGCTTGAAGGAACTCGGAGGGATAATGCTTCCTCGGCCATGGAACTCAGAAAATCTGAGGATGTATCATCAATGAATTTCTTTGTTCTGCGTTTTTGGTTTTTGGCATAAGAATCGTGGGATGGCAAGAGAAAAATGAGTAAAAACAGCCCGTTAGGAACAGGAGGAAGACCTCGTCCTAACGCGAGCAAAGTCGAAGACCTCGTTCACCCTTAGATGAGACAGAGGGAGAAGCTCGGACGACGGTCCGCATGTGCCCCCACAGCCTGTTAGGAACAGGAGGAAGACCTCGTCCTAACGCGAGCAAAGTCGAAGGCCTCGTTCACCTTAGACGAGATGGGGGAGAAGCTCGGACGACGGTCCGCATGTGCCCCCACAGCCCGTTAGGAACAGGAGGAAGACCTCGTCCTAACGCGAGCAAAGTCGAAGACCTCGTTCACCTTAGACGAGATGGGGGGAGAAGCTCGGACGACGGTCCGCATGTGCCCCCACAGCCCGTTAGGAACAGGAGGAAGACCTCGTCCTAACGCGAGCAAAGTCGAAGATCCTCGTTCACCCTTAGACGAGACGGGGGGAGAAGCTCGGAACGACGGTCCGCATGTGCCCTCACAGCCCATTAGGAATAGGAGGAAGACCTCATCCTAACGCGAGCAAAGTCGAAGGCCTCGTTCACCTTAGACGAGATGGGGGGAGAAGCTCGGACGACGGTCCGCATGTGCCCCCACAGCCCGTTAGGAACAGGAGGAAGACCTCGTCCTAACGCGAGCAAAGTCGAAGACCTCGTTCACCTTAGACGAGATGGGGGGAGAAGCTCAGACGACGGTCCGCATGTGCCCCCACAGCCCGTTAGGAACAGGAGGAAGACCTCGTCCTAACGCGAGCAAAGTCGAAGACCTCGTTCACCTTAGACGAGACGGGGGGAGAAGCTCGGACGACGGTCCGCATGTGCCCCCACAGCCCGTTAGGAATAGGAGGAAGACCTCATCCTAACGTAAGCAAAGTCGAAGACCTCGTTCACCTTAGATGAGACGGGGGGAGAAGCTCGGACGACGGTTCCGCATGTGCCCCCACAGTCCGTTAGGAACAGGAGGAAGACCTCATCCTAACGCGAGCAAAGTCGAAGGCCTCGTTCACCTTAGACGAGACGGGGGGAGAAGCTCGGACGACGGTCCGCATGTGCCCCCACAGCCCATTAGGAATAGGAGGAAGACCTCGTCCTAACGCGAGCACTTACATCAACCTCAGCCAAAGGAGATGAGATATCCTCCGAGCAATCTTATCAACTTCGGCCAAATAAGGTCCCCCCGAGCGACTAGGCTGACCTCGGCTGAAGAGCGCCAACTTCGACCTTGGCGAGAGATAGGATTTTTGACCGAATCAACCTCGGCTAGAGAGCCTCAACTTCAGCATCAACTTTCGCCAAAAATGAAATCTTCCCCGAACTTCGACATGGACCGATACGAAGCTCGGAAGAAAAACTTTGGCAGCCGCCTTATCTGCACTTTCTTCCTTCGAATTTCAAACTCGGGAGTGGGGGGGCTAGTGTTGGGGATAAATCTCGCTCCTACCAAAGTCAAGTTCGGTCCCAGCCTGATGTGGTCAATGCGGAAGAACTTCAGCGGACGCGTCCTAGCTGAACTACTACATCTGACCGAGCTTCTCAGCGGCTGAGCCTCAGCCGAAGTCTTTCAACCAACCGAACTATCAAGCGGCCGAGCTTCAGACTCTTAGCAGCCGAACTCCTCGAGCGGCCGAACTACTTATTGCCCGAGCCCCTTTGGACTCCGAGCGGCCGGGCTTCGGCCGAGACCCCGACGGTCGAGCTTGTTTCAACCCTCTTAGCGGCCGAGCTCCCCGAACTCCTGTCCAGTGGCCGAACTCCCCAGCGCCCAGGCTCCAGGCCGAACTCCTTCAGACTCCCAGCGACCGGGCTTCAGCCAGACCCTTGCGGGAGCCGAACTTCCCCAAAACCTCCTCTCGGGCCAAGTTTCTACGGAAGCCGGACTTCCTATAGACTTCTTCAATGGACGAGCTTCTCAATGGCCGAACTCCTTATGATGGATTCCTGCAGGCAATCTCGCTACGGTTATACAATAATAACGATCGACATTTATCAGCAATAATGATTGGCATTTATCAGCAATAACGATCAACAATAACGATCGACATTTATCAGCAATAACGATCGACATTTATCAGCAATAACGATCGACAATAACGACCGGCATTGATCAGGACGATTACAACAAGCTCCCTCTATAAAAAGGACCCTCCGGATACCTTTACATCAGGTTCTGAAAACCCTTTTCTCTTCTTCTATACTCTACCGAGCATTCCATTCCTGTTGATGGAAACTAACTTGAGCGTCGGAGGGTCTTGCCGGAGCCACCCCCATCGGCTCTGAGCCAGACTTTGTTTTGCAGGTCTCCGTAGGCGACCTCATTGGCGTCAACTCTGGCGGACTCCGACGACGATAAATTTCTGCGTCAACAGATAGATAATCTAGAATCGACCATTATAGGTTAATAAGGCAACTGAACTTCGAAATTAGTGCACCTCTTCTCATCCGTTTTGTTCTCTTGAAGGATTCAAAATCAAGGGCACGTTTGGATACTTGCAGCTGGGTGTAGGTGCACCACAATTGCAGGTGGATCTTTCCTAATATTTTGATTACTATAAGCTGATACCAAAATCCTATGAGTCAAATTGCATCTTAAGATCCATTTACAGCATTTTATTTTACGGCTAATTTGATCGTAAGACAAACTACCGTGACTAACAGGCATTTACATGATAGGTTTAAGTTGCGACAAATACGGTGGCCCGTGGAGATATAATTAATAATACTTTATTAGTAAAATAAGGCATTCCAGTACCTCCAAACAAGTCAATAGTAAGAATAATCCCTCAGAAAATTTATCTTCTTTGGGTAGATAGGCCTTTTCAGAGCCAGTTAAACAAAATTTTCTTAGTAATGGCTCACACTGCCTCCAAAATTAATACACCCAATTTACCCCTTTTGGTAGGTCATTGTAGCAAAAATCTTAACGTAGATTCCCAGAATCCTTATCAGAAAAAAATACCATGATAGATGAACCACTATCATTTACAAAAAAGCAAACCACTGTCATGATACTACCAAGATAGAACAGGAGTCTCCAGCGAGAATCATAACAGACTGATATACCTATAGGTACATTATTATCCGTACATATATTATTTAAATTAGTATTTTAAAAAATTACCTATAATCATGCTATCAATAATTATATTCAATAGAAGTAGCGTTAACATTTAATAGCATTATTGTGGGATTGACCATCTAGACTATGATCCTCAAAACCCATGCTCCAAGGCGTGCCCGACGGCAACAACGATGATGCCAGACAGATAGCTACTCCATGGATGGAGATGGAGATCTATCCTCAGCTTTCGCCCAACCTCCTAATCAGGCATCCATTGATCCCGTGGGTGGCCATCCACCAACCATTTTGTTGGCATCCCATCGATGAAATAGGCACATCCCCATGATAGGATTTGAGGCCAGCGCAACAAGATGACCTCTCTAACCTTCAAGATAGAGCCCAACCTTGGGTCATGCCAACAATATGAAAAGATCCCGTAGTAGGATCCGAAGTGGATGTAACTACGATGATTCCTTGGCTAAACTCCGATCTCAACTCAGCCCTTCCAACCATGTGGGTTACCACCAAATCTTCTAACACTCCACAAAGACGTGGACTGATAGACGTCCACAACTAACAAACTTGCTAGGCACCCATTCTGCAGACACCTATGACTAACAAACCTGGCAGACACTCGCCTGGTAGATGCCTATGATCGAGGAGTCATGCCACCTATCCTGCTAGCATACAGGCTAGTTGGGGTGCAACGAACTCCGACCATCTCCTATATAAAGAGGTAAACAAGGGGACCCTCAAGAGATAACGAACAAATGTGACTCCATGCTACTTAGCTTATTCTTTCCTCTTTTCTCTACTGTGCTCAAAGCTTCGACTAACTTAAGCATCGGAGGATCCCCTGCCAGAGAACCCCCCAACATGTGGACATTCTTTTGTAGGTCTTCGGTGCCGCACCTCTCACTATCTTCCGACGCCTGCTCAACAGCCACATCAACCCCCAGAGTGCTGATGCAATAGTCTGGCACTAGAGAAAGGACAGTTAGCAGTTTGATTGAGGGAAAAAAAATGCCATGCCAAAATCACTTTGTCGCCACCCATCGGTAGTCAACCTGGAGGAGTTGAGCCGGGGCCACTTAGCCATCCACCTCCCACGGGCTTGCGAAGCAGATGTAGTCACCAATGGTCACAGACCCCCAATAATTCAGTGATCTAGTTCGATAGGTCCAAGTCCTTAACAACATCATCTAGCATCTATAGCAGGTCATGGAGCAGCGGCTGCCTCTTGAGCCTACTCCCTTGATGGCGCCTTCTTGACTTAATCATCAAGACCCTTCCATGGATCAAGAGAGTCCTCCACACAGGTTGCATGGATCAGCCCTGGCAGACCAACGATCACCATCCCACTGTGGGTCTGCTCGCGGAGTGTAGCACAGAAGATCTCCCACCTCCTCCGATGGAGATTTGACGGGGGGGGCACACCCCTCACTCTAAGAAATCTTACTATGAAGAGGACCTCGAGTAGAAGGTCCACGAGATCGAGCGTAGACTGGGCTAGATCTAGGTGGGTGGTGGAGGGAAAGAAGAGGCCTTTGGCTTCAGTTCTCAGCCATCCTTCATCTACTCGATCCTCCAGGAACTAATCCCCTGTTGGTTCAAGATGCTTATGATGGAGCCGTATGTTGGCTCCTTCAATCTCCTGGACCACCTGAAGGGGTATAGGAACCTTATGATGCTCTAGGATACCTCGAACGCCCTCCTATGCCTAACCTTCCCCACCACTTTGAAGAAGATGGCTCAGACATGGTACTCCAGACTGCAACTAGGATCCATATCCTCTTTTGAGCAGCTCAAACGTCTATTCACTGCTCATTTCGAAAATAGCCAAGCCCAGTCGACGACTTTGGATAGGTTGTTCTCCCTTCATTAGGAAGAGGGAGAGTTCTTGTGCAACTATATGGCCTGCTTCAATGCGGCCATGCTGGAGGTGAGCAGTTTGGATGAGGCTGTCACTATATCAGCCCTAAAGTGAGGCCTTTGCAATGAGCACCTCATCTTCTCCCTCGATAAAAAATATCCGAAGGACTATGCCAACCTCCTGACCTGGGCCCGTAAGTACATACAGGCTAAAGAGGGTTGCATGGCATGTCGGCAAGAAGAGAGTCAGACCCTCAGCAAGAAGAAGCGTGTACAGAAGGATGCACACGAGATTATCAAGGCAGCAGAATCCTCCCAACCATCGAAAGCTCCAAGGCAAAAGAGCCCCCCTTGATGCTACAACAACTACGCCCTGTTTACTACCCCTTGAGCCTAGATCCTCGTGGAGATCAAGAGCAAGGAGTACCTCTATAGTTCTCCATCGATGAAGACTTTGTCAATCCGACAGAATAAGTGAAAGTACTGTCACTTTCATCGTGACCACGATCATGATATTAAAGAGTGCCTCTAGCTAAAGGATGAGATCAAAGCTCTTATCCATAAAGGCTATCTTGAAAAATTCATCTGAGAGCAGTGAGATAGGGAGTCTGAGGAGAAGCCACACACCAAAGAGGGCGGTACCAGCAATCGGCCGACCATCGAGTTTATCAACATGATCTCAAGCCTCGGAGGAGGTCGAGGGGCAAACGATCAGATCGAGAGCCCGAAAAGGCAGTGGACTGATAGTTTTATTTATTTTTTTGATGATGATGTCTAGGGAGTCTAAACTTCTCATGATGATACCATCATCATTTCTATGATGGTGGAGAATTTTGATGTAAAAAGAATTCTTATTGGTAATGGAAGCTCCATGGATGTCTTATTTTACAATGCATTCCAGAAAATGAAACTCCTACCAAACCAGCTGAAGCAAGTGAGCGCTCCTTTAGTCGGGTTCTCAAAAGACTCCATGGCAGTAGACGAAAAAACTCCCTACCAATGACTGCCGAAATGGAGCAGTGACAGCAGACTAAGTAGCTGACATTCCTCGTTGTTTGTGTACCTTCAACCTATAATGCCATCTTAGGATGGCCGGGACTCAACACCTTCCAAGTGATCGTCTCCGCATATCACCTAGTAGTAAAATTTCTAACTTGCTAGGGAGTCGATGAAGCTATGGAAATCAAACACTTACCACTATAACAAAACAGGTTTTTAGCGATGCAAAATTTTCGTTGCTAATAATTAGTTTTCATCGCTAATAATTATTAGCGATGAAATTTTTATAGCTAATTCTTAGTCGCAAAAAATGGGATCACTGATAATTATTAACAATAATTTTTTTTTTTTGATGCTAATAATAATTATTTACGATAAAAACTTTTTGTCGGTAAAAAATTTCTACATTCATCGCTTGTTTTATGATGAAAATAATTTTTTTTTCATCGTAAATACTATTTTTATCGATAAAAAATTTTCATCATAGATAAAAAAATATTTATGATGAAAATAATTTCATCGTAGATAATGATTATCTATGATGAAAAATTTTCATCGTAGATAGTTGATTATCTATGACAGAAATAATTCCATCACAGATAGTTGATTATCTATGATGGAAATAATTCTATCATAGATAATCATTTATCTACGATAAAAATTTTTCATCATAAATAATATTTTAAAAAAATATAAAAATATATTTTTATATTAATTTTTTTTAATTTTAAAAAAGTAAAATAAAAAATTCATAAATAAATATCATCATTTCATTCATCCATAAATAAACATAAATAAATATCATCAGTTCATTCTTTCATAAATAAATTTTATTTTTTATTACATAAAAATTTAATTATAAAAAATATTTTTTTATAAATATAAAATATTCAAAATAAAAATATACAGAAATAAGTAGCCAACCATCAAGCATCGATAATATCTGGAGAAGAAAAATGGATCGAAGAAGGAGGAGAGCGCTTAGAAAAGCTCAAATCGATCTGCTGCTACCTCATCATGTGCATCATCTGCTCCATCTATGCCATCCACTCCATCTGCGTCTGGAATAGATGGTACTCATCGATGCGTGCACTTAAATCAGTAGTCCGCTTTCGATCCTCAGCAGTCTATCTCTGTACCTTCATCAATCGAATATCACAGGCAGCATGGATATTAGCCTTAGACAAACATGAAGATGAAGGAGCTCTGATCCCATACCCTAGTCTTCTAACATAACAGGACCTCGTACCAAGCATCCAATCACAGATCTCATCATCTGTGGGTGTAGTCGAGCCCTCTAGAATAGGCTGGGATCTAATATCTATCATACAATTCTAAAAATTTAATTTATAGCTATTTTAAGTTTGTACTAAAAATTAAAATGCAAATACCTAAATAGTTAGAAAAACTTACATAAAGCTCCTGGCTCTCAGTCGTCCAGCCTTCTGATCATCGCTGATGTGTTCGCTGGTAGATATCGATCCTACTAGGAAGCTCGCCACTCTCTACATCTCTCTATAATTTAACAATAATTAATAAAAAATTTTTAAATAGTTAAAGAGTTAATATATGATAAATAAAAATTACTTACTATCTGCTCCATATGACGAGCGAATGGCCTCAAACCCCCACAATGCGAGACTATCTATCTCGCCCGATTTGCGACATTCTTGGCACATCGATCCTGCAAAGTTAACATTCAAATTAATTAATAAATAACTAAATTTAAAAATAAATAATATTTAATTATTAAATTTTAAATAAGAAGAAGTTATCTGATATGCTGGATCCTCATACGTGCAGCATATGATAGCCCAATCCTCCATAGTGATGTTGTCATATGGCTGCTGTTGTGCAGCTTCCACCCCCTGATCGTGCACTATAGCATACCAGTGGCGATGAATACGATGCCGATACTTCTTGAAATATGAGCATAAATGATTATCTACAGCTTGCCATACACGATCGTGCTCAAAATCAATAATATTGAAAATAGCTCAAGAATAACAAATATTATAAGAATACAATACTAATTAAATATTTAAATAAATATTATTATACCTATAAGTGGCTATAGAAGATCTTTCTTTGAGGTCGTGTAACCTAATGCCAATCATAGAGCATCGTCGGGGCATAGCTATGGCAAATGATGCCCAGCTCAGTCTGCCATGGCTCACACCATCCCCTAATAGGTCTGGTATAGCCTAACGGAATCTCAATGCGGAGATACTGTCCCTTGTGCTTGATAGGTCTGGTATAGTCTCCAAGTACACGATATAAATGAATCATATTTTAACCATATCTAATATGTACCCAAAGAATGAACGAGATAACTACGATGGAGTTTTTCATAACAGAACATAGAACACGATAATAATAATAAAATATTGATGTATTTTTAAACTGTCCAAATCGAAACATCCAAGAGCTATTCATAGAGTCCGTTTTGAGGACCCTGTGACTGACTCTTGAATAGGAGTCTAAGGTTACATGATTGCATGCATAATATAATTACCAGATAGGATCCAAGACGGAGATTCGATTCGAATCATGGCTCAAATCTCAAACAGCATCTTGACTCATATTCTTGATTGAAACTCGATCCGAATCCCAGATCGAGATCCAACCTGGATCATGACCCAAATCCCAGATTGAGATCTTAACTCATATTCTTGATTGAAACTCGATCCGGATCCCAGACTAGATATTTTATATGCATTAAAAATTAAAATATTTAGTTAATTAAAATTAAAATAATAAATCATCATCAACATAGAATACAGGAACTAAATAAATAATAAAATTAAACTATAATAAGTAAAAGCATAAAAATATAATTAAAAAACTAACTATTTCAATTATTAAAAATATCTAATTTTTAATTATTTTATCATTTTATCTTAAAATTTAGTATTATTATTAAAATTATTATTATTATTATTACTATTTTTTATTTTAGTATTACTAATATTACTATTTTTATTAATTATTACTACTACTACTATTATTATTCTTACTATTAATAATAATATTATTATTATTATTTTATTACTATTATTATTATTAGTACCCTAACGTCGCACCTCCATCCATCGCGGCCCCCTGCCCCTGTGCCGACCCTCCACTGCCCACCACCCACGGCTCCCCACCGGTCAAGCCATCACCGCCGCCCCTCCACGCCCCATGCACCCCCATCCGGCCCCACCTGATCGTTGCGGCCCTCGCCCCAGCCCTCCAGCCCTTACACTGCCCATGTACCCATCATCGTAGCCCCCCAACATCCTGCAGCTCCCCTCCGTCGCCCACCACCTGTGGCTGCCCATCCGAGACAACATTGACCATCATGGCACCCCCTCGACGCCCCACCCCTAGCGGCCCCACGGTCCCTATGGTGTCGAACCTCCGCCTCCCACCACCAACGACCTCCACCAGGGCCGTCAACTACCATGCGAGATAGCAGGCACCCACCATCCGCGACTGGCATCTGCCACCAGCCACCGCATGGCAACACGCACATCGTCGGCCCCCAGACCAAAAGAATAATTAAAAAAAATAAAATCTAATCCACGGTCGGCAAGTATTTACCTTCATTGATGATCGATCGATTAGAAATGCACAGCGGTAAGGGCAATGACGGTAACAATGGCAGCGACAATGGTAGCGACAATGACGGCATCAACAGTGGCGACAACAGCGGTGACAATGATAGTGAAAATGAGAAAGGCGGTCACTGGCCGGTGGAAGCCTAAGAGGAGGGGGAGAGAGCGATCGAGGGGGAGAGAGAGGGAGACGAGCCGAAGTGGGTTTTGCAGGAGTGGGTTGAGATATTAAAAGATTATTAGCGACAAAATTTTTGACGATGAAACTTTTATTGCTAAAAATATTATTTATGATAAAAATTAATAATTCATTGCTAATATTAATTATTTATGATGAAATTTATCATCGTAAATAATTTCGTCGCTAATAATTTCCACCAAATATTTTACTAAAATTTTTTTTCTCTCTAAAAAATAATAAAATAAATTATTTATGATGAAAATAATATTTCATCGCTAATAGTCCATTATTTATGATGGAAATAATTATTCATCATAAATAACTAATTTTTAGCAATGTACTATTTTCATCGCTAATAATTCATCATAAATAACTAATTTTTTTAAAAAAATATGGACTATTTTGAAAATCAAAAAAAAATATTTGCCATATTTTACTAATGCGATGGGGTTATGGGTGCAAGCACGTTCACTATTAAATACCCCATAAGCAAATTAATTTTTTTCTATTTTTGGAAGAATTAGTATCATTTTAAAATTTAATTTTTTTTGAATATTATATATAATTTTAAATTTTAATGTCCATATTTACCGTTCATTATTTAAGTAATTATCGTGAAAGCACCATCATAAAATATTTTCTCGATCAGGTTGCATTAGCTATGCAGATCGACAAAAAATAATTTCGACGGTTACTAATGATCACATGATGATCAGATAGATAGAAATCATTGATCAGTTTGAAAATTTCAACCAATGATCTCTGTGATATTTCTAGTATACTAGCAAAATTTTACTTCAATCAGATATAATTATAATAGTCAATTTAGCATGAGATGATGATTTGAATCGTTAAATAAAAAATAAGTAATTAAAATGCCAATTGGCGTGTGATTATTAAATTATTTTTTAAGATAAATGATCTATGTTAATAGTTTGATCATTTTTATGGTGGTGATCATAAAATGCAAGTCACATGTATATAAACTATCTAAAACTATACGTCTCTTAATACGTATTCTTAAGGTTTCTAAGCAATTATACTTATGCTATTGTAAAATGTACGTAACATGGATGATTCATATACATGAAGTTTAGATTTTACGATCATCACTATACAGATAATTCAAATATCAGCAAAGATCATTTGTCAATAAATTATCTTATAATCGAATATCGTTTGGCCTCTTGATCACTCATGTTTTAATTAATAGTTCAAATCATTCCATGCTAAATTGACTATCATCATTCCATGCTAAATTGACTATCATAATTATATCTGATTGAAGTAAAATTTTGATAGCATTCTAAAAATATCGCAAAGATCATCGTTGTAAGTTTTCGATCCCATCAATTATTTCTATCTATCAGATCATCATACGATCGCTTGTGATCATTGAAATCAAATTTTATCGATCTGCATAGCTAGAGCTACCAGATCGAGGTGATATTTTGTGACTGTGCTTGCATGATAACTACTTAAATAATAAATGATGAAAATGAGATTTGAATTATAAAATTATATAATATTTAGATAAAAATATTTTTTTTAAAAGAATACTAATTTTTTAAAAATTATAAAAAATATACTTGTTTTGCTTGCGGATGATCTAACAGCGAATGCGGTTGGACTCCTTGGCTCCATCGCATCGGTCTTGCATGCCATATTCTTTTAATTTTTATTTTTAAAGAAGTTTATAATTTTTTTTTTAATTTAAAACTCTAATCGACTTATTTGCAATGAAATATTAACGATGAAAATTTTTCACCATTAATATTATTATTTATGATGTAAATAGAATTTACATCATAAATAATTGATTATTAGCGATCAAAATTTTTCATCACTAATAATCTATTATTTTATTTTTTAAAAAAAATATTAAAGGCAACTTATTAGTGATGGATATTTTTCATCACTAATAATCAATTATTTATGACATAAAAAATAGTTTCATCATAAATAATTGATTATTAATGATGAAAAATTTCCATCGCTAATAATCTATCATTTAATCTTTTAAAAAATATTTATTAATAAAGGATTATTAGCGATAGAAATTTTTCATCGCTAATAATCAATTATTTATGATGCAACTATCTTTTTTCATCATAAATAATTGATTATTAGCAACAAAAAATTTTTATTGCTAATAATCTATCATTTAGTTTTTTTAAAAATTATTTATTAATGGAAGATTATTAGCGATAAAAATTTTTCATTGCTAATAATCAATTATTTATGCTGCAACTATCTTTTTCATCATAAATAATTGATTATTAGCGACGTAAAGTTTCCATCGCTAATAATCTAATATTTTTTTAAGAAAAAATTATTAAAGATGTTTATTAATGATGAAAATTTTTTGTCGATAATAATTATTATTTATGATGGAAAAGAAATTTCCATCATAAATAATAAATTATTAGCGATGAAAATTTTTTTCATTGCTAATAATTTTTTATGACGAAAATATTTTTTCATCGCTAATAATCATATTTGCAACGTAAATTATTTTATCATAAATATTTGCATCACAAATAATATATTCTCTTGTTGTGCACCCAATAGTATTTCTTTGCCATAATAAAAGATAAAAGGCCAGTGGAGGCCCTACCGATCGAGGATCACTAAGAAGAAGCACGTGAGTCCCGAGGGAAACCAGCAAAAGAGCTCATCACCATCTCCATTGGAGATGATCCGATGAAGACTATCTAGGTCGACTCCCAGTAGACCTACGAGTGCAGAGACCAATTGGTTACCTTTCTTTGAGCAAATGAAGACATCTTCACTTGGTCAGCGTTGGATATTCTAGGTATGTCTCTGCATGTTATTGTTCATAGATTGAATGTGAGTTGCGAGTACTGGCCGGTATGCTAGAAAAAAAAGAAACTTTATCCTAGAGCGACAGCAAGTAATCGATGAGAAGGTCGACAAGTTGCTAACGGCAAGGTTCATCCGAAAAGTGCAATACCTAGAATAGATCTCCAATGTCATCATGGTCAAGAAAGCCAATAGAAAATAGAGGATCTGTATCGACTTCATCAACCTCAACAAGATCTGCTCAAAAGATAACTTCCTCCTTCTAAGAATCAACCGGCTTGTCGATGCTACCTCAGGCCACCAGTTGGTGAGCTTTATGGACGCCTTCTCGAGTAACAACCAAATTTGGATGGTGCCCGAGGATAAGAAGAAGACTACATTCATAACTGACAAAGGTTTATATTGTTATAAAATAATACCCTTCGGTTTGAAAAATATAGGTGTAATATACAAACATCTCATCAATAAGGTGTTCAAGAACAGATAGGGGGCAACATAGAGGTCTATGACATGCTCGTGAAAAGCCGGAAAGCCAATCAGCATATTGTTGACCTCGAGCAAGCCTTCATCGAGTTGTGGTGATGTTGGATGAAGCTAAACCCCAATAAATATGTATTTGTGGTCGCTTCCAAAAAATTTCTTATTTTCTTGGTCACTCGACGTGGGATAGAGGCCAACCTCGAAAAGATTTGGATGCTCCTCGACTTGAAGCATCCATCCACCAAATGCTAGGTTCAAAGCTTGTTGAAATGAGTGGCCACTCTCAACCGGTTCATCTCTCAATCAACCGAGAAGTGCCTTCCCTTCTTTAAAGTGATAAGGCAGGTGAAAGCCTTTAAGTGGATGCATAAATGCTGAGCTACATTTGAGGAGCTTAAATGATACCTCGGATCGCCATCGCTCCTATCCAAACCCGAGGAATGTGAGTAGTTGCTGTTATACCTAGCTATTTCACCTAACGTGGTTAGCTTAGTCCTAGTTCGAGAAGATGCAGAGATCCAAAAGTCGGTGTACTACACGAGCAAGCTCCTACAGGACATAGAGACACGATACTCTAAGGCCGAGAAACTAATCTATGCACTTATCTCAGCATGGCATCTTTGGCCCTACTCCAGGCCCACGTGGTAGTCATCCTCCCTGATCAGCCTTTGAAAGCGATCCTTTGAAGGATTGACACCTTGAGATAAATGGCAAAGAGGGCCATAGAGCTTAGAGAGCTTCACATCGACTTTCGATCTCGATCGATAATAAAGGCCCAAGTATTGGCCAATTTTCTTATGAAGTGCACTATCCCCGATGAGAAAAGCTTTCAAAAAACCAAGACCCGACGCAATCATCCTCGATGAGATTAGAGGATCCCCAAGGGCAATCCTCGACGAGATCCGAGGACTTTCTAGAGCCATCTTCGACAAGATTCGAGGATGTCCTAATCCCATCCTTGACAAGATCCGAGGATGGCGAAGCCCCTTTGCAGTGGATCTTGCATGTCAATGGAGCCTCAAACATATAGGAATGTACAGTCGGGCTCATACTCGCCAGTCCAAAATAAGTCATGATCGAGTACGCCCTCTAGTTCGACTTCAAGGCCTCCAACAATAAAGCCAACTATGAAGCCCTAATTGTTACTCTCCGTCTCACCAAGGAACTCAAGATACGAGACGTCAAGGTCTTCTCTAACTCACAACTCATTATTTGGTGAGTCCGGGGCAAGTACGAGGCCCGAGGACTCATGATGGCGAGATATTTATAGAAAGTAAAGAAGATGTCAATGACCTTCTAGACTTTGGAGGTACAGCAAATATCTAGATTGAAGAATGCCCATGCAAATGCCCTCTCTCATCTCGCCACTTCGGGCACTATCGACTACAACAAAATGGTCTTCATTGAGCACATCCAGATATGGAGCATTGAAGAGCCCATGGTATTGCTAGTCGAGCATGAGCTAAGTTGGATGGACCCGATCATCAACTATCTGGTCAAAGGGGAGCTACCCCCAAACCCCATCCAAGCTCATGCGATCAAGTGGAAAGCACTGTGGTATGTGATCTTCAACGAGAAGCTCTACAAAAAATCCTTCTCCTTACCATTGCTCTAATGCCTACGACCCTCCAAGGCTGATTACGCTCTTTAGGAGGTGCATGAAGGCATATGCGGCAATCACCTGGAGGGCAAGTCGCTACCATACAAACTCCTCAGATAGGGGCACTACTGGTTGACTATGCAAGCAGATGCTATCAAGCTCATCAAGTGATGTGAGTAGTGCCAGAGATATCCTAACATCCAAAGGAGGCTGGCGACGGAACTGACGTGCCTAGTGGCTCCTTGTCCATTCTCTATGTGGGGAATCAACATCCTCAGACCATTCCTGCAAGCGACTGGGCAAAAAAAATTCATGATCGTGGCAATCGACTACTTCACCAAATGGGTCAAAGCCGAACTCCTTGTCTAAATAACCGAGGCCAAGGTTCGCGACTTCATTTGAAAATCGATCATTTATCGATTTGGACTTTTTCAAGCCATCATCACTAACAATGGATGCCAATTCACCCACCAGAAGTTCAAATACTTTTGCTTGGAGCTTCATATCAATCATCGGCTTACTTTCGTAGGGAACCCACTATCCAATAGAGAGGCCGAAGTAACCAACCGCATGATCCTCTAAGAATTGAAGACTAGGCTCGGCCTATCGAAAGGGCTCTAGGTAAAGGAGCTCTAAAATATCCTATGGACGTATAGGACAACTCCTCAGACCATATTTGGGGAGACTCCTTTCAACCTCATCTTTAGAGCTGAGGCAGTCATCCCTATAGAGATCGGTATGCCTTCGACCAAGATCGAGCTCTACTGCAAATAGGAGAATTCTAGCAAACTTTGGGCAAACTTGGACTTGCTTGAGGAGATAAGAAAAAGAGCTTGCATTTGGATGGCATCGTACTAGTAGCAAGTCATCCGCTATTACAACTAAGTCCAAAGTCTTCTGACCAAGAGACCTTGTCTTAAGACAAGTTGAGGCATCTAAGCTCATGAAGCTGGGCAAGTTGGCCCTAAATTGAGAAAGTCCTTACAAGGTCATAGAGATCCTATGGCCAAGGGCCTATAAACTGGAGAATCTCAATGGTACTCCAATTTCAAGGACATGAAAGTCCAACAACCTTCAGATGTAATACCAGTAAAATGTAACTACTCTACACTGATAATAAAGGTCTTTGGTGTACACTTTCCTTTCCCAAATCATCAAGCAAGAATTCTCGTCGGAATCAGTTCATGGAAGGCCATCAAGGCCCACATTCAGGGGCAAAGCCAAAGACGATGGAGAGGGGCTAAACCCTCCAAGGACCCTGCGGCGCACCTAATGTGCCTTATCTACAGACAAGCCAAGCCCCACTAGGAGGTCATTAGATACAATCCGAAAAAAAACTCCCAAACATAGAAAATGAAGACAGGCGAATGGGAACAAAAGAGCACTTTATTGATTACAAATCTAAGCCAACATATTACAAATAGAGAAGTCGTCAGAGGATGCCCACCTATAAGAAAGATACAGACTCAAATCCAATGATGAATTGGAGCGGCCCTTGATGCAAGTGCATAGCTCAATCGGAATGCTACGAGCTGCCCCAATGGCAAGACACTTGGCCTCGCAAGAATAGATAGAGAAGGTGTGGTCCCATGGCTACTAGAGATGCACTATATAGGCAAATGCACCTTCTAAGACGACCATAAAGCTATATCCACCCATTGGGGATAAACCCCACTCCCGTCGAAGTCTAGTCTGATACTTAGTCTAATGCAACTGATGATCATGGAAGAGTCTCAGTGGCCAAATCTTAGCCGAACTTCTTCAGTCGGTCGAACTCCCCAGTGGTTAAGTCCCAGTCAAATACCTTCGACCGACCGAACTCCTTCAATCGATCGAACTCTCTAGCGGCCAAATCCCTTCGATCGATCGAAGTTCTCAGCGGTCGAGCCTCAGTCGAACTCTTCAGGAGCCAAACTCCTTCTGGATCGCTCCTGTAGTCGGACTCCTCCAGGTGCCGACCTCCTTTCGGATTACTCCTGCAGTCGGATTCCTCTGAAAGTCAAACTTTCTCCAGATCCTCCTTCGGTCGGGCCTCTACGGGAGCCAAACTCCCTTTGAATCCTCCTTCGATCGAGCCTCTGCGGGAGCCAAACTTCCTTCGATCGGGCCTCTATGGGAGTTGAACTCCCTTCCGGATTGCTCCTGCAGTCGGACTCCTCCAAGAGCCGACCTCCTTCCGAATTACTCCTGTAGTCAGATTCCTCTGAAAGCCAAACTCCATCCGGATCCTCCTTCGATCAAGCCTCTGTGGGAGTCGAACTTCCGCTAGATCCTCCTTCGATCGGGCCTCTACGGGAGCTGAACTTTCTTCGAATGGACTTCTGCGAGAGCCAAACTTCCTTTCGAATGGCTCCTACAATCGGACTCCTCCAAGAGCCGACCTCTTTTTGGATTGCTCCTACAGTCGAGTTCCTTCAGGAGCCAAACTCCTTTCGAATCGCTCCTATAGTTGGACTCCTCCAAGAGCCAATCTCCTTCTGGATTGCTCCTGCAATCGAACTCTTCCAGTCCAGTCGGATCCCGAATGCATGCTTCCATCAGACGGCCGCCACTACCAATCTGACGATATCTTTTTCTCCATAGCGAACCCCATACGACCCACGATCGGACGATATGACCACCACTACTAATCTGACGATACCTCTCTCTCCATAGCAAATCCCACATGAACCACTATCGGACAATGTGGCTGTCACCATCAATCTGCTACATGCTCCATTCATAAAAAGGGACCCTCTAGATACGATTTCGCTAGGCTCTCCTCTTCCCCTCTAAAATTCTATCGAACTCTCTCCTGAGTACTCCATTTCTATTGGTCAGAAGAGCTGACTTGATTATCGGAGGATCCTGTTGGAGCCATCACCACCGACTCCAGATGGAACTTTATTTTATAGGTCACTGACGACAACCTCATCCTCCTCCACTTCAGCTCGATCCAATGTCAACTAAATTCTACACCAACAAAATTGGCACTAGAAGGAGGGCTTCTGCCTTTGAGGTATCCTTATTCTTAAAGGAGTGCTCAATCGACTCTACCGACCTTCTTTTTCAGGGGTCACCTCTACCCTCTCCCTTAATCCCATGAAATATCTCAAAAGAAGATGACTGTCCGAAGATCTACCGCTTCTACTATCAGATGTGGGCTAGATCCATCCATTCCTGCTCCATCGCCAGCACTCCAACCTCCACCTCCACCAATGGCTACGGTAGATCTAGAGCAGTTTAATCTACTGATGCAGTAGGTTCAGAACCTCACTGAGATGGTGCAGGCCATATAGCAGCCTCCGAGGGTGACTCCATCAAAAAACCCACCATCAAGATGTTGAAAATCGACCCTAAGGAAGAGTACTTGGACTAGCATACCCGTCGACTTTGAAAAAAAGAAATAGAGAGCAGAGAATCCATGTTCGGATCATGATTATCCTCTGGAGGAGATTTTCTCCATTTATAGTCGAAAATCCTCCGAGATCTGCGACCAAGACGATGCTCTTGATCACAGACTATGGAAGATGGATCAGAGGATTGAGGAACTCCGCCATATCATCTTGGCTCATTATGATGACGTCTGCATCGATCCTCCTTTCTCTCTTCGAATTATGTAAGAGTCTATTTCGCCGAACTTCAAGCTCCCTTGATTTGAAAGCTACGATAGAACCTCTGATCCAGTCGATCATTTGGAGGCCTTTCGGATCATGACGCTACTCCATGGCGCATCAGACGCCATATTATGCCGAGCTTTTCCATCTATCTTGAAAGGGACAGCAAGAAATTGGTACTTGATGTTGAAGTCAGGTACGATCTTCTCTTTTTATCGAATGAGCTGTCAGTTTATGGTCCACTTCATCAGCAGCCGACTTCTGCATCGAGGTTCAAATTTTTTGATGAATGTCAAGCAAAAGATGGGAGAATTCATTTGAGCTTATGTTATCCAATTTAATGCTACTGCATTGGAGGTCCGAAACTTGGATTAGTCCGTTGCAATGGCCACACTCAAGGGCAGCCTTCAGAAGAATGATTTGTTGTTCTTCTTGGAGAAGAAATATCCTAGGAACTTTACCGATCTGCTCGCTCGAACCGAGGGATATGCCCATCGAAAGAAGCCTTCAAATTGAAGGATGAAGAAGTCACAGAAGAGCAGTGGGTGGATAAGTCTGATAGACCCACCATCGATGGAGGGCCGAGAGAAGTTTGACCATGATCACAGACTTTCTCCAAGCACAAGCGAGCCCGAACTCCTCGAGCTTGTCATCGAGGAAGCTTCGACAGAGGGGCACGAAGTTCTCCCCCCAGGAGATTTTATAGGAGGATGGAATGAAGTTCGATCGTGCTCATGGACTCTCCTCGAGCGGAGTGAGGCCGAACTCTCCCTCGAGCATGTCATCAAAGAAACTCTGATAAAAGGACATGAAGTTCTCCCTCAGAAGGTTTCACAGAAGGGCGGAATGAAGCTCGGCCATGCTCACGGACCCTCCCCCTGAGTGCAAGTGAGTCCGAACTCCCCCTCGAGCTCGTCATTAAAGAATCTCCAATAAAAGGATGCGAAGTTCTCCCCCAGGGGATTTCACAGGAGGGCCGAATGAAGCTCGGCCATGCTCACGAACCCTCTCTTCAAGCGCAAGTGAGTCTGAACTCCTTCTCAAGCTCATCATCAAGCAAACCCCGATAGAAGGGCACGAAAAAGTCCTCTTTTCAGAAGGTTTTACAACTATGCTTTCCTCAATGCTCCACAGATGCCAGCCTGAAGCAAGCCAATGGCGATACCATGGTTAGAACCACCAATGAGGAAGGAACAACAAGAAGATCGGCCGCCTTTCGACATCATCAATGCTATCTCTAGGAAAACTTAGTACTTCGGTGAGCCACCATCTCTCAACCTCAGAATCAGAGAAAGCTTGCCCTGAATTGGAAAGGCCCATGTGAAGCAGAGGAGGTCATCCGATTCAGAACTTATCATTAGAAGAAGTTCGGAGGAATAATGCTCCCATGACCATGAGACTCAAAGAGTTTGAGAATGTACTACCAATAATTTTACTTTAATAAAATTCCTTCATTTCAACATTATCATTTTTCGATGCAAAAACTATCTGATGATAGGAAAGAAGCAATCAATAGTGGCCATATTAGAAATAGGAGGAGAACCTCATCCTAACATGAGCAAGTCCAAGGTCTTGTTCATTTTAGATGAGATGGGGGGAGAGGCTCTCACAACGGTCCTTATGTGCCCCCATAGCCCGTTAGAAATAGGAGGAGAACCTCATCCTAACGTGAGCAAAGTTGAAGTCCTCGTTCATTTTAGACGAGATGGAGAGAGAGGCCTCACAATGGCTCCTATGTTCCCCCACAGCCCGTTAGAAATAAGAGAGAACCTCATCCTAACGTGAGCAAAGTCGAAGGTCTCATTCATTTTAGATGAAATGGAGGGAGAGGCCCTCACAATGGCCCTTATGTGCCCCTACAACTCCTTAGGAACAGGAGGAGAACCTCATCCTAACATGAGAAAAGTCGAAGACCTCGTTCATTTTAGATGAGATGGAGGGAGAGGCCCGCACAACGGCCCTTATGTGCCCCCATAGTCTGTTAGGAATAGAAGAAGAATCTCATCCTAATGTGAGCAAAATCAAATGTCTCATTCATTTTAAATGAGATGGAGGGAAGAGGCCCTCACAACGGCCCTTGTGTGCCCCCATAATTCGTTAGGAATAGGAGGAGAACCTCATCCTAACATAAGCAATGTCGAAGGCCTAGTTCATTTTAGATGAGATGGAAGGAGAGGCCTCACAATGGCCCTTTATGTGCCCCTATAGTCCATCAGAAATAGGAGGAGAACCTCATCCTAACGTGAGCAAAGTCGAAGGCCTCATTCATTTTAGACAAGATAGAAGGAGAGGCCCTCAAAATGGCTCTTATGTGCCCCCACAGCTTATTAGAAATAGGAGGAGAACCTTATCCTAACGTGAGCAAAATCGAAAGCCTCATTCATTTTAGATGAGATAAGGGGAGAGGCTCTCATAATAGTCCTTATGTGGTCCATAGCCCATTAGAATAGGAAGGAGAACCTCATCCTAACGTGAGCAAAGTCGAAGGCCTCATTCATTTTAGATAAGATGGAAGGAGAGACTCTTATAACGACCCTTATGTGCCCCCACAGCCTGTTAGGAATAGGAGGAGAACCTCATCCTAACGTGAGCAAGATCGAAGGCCGAGCTTCGAAGTCTACATCAACAGAAGATAAAATTTTTCTTCAACCTCAACTGTTGGAGATAAGATCTTTCTTAAGCTTCTACAGGAGATAAGATCTCCTTCAACCTCGATTGCCGGAGATAAGAATCTCCCTCGAGCTTCTATAGGAGATAAGATCTTCTTTAATCTCGACTGCTAGAGATAAGGTCTCTCCCAAGCTCAACCTTCAACCTCAGCTGCTGGAGATAAGATCTCCCCCAAGCTTCTATAGGAGATAAGATCTCTTTCAACCTTGACTATCAGAGATAAGATCTCCTCCGAGCGTTCGAGTCAACCTCGACTGTCAGAGAAAAGATCTTCTTCCAAGCAACCGAATCAACCTCGACTGCTAGAGATAAGATCTCCTCCAAACTCAACCTTCGACCTCGACTGCTGGAGAGATAAGATCTCCCTCGAGCTTCTACAGAAGATAAGATCTCCCTTCAACCTCGACTGCTGGAGATAAGATCTCCTCCGAGCTCAACCTTCAACCTCAGCTACTGGAGATAAGATCTCTTTCAAGCTGCTACAAAAGATAAGATCTCCTTCAACCTCGGCTGCAGGAGATAAGATCTCCTCCGAGCTCAACCTTCAACCTCAGCTACTGAAGATAAAGATCTTCTTTCGAGCTGCTACAAAAGATAAGATCTCCTTCAACCTCGGCTGCAAGGAGATAAGATCTCCTCCGAGCTCAACCTTCAACCTCGATTGCTAGAGATAAGATCTCTCCCAAACTTCTATAAAAGATAAGATCTTCTTCAACCTTAACTGTCGGAGATAAGATCTCCTCCGAGCATCCGAGTCAACCTCGGTCAGAGATAAGATCTCTTCCGAGCGACCAAATCAACCTCGACTGCTGGAGATGAGATCTCCTCCGAGCCTCAACTTCAGCTTCAAGCTCGGCTGGAGATGAGATCTCTCCCAAGCCTCAATTTTAATTTAAATCTCGGCTGGAGATGAGATCTTCTCCAAACTTCAACTTCAACCTCAACTGGAGATGAGATCTCCGTTGAGCCTCAACTTCAGCTTCAACCTCAGTTGGAGATGAGATCTCCCCCAAGCCTCTACTTCAACTTCAACCTCAACCTCAGTTGGAGATGAGATCTCTTCCGAGCCTCAACTTCAACTTCAATCTCGGTCGGAGATGAGATCTTTCCAAAGCCTTAACTTCAGCTTCAACCTCGATTGGAGATAAGATCTCTTCCGAGCCTCAACTTCAACTTCAATCTTGGTTGGAGATGAGATCTCTTTCGAGCCTCAACTTCAACCTCAGCTAGTGATGAGATCTTCTCCAAGCCTCAACTTCAACTTCAATCTCGACTGGAGATAGGATCTCCCCCGAGCTTCAACCGCAATGTCAGCAAAAGATAAGATCTTCTTAGACCTCGCTGGAGATGCAATCCCCCCGAGCCTCAACTTCAATGTCAACTTTGGCTGGAGATAAGATCTCTCCCGAGCTTCAACTTCAATGGGTGCAGAGCCCAAAAAAGAATTTCAACAATCGCCTATTTTGGTACTCCCTTCCTTTAAATTTTAAACTCGGAAGTGGAGGGACTATTATTGGGGATAAACTTTGCTTCCATTGAAGTCCTGCCTGATGCTTAGCCTAATGCAATTGGTGATCATGAAAGAGTCTCAGCGGTCAAACCTTAGCCGAACTCCTTCAGCCGATCAAACTCTCTAACGGTCGAGTTCCAATCGAATTTCTTCATCCGACCAAACTCCTTCAGTCGATCGAACTCCCCAGCAGTCGAGTCCCAGTCGAATCTCTTCGATCGACCAAAATTCCCAACGATCGAGTCTCAGTCAAACTCTCCAAGAGCCAAACTCCTTTCGGATCGCTCCTGCAGTCGGACTCCTTCAGGAGCCGACCTCCTTTCGGATTGCTCCTGCAGTCGGATTTCTTCGGAAGCCAAACTTCCTCTGAATCCTCCTTCGATCGAGCCTCTATGGGAGCCAAACTCCCTCTAGATCCTCCTTCGATCGAGCCTCTGTGGAAGCTGAACTTCCTTCGATCGAGCCTTTATGGAAGCTGAACTTTCTTTCAGATCGCTCTTGCAGTCAGACTCCTTCAAGAGCCGACCTCCTTTCGGATCCTCCTGCATTCGGATTCCTCCAGAAACGAACTCTCTTCGAATCCTCCTTCGATCGGACCTCTACGAGAGCCAAACTTTCTTCAGTCGAGCCTCTACGAGAGCTGAACTCCCTTTCGGATTACTCCTACAGTCGGACTCCTCCAGGAGCCAACCTCCTTTCAAATTGTTCCTGTAGTTAGATTCCTTCAGGAGTCGAACTTCTTTTGGATCGCTTCTACAGTCGAACTTCTCCAAGAGCTAACCTCCTTCTGGATTATTCTTACAGTTAGACTCCTCTAGTCCAGTCGGATCCTGAATGCATGCTTCCATCAGATGGCATGGCTGCCACTACCAGTCTAACGACACCTCTCTCTCCACAGCGAACCCCATATGGCCCATGACCGAACGACATGGCCGCCACTATCAGTCTGACGATACCTCTCTCTCCATAGCAAAATCTACGCGGTCCACTATCGAACGATGTGGCTGTCACCATCAATCTACTACAGGCTCCATCCATAAAAAGGGATCCTCTAGATACAATTTCGCTAAGCTCTCCTCTATCCCTCTAAAACTCTATCGAACTTTCTTCTGAGTATTCCATTTCTATTGGTCAAAAGAGCTAACTTGATCGTCGGAGGATCCTGTCGGAGCCACCACCATCAACTTTGGATGGAACTTTATTTTGTTGATCACCGATGGTGACCTCATCCTCCTCCTCTCCAGCTTGATCCGACGTCAACCAAATTCTGCACCAACACCTCCTAAGGGCAGAATAGCCCTCTAGAGGGGACAAAGAGCCCTCAGTGGGGAACGATGCCGAAGGGACCTCCAACGCCAGTTTCTTTGCCTTCACCATCTCTATCCCCCGAGCTAAATTGAGGGAGGCACCTTTTGAGAGAGTGCATTTGCCTTCACAATGCATCTCCAAAAAGGCACCAAAGCCACGGGCCTCCAAGATGTGGAGCAGCTCCACGAGAGGCCCATGACCCCTCCATGGAAGCTGGGAGAGTGAGAGCAGTATCTTTCTCCTATCGCTCTTGTCTCGTCTTGAGTCTCTTGATGTTTTCTAATACCTTCCAAGCCAATGAAGGCCCATCAATGCCACCAGACTGCTTGAAAAAAGGCGAAGGCCTCCTAGGCTGGAGGAAAATGCCAATGATCCCATGACGGCGAGCCAGTTGATGCCACCATAATATTTGGAAAGCAGCATTGGATGGCAGTTAATGGCACCTAAGACCCACCTTTTATATGGCATCCAGCCCAGCACCGCCCATTGCACCCTCTCATAGTACGACAAGTGTTGCTACATGAGAGGCACAATAGACTATGTCCTAGAAGTCAGAGGGACAGACCTCCTTCCTAATAGGCTATCATTATCAAAAAATATCAAGCATTAAATGCTCCTAGGGATACGGTTAGTTGACTGCTGATATTTCAAGGATATCTTAACTCCAGTCAGGACTTCGTCCGGCATGATCGAAAAGAGTCCGATGATGATTTTAGGGTACTCGGACAAAAGTCTAAACCACCAAATCAGTGAACCGATCCCTTGGAGATATCTTGGCTAAGATCAAGATCAGTAGCTATCCAGATCCAGGTTCGGAGCTCCCATACTTTTGGAGATATCTCGATCACGGCTAAGACCTTCAAGACCAACTGATCGGCATGATGCCAAGTACTCGGAGTTATCTAGACCTAAGTTTGGAGCTTCCATACTTTTGAAGATATTTCAACCACGGCTAAGACCTCTAGAACCAACTAATCGGCATGACGTCGAGTACTTAGATATATCCAGACTTAATTTTAGACCTCCACAAATCAACACCCATGGGTCGATGACCTTGAGGGGAATCCAACAACAAACACTAGGGATAAATTTGATTGGGGCCTGCCATGACAAGGCTGGAAAACTCATTGGCAATCCCCTGGGAACTTTCATTGGATGCATTCATAGTGCTAAATAGCGCTCAAACATGGTCTAAAGATAAAGTTTGGCCAAATCCTAATACCCACTATGCAGTGGCATCAAATGGTATTCGAGCATAACCCGAAGCAAAAAATTGAAACTTCTATGGCATGATCATGAATCGAGCGAGTAAACTATCACAAAGCCTTCAAATATAAGGTAAACAATAATTAATTTTATTTATTTAATATCATCTTATTGCAGGCAAATACTGACTATAAAAGATAAATGAATGAGGGCCTAATCCTCATCCGATGAAAAAGCCCCTACTTTCTCATCACTGTAGCCTAGGCTAAGGCAGTGAAGGTCTAGCTACAACATCCAACATCCCAAATGGACCTTGTAATCCTTGAAGCCCTGGACATAAGCAAAGGCCACCACATCGACGACCTCCTCCTTGAATGCTGGACAAGACTTGAAATCCTTGATGTCGTGCTATCAAACCTTGTTGGGGATCCATAAGGAAGACCCCCCACTACATCTAGAAAAGGGCAAAGCAAGACCAAGGCCGGCAAGAGCCACTGGACCCCAACACGCTTGAAGTGGTGACATTTGGGGAGGTTGCAGCATGCGAATGGATGACTCGACAAAAGGCCCCTAGCCCGCTTCAACCCCCTATGGGCGGTAGCCACCTTCTCCTTCCCAATGTGTTTCATGATCTTCATGATATTGAGGGAAGGCTTCATGGCTGTCGGCTAATGGGAGAGATGGTTCGTGCTGATGATGGAATCCTCTCTCAGGGTGACTTATTTATAGACACCTCATGGGATTCGTCCACCAGATCAAGCCAACCTCGAAATGATGCCCACCACTAATTTTTTGGCCTTTCATATCTAAGGGACGATTCATGAAGGATGCTTTGGAACCCATTACCAATTGCCTTATGACGAGCCCGCATGGGACTGCAAGTTGACTTCCATATTTATTCTCTTAGGAGAGTTGTCCCATGGCTTTTCAGGCCCAATTCCTAATAAAAGTGATTCAAATCGCAAAATGGTATCGCACAATGCGAGTCTCCAAGGAGATCACCTTATTCCTGGCCAAGGCATATCGAGTGTTGAGCCCAATGCACACCTTGGCCAATCATCGCCGAACTCCTCCCGATGAAACTCGGATGGTGGGCTACTCCCCCCAGCTCTAATTAGAGATCCAAGATTACATCCTCAGTGTATAACTAGGGACATATCCAACCAAATCAATTCGACTAGCCACACCTGATAGTCAAATACCTGGGAGCCCATGTTAGGGCATCGTGCCCTCAAGTGAAAGATGACCAAGGCACTCCGAAGGTTGCAACTTGGTAGAGATGCTAGTCACAACCAAGGCACTCAAACAAAAGAAAACATACAAGAAGGTGCACAAAATTTTTATTTCATTATTAACTTTCAGTTACAAAAATGCTAGAGGTAGAAATAAAGGAGTGCATAATTTAAAAATCATCGAAAAGCCCCTCAGCTTCCGTGTAAATATCGGGTCAAGGACTGGAGCTATGGTATAGACTGGCTCACTGACTACCAACTCGATGATAAGTGGCACGGGCTCCAGACATGCCTCTGCACGTGGCACGGGCTCTAGTCCTCAAATAAGGATCGAGTCTGCTGATGTTGACCCTTAGGAAGAAATGCACCACTTGTGCCTTGTAGGCATCAAAGCTAAACCCATAAGCCACCGAGGAGCCTTCGATGATCTCAGACCTAAACTCGTCCGATGCCTTGAACTCGTTGATGATCTTCACTCCAGCCTCGATGATCATCGTTGCCTTGTCCACCGTCGCTTCGATCGTCGACTGTAGATTCTCTTCAGTCTCCTTCAGTGCCACCTCCTTCGCCTAAAGCTCCATCTCAAGCTCGGTGATCCTCCATTAGTGCATCTCCACAAGACCATGCTTGATAGTAAGAGAACCCTCAAGCTGGGTGACCTACTCCTACGTGGTCAAGAACTTGAACCACGCCTGGGTGGCATCCTCCCTCACCGACCGAAGGTCGCCTTTGAGTTTGTTCCTCACCAGACTAAAATTGACGACTACCTCAGAGAGGTGAGCTATGTCGTGCACCATCCGCATGGAAGAACTGAGGTCAAGGTGCCTGAAGAGCAAGCAAATAATTGGTTCAAAGCAACAAACCTACCTTCAAGAGATCCCTGAATGATGATTGGATGTCCCTATCCAGTGGCCAAGCCTAGGTCTTCACCCAGTCATTTGACGACAACAACATTTTGCAGAGTTCTTAGGCAAGCTATAGATTGCGGAAGGCCGAACCTCCCCTCGACACTCTTGCTGTAGTGGCAGGAGGCTCCCCCAAGGCTAACGAGGATGGCCCAGCCCCTTGGTCCGTCGTTGGGCTCGAAGCCATTGATGGGGCTAAAGCTGGATCCACCCGTGCTGGCAACTATATGGAGGTGATGGCATCATTGCCCGAGCCGATCGACTCAGTGGTGAAAGAAGTTGCTACCCCCTAAGGCAGTGCAACGATGACCTCACCACCACTGATGCCGGCTCCTGCATGCATTGGAAGTCCTGACTGATCTGGAAGAAACCCCCACAAGAGAGCTTGGTGGCACCCACTTCTAGGAAGGCTCTCCTTCCAGAGCAGAACTTAGCCTATTCCATAATAAGAAAAGCCTCATCTCCTCAGACGTGATCCTCATCGCTACAAAAGAAAAGAAGATCAGCACAGAAACTGAGAACCAACCACGAAACCAATGGGATGAGAGAACCTAGATGTACCCTAAGGAGGAGCCAAATTAAGGCCAACGTCATAAAGGTTTTATTCCATTGTCAGTTCTACCAAATTCAGAACCTCGACGTTGAGCAATTTCTTGTAGTCCTCCTTCAAGGAGGACCAACTTCTCCTTATTAGGAGAAAGCCATGGATCATCCTAGGCCCGACTAAAGCCTCAGGGAACGTCTGTGGAGACAAAGAAGAACTTATCTTTTCAGTTGTGCATGGAGGAAGGAAGACCGCCAATGAACTTGCTTCCTTGGTAGAGACTAAAATACTACTACTCTTTTTCATGGGGATGCTTCTTCAGGATGAACAATGCCCTAAATAGAGAAGCCCTCGGATGAATATGGAGTTCAAAGCAAAAGATAATAAAGACGATGATCACTTGGATAGAGTTTGGGATGACCTGGATTGGGAGTACTTTATAGAAGTCAAAAATATTGGAGGAAAAAGAGTGGAAGGGCAACCATTTGGGGCTGAAGACACTCACTCCTCCTGACTAGCACTTCAAGTTGGAAGATTGAGGAGTACCGAGATCTAAAATGATGAAGATCCTCTTCGAAAATAGTTAGCCTCTTGGCCTTAGGGCTAAAAAAGTCTCCAAATCTCCTTACCAGACTCTAGGCCCTAGGCAACTCGGGTCCCCGATAACTAGAAGAAGAGACCCCCATGGTGAGAGCCTGGGGATCCTCTCGAGATCGGGATCAAGATCACTGGAGGTCCCAATCGAATTGACTACTCTCGCCCGAACTCCTCCCTTTAGAAGACATCACCATAAAGTTATCTAATACAAGAAGAGAAAGAATCAAGTGAAAGAACCAATTGGGAGTGAGCTCAAAGGAGAAGATTCTGGAAAAGCAACACCTCCCAACAAGGACAACACCCACAAGCTAGAAAGGGAGACTCAAGCAGTTGCTAAACCTCCTGAAAGTCAAGTAAGCAAACTCAGGAGAAAGGCAAGTAGGAAAGGGAAAGCGATTGTGGTAGAAGGAGGCCCCTCTTATACCCTGGCCATGCGGTAGGGATCAGGGCAGACAAGCCCCATTGCTCCTAGATGCACCATTGCTTAGATTCGGCCATCTGGACTGATCTACCCGAGGCCCCTGGACCAATCGCCACCCAACAAAAGGTGCCTCATGATTAGGAGGGATGCAACCGCCAAGGGATACCTTTTCAAGGCAGAATAATGATTCGCCTCGAGCCACCCATCCCTCATTAATGCTTCATAATCCATGATCCATCGAATCCTCCATAATGATTGAGGCATAATTAGTGAGGTGGCATGTCCTGTCAAAATCAGAAATGATGCGATGGTGCACTCGAGGACTGGTGGACTCGCGATCATCAGGTTGGCTAAGTCCCGAAGATCCCCCAGGAAAGGCACTACTTCCTCCACCCTAGCCTGATGACTTGGACTCAGAAGTTGGGGGCAACTATTATGGGGTTGACCCACCTGGATCGTGATCCTCGGGGCCATGCTTCAAGGCACATCCAATAGCAACAATGACGACATTAGACAAATGGCTACTCCATGAGCGGAGATGGAGATCTGTCCTTAACTTCCACCCAACTCTCTGATCAGCCATCCACCAACCTTTTTGTCGACATCCCATGCCATCAGCGATAAAGAAAAATCTCCATGATGGGATTTGAGGCCAGCATAACAAGATGACCCCTCTGACCTTCGGGACAGAGCCCAACTGGCCTCTGAGTTGGGATCATGCCCATGACACGAAAAGATCCCGTAGCGGGATCCAGAGCGAATGCAACTATGATGATTTCTCGGCTAAACTTCGATCTCAGCCTTGCCTTTCCAGCCATGTAGGTCACCGCCAAATCTTCTGATACTCCGCAAAGACGTGGGCTGACAGATGTCCATGACTAACAAACCAACCAGGCATCCATCCTGCAAATACCTACGACTATCAAACCTTGTAGACGTCCGCCTGGTAGATACCCATGATCGAGAAATCATGCGATCTATCCTAATAGCCTATGAGTTAGAGCGTAACAAAATTCGATTGTCTTCTATATAAAGAGATAAATAAGGAAACTTCCAAGAGATAACGAACAGACGCGACCCGTGCTACTCATCTTATTCTTTTTTCTTTTCTCTATTGTATTCAAAGCTTCGGCTAACATAAGCATCGAAGAATCTCTCGTTGGAGAATCCCTGATCACATGTAAACTTTTTTTGCAGGTCTCCAACGTTGCACCCCTTACAATCTTCCGGTGCTCACTCAACAAACACATCAACCCATAGAGTCTTGATGCAACAATCCTATTGAAACCAAACAAATCAATGCACAATTCAATATACTATAAATTTGATAAATTAATTTTAAAATATGAAATATTAATTTAACTACTTTATGAGCTATAATCTAAAAAATTAGCAAATCTAATTTTTTTCTCTTTTTTTCTTCTTTTTAGCTTCATTAAAAAAAAACAACAACAGAAATTATTATATCAGGATAATTTTTTTTTTAATAATTTTAATCATATTATATAATAGCTATTTTAAGATCCATGTATCTAATGAATAATGTTATAAAAATATTGTATAAAAATACAACTATGATTCCTCGTTGGAGGACACATGATTACTAATTATCAACTAATTAACTCATCTAAGGGTGAGAACACGTGTCTGTTTATTTTTTTTATTTGATTTTTTTAATAATTAATCTGTATCTAGTCCAAAACTTGGGATGGGTACATGAATGATTAAATGTATTTATATTCACATGCTTAAGGCGCGGATGTGTTGTACCAAATAAAAAAAAAAAAAACGCAAGGTCGGCTAGTGGGCAACGTTTGGACCACCATCCGGACTGGAAATCGGTCGTGTCTATTATTTTTCTTCTTTCAAGATTGTACGATAAAATTGTACAAATAATAGTCATTCTTCTGCAACACCACGCCTCGTTGCCCCAAAAAAAACAATTTCTGAGACAGATCTCCCTGTACCTTCCTCCAGCCCGAGACGTTAAGGGGGAAAAAAAAAATCTGAAACCGAGCACGTACAATACGGAGGGAGAAAAAGATGGCAGCTCCATCCGACCAAACGCCGCTGCCGTTGCAAGGACGCGTGGCGATCGTGACCGGCGGCGCCGGCGGCATCGGCTCCGCCGTCTCCAAGCACCTCGCCTCCCTCGGCGCCCACGTCGTCATCGGCTACGTCGGCGATCCGACCCCGGCCGAAAACCTTGCCTCTGCCATCAACGCCACCACCGGCGCAACCTCCGGTCCCCCGCGGGCCATCGCGGTCGCCGCCGACGTCTCCAATGCATCCCAAGTCAAGTCCTTGTTCGACGCCGCCGTGCATGCCTTCGGCCCCGACCTTCACATCCTCGTCACCGCCGCCGGCGTCATCGACGCCGACTACCCGTCGATCGCCGAGACCAGCGAAGAAATGTTCGACTGGATGTTCGGCACCAACTGCAAGGGCACATTCCTCTGCTGCCGGGAGGCGGCGAACCGGCTGGTGCGCGGCGGCGGCGGGCGGATCATCACGTTCTCGTCGTCGGGGGTGGGGTCGCTGCGGCCGGGCTACCGGGTTTACTTAGGCACCAAGGGTGCCGTGGAGGTGATGACGAAGATTCTGGCGAGGGAGCTCAAGGGGACGGGGATCACGGCCAACGCGGTGGCCCCTGGGTCGATAGAGACGCCGATGTTCTACGCGGGGAAGTCGGAGGAGGATGCGAGGAAGTACATGGGGGAGATACCGATGCTCCGGCTGGGGCTGCCGGAGGACGTTGCTCCGGTGGTGGGGTTCTTGGCCAGCGACGCCGGAGGGTGGGTGAACGCCCAGGTCGTCCGGGTCAATGGCGGCAATGTGTGAGTCTGATGGCAGCTGACCTGGGTTGCGTGCCAAGTGAGCCGTGAATAAAATCCTGGTCAGCAGGTTAGCAAGTTGTTTGGTATGATGGTGTGGTAGATCGCAACAGAGTGTTGGTGAGTCGAGAGTTTGATGGCTTTGATGTTGTTTTCTCCTTAATTTTGGGAGTGGTCGTTCATGTTCATCACCACCCTCAAAGATTTCTACCTAGCATGAGTGCTTCAAACCTAGTTGGATGTTTCCATCCAACCAGCTAAAAGTAGGATAGCATCCGGATAAGAGATCGGATGACTCGACGTTGGATTTGGATTCGATTAGGTGTTTGTAACGGTCCTCCTTGGCAAATTTGACTTTGGTATTATCTTCAATATTAATAATACTGTTTTTAGCATGGTTTAATGTGAATTTTCACTTTTACTTTCCCCCTTGCAACGTCGCGAATGATATATTGTGCTTAGATGAATTACATGGTATTTTGTGTATTTTTGGAGATTTAAGGGACTCCACCTTTCATGTCCCACTTGGTTAAATGTGGAAGGGTTTCAAATGCACTTTTGATCAGCTAGCACGAGTTGAGGTCTCATTCTTTCCATATATATTTGGTTGATCAATCAGTCTTTGGATAAATGGATGGTGTTGGTACAGAATCTGGTTGTCGTCGGATCGAACTGAAGTTGAGAAAGACGAGGTTGCCGTCGGTGATCTACAAAATAAAATTTCATTTGGAGTCGATAGTTATGGCTCAGACAGGACCCTCCGACGATCAAGTCAGCTTTTCTGACCAACAGAAATGGAGTGCTCAGAAAAGAGTTCGGCAGAATTTTAGAAAGGAGAAGAGAGCTTAGAGCAAACATATCTAGAGGATCTTTTTTTATAGACGAAGCTTGCAGTGGATTGATAGTGATAGCTACAGCCATCTGGTAGCGGACTGCTCGAGACCTGATGGAGTCTATCATGAAGAGGTGGCACCGCCTATAGTAGATTGATGGTGACAGCCATCACCGTCCGGTAGTGGATTGCTGTCGTCTGCAGCGGACTGATAGTGACAGCCATAGCCGTCAGATAGCTGGCCGCTCGGAGCCGCGTGAGAGGGGTGAAGAGCTTTGATGTATGTCAATTTCAGAGGAGTTCAAACTCCTAAAGAAAATATGACTAGAGAAGATCATTCAGGAGGAATGCTACTTGAAATCTAAAAATAATCTGCTGGAGAAATTCAGATAGAGTTTGACTGATGGAGAAGTCTAGGAGGAGTCCGATTGATGGAGAAGTTCGATCGAAAGAAAAGTTTGAAAGAAGTTCGACCGCTGAAGGAGCCTGACTGAAGAAGAGATTCGGAAGGGGTTCGACTCCTGGAGGAGTCCGACGGATGGAGGAATCCGAAAGGAGTTCGGCTCCCATAGGCATCCGACTGAAAAAGAAGTTCGGAAGGAGTTCAACTTCTGAAGAAGTCCAACTGGTAGAGGATTCCAAAAGAAGTTCGACTCCCATAGGCATTCAACTGAAGGAGAAATTCGGAAGAAGTTTGACTCCTGAAGGAGTCCGACTAGTGGAGGGGTCCAGAAGAAATTCGGCTCCTATAGGCATCCGACTGAAAAAGATATCCGAAAGAAGTTTTGTGCCTATAAAAATTCGACTGAAGAGAAGTCTGGAAAGAGTTCAACCATTGGAAGAGTTCGATAGGGGTTCGGTCAATGAAGGAGTTCGATCGAGGCTCGACCGCTGAGAAGTTTGGCTGGCTAAAGGAGTTTGACTAAGGTTTGGCCGCTGAAGCTCTTCCGTGATTACTGATTGCATTAGGCTAAGCATCAGGTTGGACTTCGATGGGAGTGGGATTTATCTCCAATAATAGTTCCTCCACTTTCAAGTTCAAAATTCGAAGAAAGAAAGTACAAAAAAGACAACTGTCAAAGTTTTTTTTTGGGCTCTACATCCATTGAGATTGAAGCTCGGGAGAGACCTCATCTTCTATTCACGTTGCGATCGAAGCTTGGGGGAGATCTTATCTCCTGCAGAGGTTAAAGAAGACCTTATCTTCGTTGACATAGACATTGAAGCTCGGGAGAGATCTTATCTCCAGCCGAGGTTGTCGTTGAAGTTGAAATTCGGGGGAGACCTTATCTCCAGTCAAGATTGAAGGAGATCTTATCTCTGATTGACGTAGACATTGAAACTCGAGGGAGATCTTATCTTCAGCCGAGGTTGTCATTGAAGTTGAAGCTCAGAGGAGATCTTGTCTTCAACCAAGGTTGAAGTTGAAGTTGAGGCTCGGAGGAGATCTTATCTTCAATCGAGGTTAAAGAAGATCTCATCTCCTATTGACGCAGACGTTGAAGCTCGGGGGAGATCCTATCTCCAGTCGAGGTAGAAAAAAATCTTATCTTCTATTGACATAGACTTTGGAGCTCGGAAGAAATCTTATCTCCAGCCGAGGTTGAAGGAGATCTTATCTCCTATTGACGTAGACTTTGGAGCTCGGAGGAGATCTTATCTTCAGCCGAGGTTGAAGAAAATCTTATCTTCTGTTGACATAGACTTTGAAGCTTGAGTGAGATCTTATCTCCAACCGAGATTGAAGGAGATCTTATCTTTTGTTAATGTAGAAGTTTGGAAGAGATCTTATCTCTAGCCGAGGTTGAAAGAGATCTTATCTCCTGTTGACATAGACTTTGAAGCTTGAGAGAGATCTGATCTCTAGCCGAGTTTGAAGCAGATCTTATCTCTTATTGACGTAGAAGCTCGAAAGAAATCTTATCTCCAACCGAGGTTGAAGGAGATCTTATCTCCTATTGACGTAGGAGCTCGGGAGAGATCTTATCTCTAGCCAAGATTAAAGAAGATCTTATCTTCTATTGATGTAGAAGCTCGAAAGAGATCTTATCTCTAACCGAGGTTGAAGAAGATCTTATCTCCTGTTGATATAGACTTTGAAGCTCGAAAGAAATCTTATCTCCAGTCGAAGTTGAAAGAGATCTTATCTCCTGTTGACGTAGAAGCTCGGAAGAGATCTTTATCTCCAGCGAGGTTAAAGAAGATCTTATCTCCTATTGACGTAGGAAGCTCGGGAGAGATCTTATCCTCTAGCCGAGGTTGAAGGAGATCTTATCTCCTATTGACATAGACTTTAAAGCTCGAAAGAGATCTTATTTCTAACCGAGGTTGAAGGAGATCTATATCTCCTATTGACGTAGAACCTCGGGAGAGATCTTATCTCTGATCGAGATTGAAGGAGATCTTATCTTCTGTTGATGTAGAAGCTTGGAAAAGATCTTATCTCTAGTCGAGGTTGAAGGAGATCTTATCTCCTACTGACGTAGACTTTGAAGCTCAAAAAGAGATCTTATCTCTAGCCGAGGTTAAAGGAGATCTTATCTCCTATTGACGTAGACTTTGAAGCTCAGAAGAGATCTTATCTCTAGCTGAGGTTGAAGGAGATCTTATCTCTTGTTGACGTAGGAGCTCGAGAGAGATCTTATCTCTAACCGAGGTTGAAAGAGATCTTATCTTCTATTGACGTAGGCTTTGAAGCTCGAGAGAGATCTTATCTCTAGTCAAAGTTGAAGGAGATATTATCTTCTGTTGACGTAGAAGCTCGAAAGAGATCTTATCTCTAGTCGAGGTTGAAGGACTTTGACTTCCTCATGTTAGGATGAGGTTCTTCTCCTATTTCTAACACGACTACTATTGATTGCTTTTTTCCTATCATCACATAGTTTTTGCACCAAGAAACAATAATATTGAAATGGAGGAATTTTATTGAAGAAAAATTACTGACAGTATATTTTCATATTCTTTGTGTTTTAGGATCGTGGGAGTATTGTTTCTCTAAATTTCTTCAGGCGATAAGTTTCGAACTGGACGACCTCCTCTATTTCATGCTAGCCTTCTCAATTTGGAGCAAGCTTCTTTTGACTTTGAGATTGAGAGATGATGGCTCGTCGAAGTACTAAACCCTCTCAGAGGTAGCGTTGATGATGTCAGAAGGCAGCTGACCTCCTTATTATTCCTCTATCATTGGTGGTTCTGACTATGGTAGCATCCTTGGTCGATCTTCTCCTGCTTCAGACTAGCATCTGAGGAATTGATCCAGCCGGCCCCTCCTGATGAGCTCCTCGATTTTGTCTCGGAGCTGAATACATTCTTCAATATCATGGCCGTGGTCACGATGGTAGAGACAGTATTTGCTTCGATTATGCTTGTTTGGAAGAGATCATAATTCTTCTGATCTTGGTAGTTGATTCTTAATTTCCATCAGAATTTAAGTTTTAGAAATGTTAAGGAGGGCATAGTTGTGGAATCTTTCGGAGAAAAAATTTCTTCGCACCCTTCTATTGGGGCTTCCTTAATGACAAGCTCGAGAAGGAGTTCGAGCTCGCTTGTGCTTGGAGGAAGTCCGTGAGCGTGGTTGAACTTCACTCAGTCCTTCATCGACAGTGGGTCTATTAAACTCGTCCGTCCGTCGATCTCCTGCGGCTTCTTCATCCTTCAACTTAAAGGCTTCTTTCACACGGACATATCCCTCGGCCCGAGCTAGCAAATCAGCAAAGCTCCTGGGATACTTCTTCTTCAGAAAGAATAGCAAATTATTCTTCTGAAGGCCACCCTTGAGTACAGCCATTGACTGGTCCAGGTGTTAGATATATGTGCCCTAGAAGCCAGAATTGGCTGACACTTGTAATACACTTCTAGGGGCAAAATTGTAATTTTGACTATAATCAATAAAATGGATTATTTTCTATCATATAAGTGTATTTAGTATTTGTGATACATCCTTTGAGTTAATGGTAATGATGATTCATATTTTCAAGAGTTGAAAATTTAAGATATGAACGATCATTATTAACTCATAAAATGCTTTCGACCATAGGATCATCACGAGAATGATGATTGATCCGGAAGGTTGGTGTACAATCGCTTCTTTTTAGTAGATGAGTCTTGAATCTGTGGTGTGAAGATACCGGAGTGAGAGTATAAATACTCGTTCGAGAACGAGGGCACTGAGCGTGACAACCTCGAGTAGTCATTAGGAAGTCTACCTTCTCATCAATGACTAACTCAATGCTGCAGTGGTGTGTCTGATTCTTTGATCTAAGGTACATCGGTAGTTCACCTTGAGGGTGTTATAGTTTGACTACACCATAACTTGGTCTCCTAGCCATTCGAAACCCTGAGGTGTATGTTGGCTATAGCATTTTCATTGTAGGAACTGAATTGCATCAAGATGGAATCTATCTACCTCGGTGGTAGAGGAGCAATCCTATGATGATCATGAGAATCAAGTCCAGAAGCCCATGGCCATGGCAAAGTAAAATAATAGAAAGAGTTTCTATTTAAGTTTTTACATCGGACTTGAATCGAATGATTACATCATATGATAGAAACTAGGGTTTGATGAGTTCACCTTAACCCTAATCTGATTGAGGCTCAAGATAGAAGAACTTAATCACATAGATAGCTACACCAAGAGATTCGCATTTAGCTCTAATGGGTTGCCATCATATACTGCTAGGTGTCACTGATGGATTTTGGGAGCAATTAGAATGATTTAGATGATCGATCATTCTAGCTGTTCGAATCAAAAGAGTTCTGATCTATCAAAGAAAGTTTTGATGATGTCGATGATAGAGATCATGACATATTCCATTACCATACAAAACTGTATCTAACTGAATCATATAAATAAGAGTTTGAATCTGATGATTATCAATTGAATTGATCTAGTTCAATTGATCTGAATGAGATTCAATTAGGTTCAAGAAAATCATGCTAGCACTCGATTGAACCTAATGTTCTTCTTTTACTATCATAAATAGTTATCCTGACTGAGCCAAAGAAGCTTGTGCTCGATCAGAGGCCTTCACTTGGTCTAACTGAAGTCTATCCAGGTTAGAAAAGATTTATCTTATTTTTTAAGATAATACCTGCCATTTTTGATCATTTGCCATTTCTCATCCTTTGACTTTGGTCAAAAGTTGACCTTTGATTGGTCAAATATTGACCATTAACACTTTGACTTCTATCCACGTGTCACGCACCTATTGGAAAGCTGATGGGGGCTTATCCTCCTATCAGAAACTGGCAAGGAGGAGGGCACACGCCAAGCGCACGCGGCAAGGAGGAGGGCGCACGCCAGGCGCACACCAAGGGTGGCGTGCGCCCAAGTTTGAGACACCCAGAAGTCCCTATTGGACAGAAACTCCAACTCCTTATTGGATTTCGATTAGACTCCTCCTAAGAACCAACTTTGACTAGTCTTAGGCGCCATCTAAGGATGAATCCAAGAAACTTTATTTTCACCAATCAAATTTAGATCTAATTTCACAAAGGGTTGTGATTGGTTGGGATGAAGAGGAGTCGGATCACGCATAGTCTAAGACCCTGCGCCCAATTCAAAAATAGATGAACAATTCTCTATGCCCCAAGGCTACCTCTCTCTTCCTCCTCCATGCCAAGTTCATCTTCTCCCTCTCCTCTCCACATCCAAAGAAGTTTGGGATCTCAGTTGGTACAATCTAGATGAGAGAAAGGCAACAGAAAGCTAGAAGGCTGCGCTGCTGCAAAGGACAACTACTGATCTTCGAAAGCTATTTTGAAGATCCTTCAAATCAGATTCAGATCTAATTTTTTAGAGATATGATAGAAAAAAGGAGGATCTTCAGATCCAGCCTGAGTGGATATCGATAGAGGTCAGACACTTACGTGGCTAGATCTAGAACCTTCCACTGCTTACAGGATCATCAAACGGGTAATAGGATTACCCTACATCAAAGTAAATTAAATTAAATTAAATTTATCTATATTTTATTTTAATTATAAGAATAATAAAAATTAGATCTAAAATATTTTAGATTTAATTTAGATTAAAGAGAATAGTTTTTGAAATATATCTCTTGATCCAATCAAATCTGAACGAATCTGGTATGAGAAATCAGGATTTTTCTTCAACTGGTATCAGAGCCAAGGTTCTAAAGTATTTAGATCTGATTTTAAATTTATTTTAATTAAAAAATAAGTAATTTCATATGTCACATGAGATGTGATCAGATCTAAAATCAGAAAAATTAAAATTAAATGATTTAGATCTAAGATTAGAAAATATGCATGACTAGTTCTAAAATAGAATAGTTCTATAGAATAGTCTTGCATGTTTATAATTTAATTTAATTTAATCATATTTTAGATCTATTTATTTACTATTTTTTGATATTATAATTATTATAATAATATCTAAAAAATAGTAAATAAAAATTATTTAATTTTAACATCATATGAGATATGATTGATGCATGTCTAGACTAGTTGTAGAATAGTTCTACATAGTTATCTAGATTAGAGTTTATTTTGATAAGATCAATTTAAATCTAATTTTTTAGATTATTATGAGATAATTTAGATCTGAAAATATGCATGATTTGATACATGAGATGTATGCAAAATATGCCATGATTAGATCGAATTTATATATGAGATATAGATCTAAAACTATTTTATAGTATTACATGTTTCTGATTAAGGCGTTCCTCTTAGCCGTCCAGTCATAAGAACGAAGAAGGATTTAAAGGCCCTCTCCTTCCATCCAATGGGATGTTTTTATGATATGTAGGGGTGCTACGCATTCGTCCTTAATCAGAAATCTAAAACTTACTTTCTGCAAAACCCTAGATCCTGAAATCCTAGGATTTATTATGCATATTTTATTTATGAACCCTACTTAATTAAGAATTAGAATTATAAAATATTAATTAGATCTAAAATTGAGAATTTTAGATCTAAGACATATTCATAATACTGGGTTTGGGCTTGGATAGCTCAATTAGATCTAAGTGGTTGATCAAATCGAAGCAAGAGTTGATTAGATGGGATCAACAATACTTAAATTGACCAGCCTAATAGGATTAAGTCTAGATCAAGATCGAGTTACGATCAAGCAAGACCTAATTAGGCTCAGAGGTTAAAGTCTGGATTGTAGGCTAATTCAATTGGTTCTGGCTTAATAATTTGGTGTCTAAGGTAAGTTTGGCAGATATGATCGACTGATTTTTAATTGGAAGCTACTCGACCTGAATGCGTTCTTGTACGAGTTAATGGCATATCCCTTCCATCGGTCTCACTTACCTGACCATATCTGTTGACTTAGTTTTGATTTGAGGTGGTCAATAATTCGAGCTAACCCATGCCACTAGGTTAGTCATAATTGTTTTGACTATGATAAGTCTAGTTTAATGAGACCTGAATCAATTTTTCCTAAGAAAAGATTAAGTTTGAGGTCTTTCACCATTGTAGATGTGCGGATCCTTTTCAGGGTTGATTGTTCTCGACTGGATACAATGGCTCAGTTGCACCGAAAAAATGCAACCATGTCTATTAGGCATTGAATGCTATGGGCTGGAGGATGAGTTGGGCTCAATATTTTAGATATGGTAAGAGACTCAATTAGAAATCCAGTCTGTGCAAATGATGGGTCTGACTTAACTAAGGAGTGGATCAATATTTTGGATATGGTGAGATTCATGAATTAGAGACCAAGTTTGGGTGCACCATGATTAGAGAATCATTGAACAAGAGTTGTTCACTCATTGGCTAACCCATCACCAATAACTGTTAGGTGAGGTGATGAGTCAGTTGGTGAGACCGCACCATCCACTAGAAATTATTAATTATGAAAATTTTTGCATCTCTACAGAAGGAGTGTAGGGATCCAAGAAAATAGTGGAAGCTAATTTGTTTAAAAATAAAATTCCTCAAAAAAATTGGTCAAGTCATAATTATAGTATCTAACTAGAATCTTTGACTTTCTATAGAAAAATGTCTGTGTCCAATCCATTAGCACATATCCTGGACACACATAGACTGACCGAACCCAATTATAAAGATTGGCTCAGAAACTACAAAATCATTTTGGGCTCTAAGAAGTTAACCCATGTATTGGATCAGGACCCTCCCACCTTACCAGCCCGTCCATCCATTGAATAGAGAGCATCTTTGAAAAAATGGATAGATGAAGATAATAAGACCAGATATTATATGTTGGGCTCGATGTCTGATGAGCTCCAACACCAACATGAAGATATCGAGACTGCTTGCCAAATGTTGGCTCATCTGCAAGAGATGTTTGGTGAACAGAGTCGCGCAGCCAAGTATCAAATCACGAAATGATTTTTTAAGGCTAAGATACATGATGGGCAGTCAGTCCAAGATCACTGTCTGATGATGATCAAGAACTTGAAAGAGCTTGAGAAGCTCGGGGTGAAGTTAGACTTGGATCTGCAGAACGATGTTATTCTGCAATTCTTGATTGATGCATATGGGCAATTCATCATGAATTACCATATGCATAAACTTCAAAATTTCTTAGCTAAATTAATGAATATGCTAGTCACCGTTGAGCTTTCTATGAAATATTCTAAAGGCTCAGTTCTTGCTATGGAACGAACTTCTTCCAAAAGAAAGTCTTCTGAAAAGAAAAAAAAGTTTACAAAAAAGTAGAAGATGGAAGGAGGAAAGAAGAAGAAGGCAGAGACGAAGAAGAATGCCACTATCAAAGAAAAATATTTTCATTGCAACAGTGACGACCACTGAAAGTGGAACTGTCCTACTTACCTAGCCATCCTGAAGAACAAAAAGGAAGGTCTTTCTGGAGGTATGCTCGTTATCGAGTCTAACCTTATGATTTCTTCTGCATCTAGTTGGATGCTTGACTCTGATTCTAGTGCTCATCTATGCACTTTTATGTAAGGTCTTGAGGATAGCAGGAGGCTGAGGGATGAAGACATGATCCTATGCATCAAAAATGAAGCAAAAGTTGCTATAGTGGTGGTGGAAACATATCTTCTTCGATTACCATCTGGTTTAGACCTGGTTTTGAAAGACTGTTATTATGTGCCTGCAGCTAGCAGAAATTTGATTTCTGTTTCATGCTTAGCACTAGAAGGCTATGTGATTACCTTCTTTAAGGACTATTGTAACATTCTTTATGAAAAAAATAAAATTGCAAATGATTTTCTTATTAACGATCTTTATCAACTACATATTGATGTATCTATTCTAACTATCGAGCAAAATATAAATGCCAAATGACCTAGGGATAGTCCAAACGATAGGTATCTATGGCACTTGAGATTAGGTCATATAGTAGAAGATAGGATCAACAAATTGAAGAAAAATGGGCTATTGAGTTTGTTGACTTTCAAGTCATATCCAACTTATGAATCTTGTCTTCAAGGCAAAATAACTAAACTTCCTTTTGTAGGACATGGGGAAAGGGCCATAGATCTTCTTGTCCTAGTACATACTGATGTGTGTGGCCCATTTGATGTATCGGCTAGAGGCAATTTTGTCTACTTCATTATCTTTATCGATGATCTATCTAGATATGGGTATGTGTATCTTATGAGACACAAGTCTGAAGCTTTTGAAAAATTCAAAGAATTTAGACATGAAGTAGAAAAATAAATTGAAAAATCCATTAAGATTCTTCGATCAGATCGAGGAGGTGAATACCTTAGCCTGAAATTCTTAGACTATCTCAAAAAAAAATGGCATAGTCTCTCAATGAACTCCACCAAGAGCACCTCAACTCAACGAGATTTCAGAACAGAAAAATCGGACTCTATTGGATATGGTCCAATTCATGATGAGCTTCACAGACCTTCCTGATTTTCATTATGGACACTCATTGTTAACTTCAATTTATCTACTGAATAGAATTTTCTCTAAAACCGTTCCTACCACACCGTATGAGATATGGCACGGTAAGAAATCAAGTCTGAATCATCTTAGAATTTGGGGTTGTCCAACTCATATCAAAAGATAATAAGTAGACAAGTTAGAGTTTAGATCCTTCAGAGCTTGATTCATAGGATATTCTAAAAAGTAATTAGGATACTATTTCTACATTCTAGAAGACTACAATATGATTGTGAGTCGACATATCATCTTTCTTGAAAAATAGTTTATTCAAGATAGTGACATTGGAAAGCAGATTAAGCTTGATGAGATCCACCAGAAATAGCTAGAGGTAATGCAGTCAGAAATTGACTCGATGCACTCAAACCAAGTCTGAACCTTGGTAGATCCACCAGAAGGTATAGTACCTATTGGGTGTAAATGGATTTTTCAAGAGAAAGATTGGTACAGATGGAAATATGGAGATATTCAAGGCTAGACTAGTAGCAAAAGATTATAGTCAATGCGAAGGCATTGACTATCAGGATACCTTTTCTCCAGTGGCTATACTAAAATCTATCCATACATTGCTTGCCATTGCAGTCTATTTTGATTATGAAATATGGCAAATGGACGTGAAAACGGTGTTCTTAAATGGATATCTTGAGGAAGATATCTATATGGAACAGCCACTAGGTTTCACATCCAGTGATACTGATCACAAGGTTTGCAAGCTGCAAAGGTCCACATATGGACTTAAGCAAGCATCTCGGAGTTGAAACACTCGTTTCAATGATGTGATCAAAATGTTTGATTTTACAAAAAAATGAAGAAAAATTGTGTCTTCAAAAAGATCAGTGGGAGCGCTGTTGTCTTTCTCGTATTGTACGTAGATGACATCCTCCTTATTGGGAATGATACTCCCATATTGACGATAGTCAAAATATGGTTTTCCAAGAAATTCTCTATGAAAGACCTAGGTGAAGCATCCTTTATTCTAGGAATTAAGGTCTATAGGGATAGACTGAATAGGATGCTAGGACTTTCACAGAAGATGTACATAAAGGAAGTACTAAAGAGGTTTAGTATGAAAAACTCTAAGAGGGGATTAATACCCTTCAGATATGATATTCATCTTTCCAAGAAAATATGCCCTAGCATACTTGAGGAAATAGAACACATGAGCAAGATCTCTTATGCTTCTACAATAGGAAGCCTCATGTATGCCATGCTATGTACACGACCTGATATAGCTCATGCTGTGAGTGTCACAAGAAGATATCAATCAAATTCAGATGAAGAACATTGGACTTCTATGAAATGTATCCTTAAGTACTTAAGAAGAACTAAGGATATGATGTTGGTCTTTGGTAACAGAAAACTCCAAATCCAAGGATACACAGATTCAGATTTCATGTCCGATGTAGATGATCGAAAGTCGACATCTGGGAGTCTATTTGTGTGCAATGATGGTGCTGTCAGCTGAAAGAGTTTCGAGCAAACCGTGATAGCAGATTCCACCATAGAAGCAGAATATATCGCTGCATTAGAGGCTGTGAAGGAAGCATTCTAGTACAAGAAGTTTACTGTAGAAATCGGACTAATGCCATTAGATGCCATTCCTCTGTACTGCGACAATAATAGTGCCATAGCCCTTGCTAAGGAGTCGAAGTTTCACAAAAAATCTAAGCACATTGAGCGACAATACCACCTCATCCATGATTATCTCGAAGGGTTACGTCGAGGTCAAGAGAGTCAATTTTGCAGATAATGCGGCAGATCTACTTACAAAGCCATTGCGATAATAAAAGATCGAAGCCCACCTTGAGAAGATGGGACTTAGACTTATAGCCAATTAGCTTTAGGATAAGTGAAAGATTGTTAGATATATGTGCCCTAGAAGTCAGAATTGACTGACACTTGTAATACACTTTTAGGTCAAAATTATAATTTTGATTATAATCAATAAAATGAATTATTTTCTATCACATAAGTGTATTTAGTGTCTGTGATATATCCTTTGAGTTAATGATAATGATAATTCATATTTTCAAGAGTTGAAAATTTAAGACATGAATAATCATTATTAACTCATAAAATGCTCCCAACCATAGGATCATCACGAGGATGGTGATTGATTCGGAAGGTTGGTATACAATCACTTCTCTTTAGTAGATGAGTCTTGAGTCTGCGGTGTGGAGACATCGGAGCGAGAGTATAGATACTCGTTAGAGAACGAGGGCACTGAGCATGACCACCTCGAGTAGTCATTAGAAAGTCTACCTTCTTGTCAATGACTGACTCGATGCTGCAGTGGTGTGTCTGATTTATTGACCTGAGGTGCATCGGTAGTTCTCCTTGAGGGTGTTATAGTTTGACTACATCATAACTCGGTCACCTAGCCATTCGAAATCTTGAGGTGTATGTTGGCTATAACATATTTATTATAGAAACTGGATTGCATCAAGATGGAATCTATCTACCTCGGTGGTAGAGGAGCAGCCCTATGATGATCATGAGAATCAAGTCCAGAAGCCCATGGCCATGGCAAAGTGAAATAATAGAAAGAGTTTCTATTTAAGTTTTTACATCGGACTTGAATCGAATAATTACATCATATGACAGAAACTAGGGTTTGACGAGTTCACCTTAACCCTAATCTGATTGGGGCTCAAGATAGAAGAACTTAATCACATAGGTAGCTGCACCAAAAGGTTTGCATTCAGCTCTAATGGATTGCCACCATAGATTGCTAGGTGTCACTGATGGATTTTGGGAGTAATTAGAATAATTTAGATGATCGATCATTCTAGCTGTTTGAATCAAAAGAGTTCTGATCCATCGAAAGGAGTTTCGATGATATCGATGATAGAGATCATGGCATATCCCATTACCATAAAGAACTAAACCTAACTGAATCATACAAACAAGGGTTTGAATCTGGTGATCATAAATTGAACTGATCCAGTTCAATTGATCTGAATGAGATTCAATTAGATTCAAAAAAATCATGCTAGCACTCGATTGAACCTAACGTTCTTCTTTTACTATCATAAATAGTTGTCCTGACTGAGCCAAAGGAGTTTGTGCTCGATCAGAGACCTTCACTTGATCTGACTGAAGCCTGTCTAGGTTAGAAAAGGATTGTCTTATTTTGTAAGATAATACCTATCATTTTTGATCACCTACCATTTCTCATCCTTTGACTTTGGTCAAAAGTTGATCTTTGACTGGTCAAATATTGACCATTAACACTTTAACTGCTGTCCACGTGTTATGCACCTATTGGAGAGCTGATGGAGGCTTGTCCCCCTGCCAGAAACTGGCAAGAAGGAGGGCGCACGCCAAGGATGATGTGCGCCCAAGTTTGAGGTGCTCAGGAGTCCTTATTGGACAGGAACTCCATCTCCTTATTGAATTCTGATTAGACTCTTTCTAAGAACCAACTTTGACTGATCTTAGGCACCATCTAAGGATGAATCCAAGGGACTCTATTTTTATCAATCAGATTTAGATCTAATTTCATAAAGAATTGTGATTGGTTGGGATGAAGAGGAGTTGGATCACACATAGTCTAAGACCCTATGCCCAATCCAAAAATAGATGAACAATTCTTTACGCCCCAAGGCTGCCTCTCTCTTCCTCCTCCACGCCAAGTTCATCTTCTCCCTCTCCTCTCCATGCCCAAAGAAGTTTGGGATCTCAGTTGGTGTAATCTAGGCGAGAGAAAGGCGACAGAAAGCTAGAAGGCTGCGCTGCTGCAAAGGACAACTACTGATCTTCGAAAGCTGTTTTGAAGATCCTCCAAATCAAATTCAGATCTAAGTTTTGGAGATGTGATAGAAAAGAAGAGGATCTCCAGATCCAGCCCAAGTGGATACCAGTAGAGGCCAAGCACTTGCGTGGCTAGATCTAGAACCTTTCATTGCTTACAGGATCATCAAACGGGTAATAGGATTATCCTACATCAAGGTAAATTAAATCTAATTTAATTTATCTATATTTTATTTTAATTATTAGAATAATAAAAATCAGATCTGAAATATTTTAGATCTGATTTGGATCAAAAAAAAAAATTTTGAAATATATCTCTTAATCCGATCAGATCTGAACGAACCTAATCTGAGAAATTAGGATTTTCCTTCATCAGATTTTGGACCTCCAAAGCAGCAGTGTTAAATCGGATGACATAAGTCTGGATGGATTCTTCCTCCTTCTGCTTGACATTCATCAAAAAATTCGAACCTCAGCGCGGATGTCGGCTGCTGACGAAGTGAGTTGCAAACTGATGGCTCATCTGGTCAAAAAAGAAGATCGTGCCAGGCTCCAATGCCAAGTATCAGTTTCTTACCACTTTCTTTAAGGTAGATGAAAAGGCTCGACATAATATGGCATCTGATGCACCATGGAGTAGCATCATGGTTCGGAAGGCCTCCAGATGATCGATCGGATCAGAGGTTCCATCATAGCTTTTAAATTGAGGGAGCTTGAAGTTCGACGGAATGAGCTCTTGCATAATTTGGAGAGAGAAAGGAGGATCAGTGCAGACGTTGTCATAGCAAGCCGAGATGACATGATGGAGTTTCTTAATCCGTCGGTCCATCTTCCGTAGTTTATGATCAAGGACGTCATCTCGATCGCAGACCTTGGAGGGCTTCTAACTATAAATTAGGAAGGTCTCCTCCAGAAAAGAATCATGATCCGAACACGGATTCTCTACTCTCTATTTTTTTTTTCAGGGGTGACGGATATGTTAGCCCAAGTACTCTTCCTTGGGATCGATTTTCAACATCCTAATGGTGGATTTTCTGGTAGAGTCACCGTCGTGGGCTGCCGCATGGCCCACACCATCTCAGTGAGGCCTTAAACCCACTGCATCAATAGGTTAAACTGCTCCGAATCTACCATGACCATCGATGGAGGTGGAGGTGGAGGTTGAAGTACCAGCAATGGAGCAGGAATGGATGGATCTGACTTAAATCTGATGGTAGAAGTGGTAGATCTCCAGATAGTCACCTTCTTTTGAGGCATTTCTTGGGATTGAGGGAGAGGATGGAGATGAACCTTGGAGAAGAAGGTCGGTAGAGTCGACTGAGCACTCCTTTAAGAACAAGAATATCTCAGAGATAGAGGTCCTCCTTCTAGCACCAATTTTGTTGGTGCAGAATCTGGTTATCGTCGGATCAAGCTAGAGTTGAGAAAGACGAGATCACCGTCGGTGACTTGCAAAATAAAGTTCCATCTGGAGTCGATGGTGATGGCTCTGGCAGAATCCTCCGACGATCAAATCAACTCTTCTGGCCAACAGAAATAGAGTGCTCAAGAAAGAATTCGGTAGAGATTTAGAAAGGAGAAGAAAGTTTAGAGCAAACATATCTAGAAGATCCTTTTTTATAGACGAAGCTTTTAGCGAATTGATAGTGATAGCTGCAGCCGTCTGGTAGCGGACTGCTCGAGGTCTGGTGGAGTTTGTCACGGAGAGAGGGCGCCATCTGTAGCACCACCTGTAGCAGACTGATGGTGACAGCCATCGTCACCCGATAACATGTCGCTATCGTCTGCAGTGGACTGATAGTGACAGCCGTCAGGTAGCTGACCGCTTGGGGCCACTTGAGAGAGGTGAAAAGCTTTGACGTATGTCAATTCCAAAGAAGTTCGGACTCCTAAAGGGAATATGGCTAGAGTAAATCATCCGGGAGGAATGCTACTTAAAATCTGAAAGTAATCTGTTTGAGAAACCCAGATGGAGTTCGACTGATGGAGAAATTCAGGAGGAGTCCGACTGGTGGAGAAGTTCGAAAGGAGTTTGACCGCTAGAGGGGCCTGACTGAAAAAGAGATTCGGAAGAAATTCGGCTCCTGAAGGAGTCCGACTAGTGGAGGGGTCCGAAAGGAGTTCGGCTTTCATAGGCATCCGACTGAAGGAGAAGTCTGGAAGGAGCTTGGCTTCTAGAGGAGTCCGACTGGTGGAGGGGTCCGGAAGGAGTTCGACTCTCATAGGCATCCGACTGAAGGAGAAGTTCGGAAAGAGTTTAGCTCCTGGATGAGTCCGATTGATGGAGGGGTCCAAAAAAAATTCGGCTCTCGTAGGCATCCGACTGAAGAAGATATCCGAAAGGAGTTTGACGTCTGTAGAAATCCGACTGGAGAGAAGTCTGGAAAGAGTTCAACCGTTGGAGGAGTTTGAGAGGGATTCGGCCGATGGAGGAGTTCAGTCGGAGCTCGACTGCTGAGAAGTTCGGCCGACTGAAGGAGTTCGACTAAGATTTGGCCGCTGAAGATCTTTCGTGATTATCGGTTGCATTAGACTAAGCATCAGGCTGGACTTTAATCCCAATAGATGGCATAGCATGGCCCAACAAATTTAACTGTGAAGTAGATCAACAAGTAAGCCCGGCCAAATAAACATTCGAAAATGGCCGAAACAAAATCAGAGTCCACAACTGGTGATTGAAGTGTAAGAGACCAAAATTGGGACAAAGGAGGACCGACCAGAATTGTGTGTGTGTGTGTGTAAAGGCCAAAGTGATGAGACCTCTTTTAGCCTAACTTATGACCATATGTTCCCTCTCATGGATAAGGCCCCTTACTGCAAGGTAGCTTGCAATGTGCTCTCACTTACGGTACTCATGATAGCTCCTCAAAGCACGCATATGCAAAGCATTTGTGAGAACCCAATTGTTAGGCAAAGAAATGAATTGGTTGTAACAGAATATCGACCCACACAAGTCATTGCCAACTTGCTAGCATATCGAGGCAAATCATTTAATTCTAATTATTGCCTTAAATGCTGGAAAGTTATTATTATGCTACAAATACAATTAACGAGTTTGTACAGCAAAACAATGGTAGGAATGGAGCTAATCATGCATCGGGCTGGGTCGGGCTCTACAACAAAAGTTAAGCCTGATGCCAGTACCCAGGTCCGGCCCAATCTTGAAGTGCCGATCCAGGGCCTACCCATCAGGCCTGATTTCATCTTTTCCCTCCACTATTATAAACTAAGTGCAATAAAATACATTATTATTTTATTATAATATATACTTAGTTAATATAATCTCGGGCCGCAACAGCGAAGCTATTTTTTAAATTTCCCAGGTCTGGCCCGATTTTTCAATCAGGCCTACCGTGCCCAAGGCCACTAAATTTCAGGTTAGGTAGGCCACCTAACCTGTGATCAGGAAACAAAGGCATGCAACCCTAATTATTGGTTTACCTCTGGACACGAAGGACCATCCTGACCAAGCTGGAGCAGAAGTTCTAAGAAGCAAAAGATGAAGAAAAGCAATGGATGACAAGGGGGCAGTGAGGTTCCCTTGAATCAACTCCTCCATAATAAGCCTCTACCACACCTCAAAATTGACTATAAATGATGATTATTTCTTGTAACCCACTCCCAATCCTGGAGTAATAGGAGAAAAAAATAAAAAGAGAGAGAATCAAAAACAGAAGGGAAAGGAAAAAGAGAGAGAAAACCACCATCTTATGAAAGCTCCTGGGCTGAGCATCCCACAAATACTCCTAGGCTAAGCATGTTTTAACCCAAAGATGGCATCCCATCAACCAACAGTCGGGCAGCAATCGTGGAGCTCCGATGAAGGCTCAAGACTACAACCAGCGTCACATAAACGCCAATCCACTGTCAAAAGTTACAGCGGCGAGAAATATCAGGTTGTCAGCGGGCATGCAGAGGTTCTTCATTGCTCCGTGTCGACCACAAACAAACAAACCATAGATCACCCCTCAAACCTCCAGCACAGCTTTACAGCAGCACCAATACAGGATCCTTGTTTACCACCACATCTACATACCTATGCATGTATACAGAAATGTCCCAAAAACCTGACCCAAGGCACCCAAAAAGGGATCGGCACTACCATCCAATTCCAACAAGCTACTCTCTAATGATTACAGACCAAAATATGTCCAGCCCAAGACCAAAATGGCCGAGTTGATCCATTCTTGGGTCCCTAATCACTTGTTTCCCTTTTTCTTAAGCACTGAACAAGAAAGCATCCCAAGGGGATCCCTTGTTGCCACGTCCAAAATACACGAATGCTAAAAAGGCAAAACATGTTTACAAGACTGCCGGTCAGTTGATTACGACTCTTCAGGCAACACATACTTACAGGAGATGACCAGCACGGCAGACTGGGTTACAGTATATTGTCAATCACACAAAAACACTGTAGGGGCAAAAAAAAAAAAAAAAAAAAAAAAAAGACAAAAAGACAAAGCAACAAGCTGATTACTGCCCCCATAGTTCCTTTGGAACATTGAAGCAATGGGCTGTTCGCTTTTTTGGTCTCCAGTCTCTACACCCTTGAACATGGATCAAGGTACTCATACAACTGCACAAAATCTGTATCGCATGCATACATATAGCTGTCAGATCTCACAAACAAACTTGTCTGGACGGTTTCAAAATATATACAGTTGAGAGCACCACTTATTAGCATCAGCCTCTTGAGAGAATCTGCTCACAGGAAAGATCATACAAACATGAAGACCATTAGACAACGATGGGGATCTGTGACAAACAGTTGCAATCTCAAATTAAGAGCTGAGAGGATTCTAAGAGATGTATAGCCATACCATTGCTGGATTTTCCTGAATTCTGTGAGGACTGGATATATGTTCTCAAAGGCAGTATATGTCTCATCTCTCACCTTAAGGCAAAATTAAAAAACTATTAGCTATTATGCAAATAGTTCAAAAAAAAAACCTGAAAGAACATCAGAAATAACTTCACCTTGGCTCCTGTAAGAACGATTTTGCCTGAAACAAAGATGAGCAGCACAATTTTTGGTTGTTTCATCCGATAGATCAGACCAGGAAAGAGCTCTGGTTCATACTATTAGAAGTAACCAACAATCATCAGGGCTCAAATAAAGCTAATTTCAAACACCCATGAAAGACAAAAAATAAGATAACATCAGGGAATGGAACCACTCTGAAAGGTGAAAAACCTCTCAACTCTGTGGATGTGTTTTCTCAATGAAGAATAGCTGACAAACTTTGTCTATTGAGCTTGTTATTACTAGTACAGGTATGGGCATATGAACCAGCCTTGTAACAGAGAAACGGGCAGTAATACCAACAAAGGACAGCCGAAGCTAATATATATTTACAAAACATAAAAGAATAAGCTTGTAAAATATTTACTTACACTGGAGAAAGCACCATGGGCATACGCAAGGCCTTCGAGTCTTATCGGAAATTTGACATCACATGAACCAACAATGTTTTGAATCTTGAAGTCCTAGTTATCACAAGGTTGGTTCGTGAATGCTAGATGACCGTAAGTTTGGGTGCAAAAAGAAAAAAGGCAGAAAGTAGCAAGGGATAAAACAACATATGACCTCTGGTGAATACCTTGAATTTAGCAGGAAACCCCAGCTTCTGAATGATCCGAGCATACTGAAACCAGAGGCAAAAAAAATCAGAGTAAAGTTAATTACACAACTAAACACACAGCAGTAGAATTGCAGTTTGAAACTATCAACATGAAAGGAAAACTTTGGAAATACAGAAAGCTTGAGCTATAAGCATTTAAGATTTGTCGTAAACTGTCTTCAGTACCTTCCTTGCTGCAAGTTTCGATTGCTGTTCACTCTTTGCTCCTGTACAAACCTGGCCATAAAGAAAGCAAGTCAGCATATCACCAACACCAAAAAAGAAAAAAAGATTTGAATTCTCAATTCAGCAATAATAATACATGTAACTAGTTACTCCAATTTGTCAGAACATAATTTATATAACGCCAGTCCCATAATAAATTTAACTGATATAACAAGCAACTAACAACAGCTTACCTGTTTTATTACTAATTTTACCCAAGTAACAAGATGCAGCATGTTATCATGCAAATCTTTTCTGATGGATGAAGAATAATCGATTAACAATTCACTTGTGCCACAAGATGTAAAGAATCAGAAATTTATAATCTCTTTAATAAATGTTTAAAGGAAAAGCATATAAGATGTACAAGTAGGAGGATACTAGATGGCTGAAATCTTTGACTCAGCTTCAAAAAGCTGCCCAGCACGTAGGTGGCACCATCCCAGCATCACATGTTAATAAGGCAGTAGCACAGGAGAAATCCTAGTGCACCATGTGTCATGCCAAGCAGCACCCATCCAAGAGAAAACGTAACAAGAACCATGACAGGTATTTTCAAGCCTCCCAGCCACAACCCTGAACCCAAGGGAATCTGTCAGCTGTTTGGCAGCCTTTAAGCGTGCAAATGTTGTAGATGGAGAAAAGCAATTATGTAACCTTCCTGCAAACAAGATCCAACAAAGCCTAAAATAAATTCAAGCCTTGACTTTATACCAAGGCCTAACACGCACAGCTAATTTCCAATCTGAGCTCTGATTTCTTGAGCCAGTTCTTCAGGTCAATCAGAGCAACCCAAAACACTGACACTTCTGCTTGATAGTTCTGAGATCTGCAAAACTCAGCTAAGGGCAAACTAGGATGTAACTTTGCTTTCTTCTTCAATTTCAATGGCTCCTTAGCTTCCTAAACCAAATGGGTTAATCAACACCATGATCTCTATCCTGATCAGAGGAACTAATTTTGTTTCTTTCTTGTTCATAAGAGGCTCAGGAGGGGGGATTTCTTCTCGCCCTCTGTATGTAGTTGGTTGGGGCAAGAGCATCTAAGAATTTCAAACCCAAATTTCCTGAAAAAAGTAATAGATTAATAAAATAAAAGCAGCCTGAATCTGCAAAAGCAGAATTAAAGCACGTTGTTTGGACAAGTCTCCCTTCTCTGTTAAGCACATATCTAATTTTGCTCTTTGATGGAGGTAGCAGACATGTTACACATAGGAAGCAGCAACTGTGACCTGCATAAGATCCAACCTTCTACAAAGATCTTATTGCATGGAAGAATATCTAGCAAAGCCCATATGGACAGAGCTAGTAAGATGTCTAATACCCAATAAAGACGAGTTGATAAATCAGTAAACTACAGAACATGTTTTTGTTACAACAGTTTAGGGATCACAGATAGGTTATTTGTAATCGATATTCCTATCCTCTGAAACAGCAAGTCAAAAAGGGAGGATATTAAAAATACCATCACACTAGTTGTTTGATGAATAACTTTTCAAGAGAAATAATAGACATTGTTTCCCTTCCATTGGTTTGGTGTGGCTATGGGTTTGTAACATCATGAAGACCAATTTTAGGTTAGGATTGATGGACTAACGACCATGTGAGGTTGCAAAATTGGGAACTCCATAAGGCCATGTATTTTTTGACATTGCACTGCCCTATTATCAGCAGGTCTCTTGTACTACCTGCAGTCTTGCAACAAACCGCAGGTGGGGCAACCCTACTTTCTATTTAAAACGAAATTTGAAGGAAAAATTTGCAGCAAGTGGATTTGCTTAATGTTCCTAAGTAACACATGGAAATCCTTCAAATTTTTAAGTTCCTTGGGCTTTCTTCCAACAAAAAATCTACCGCATCAACCCCCACTGATATAACATTTCACTTGAAAACTGCAGAATTACTCCACGTGCTGTGAGGCAAAAATTGCAGACTTTTAAAATTCCTTTTTTCTATGGGTTTCTAAAAATGTTGGACTTCAGAATGAGCAATGGGTGGCTGTGTTAGTCCGATCCTGGCACCCATCCCCCACCCTCAACCTTTTTCTACAAGATCCTCTTGCAGAAACTTACACATAACCTCTTTCAAATGTCAGGGCAGGGTACTGTCAGCACAAACAGAAAAGAATGATGATGGATTTCTAAAAGAATGAGAGAGGCAAGATATGAGTTATGTTGGACTTGGGTCCCTGTTGGGTGTCGCTGTCACACTGGGCACTGATAGATCATCAGCTTTCAAATTTGCAGGGCACTGATAGATCATTAGCATTCAGCATTGCAGCCTTCCAGACATCACACTGAAGCCACCTGCTTTCCAAAGTAAAGGACACCTTAGAACCAAAATAAGCCCAAGATTCAAGGCCTGCTATTTGTGTATATAGTAGAAAACCAATTAGTTAATTCATAGAACATTGGTTGACCAAAATCACTCAGCAGCAATACTAATTTTTCCTTTCATACCAGCCTAGAAAGGATTTTAGAAGATCTCTTAGCTCATTTACATAAATTAGGAAGGTAAGCAGCCTGCACCAACCTGCAATAGATCTGAACCTAGATTGATTACAAATCTGTCCAGAACATCGCTAAACAATTTTAAGGAGCCAGAAACTGTCCTATTTCGAGCCAATATAAAGAGAGCCACTATACCTTACATTCTTACCCCAAAACAAAAATTTTCGAAAAAGAAAAGACAGCATCTATAGCAATATATCCTCACCATTTTATCCTTAATTTCTGCTTCAAAGATTCAGCTTTATCAGATTTTTGCCTGGACCAATCCACGAGTAAAACTGAGTTGAAATTATATTCTCAAAAAACAGAATCAAAATATTCATTCATTCTATAACCCTACCTAAGCTTATTATATGCTATCATTGACTTCTGGGCACTCACAAAAATCATCAAAACCTAAATTCTCTTTCCCATTGGGCCTGCTAGCTGCAGGCCACAAAAAATATCAAATGTTAGATTCTTTGACTCCTAAAATCACACAACAGCTTTGTTATTGACTTGCTGCACCAACATGTAATGTAGTCACAGAATAGCAAGCAATAAGTTGTAGCCACCTTATATCTGATCCACACCTAAAGTTAGGGGTCTACAACACACCAGCAAAAGTTATACCCTGCTTCTAAGTGGATGGATGACAAAAGGCTCAACCAACTTAAATTTAACAAGACGGCAAAACTACAAGAAGTGCGCATACTAGTAAATCATGCATTCTTCATGTTAGTTATAATCGTAAGAACAACTACACATGATCACACAATTCAAAATGAAAACTTTTTTCAAAGCTATGTGCAAGACAGTGGAATTGGGAGTCCACGTTCAGCTAATCATCCAGCAATGATGAAGGCAAGGTTTGAAGTTTTGCCATAAAATACGATACTAAAACTAACACTTTCAGCCAAAACCAATCTGAATCTTTATCATCCAGCAATGATGGAGACGATATTTGAAGTTTAGTCAGAAAGTCCGATATTAAAACTGATGCTTTCAACAAAAACCAGTCTGAATCTCTGTCAATTTTGAAGTTTTAACAGGAACTAACTTACAGAACCATATTTTGAATAAAAGATTATTTAGATTTTTTTCAGCTTTTCAATAAATTTACCTTTGGATGAAAAAATAAGCCCCTAGAACACATTATTCAAGAGATCGAACTCAAACCTTGAGAGCTTTGAATATATTATAAGCAGTTAGATGTTTAGTTGCTATATATTCAAAGAAACATAATTTTTTTAGAATATATACGTTAGAAAAAGGGCATCCTAGTGCACAAGGCTTCTACCACTGCAGGATCTAGGGAGGGTCAAATGTACTCAGCCTTACCCTCATGTGCAGAGACTCTATCTTTCAAACCCATAACACCCAAGTCTTAAAGGAGCAACGTTTCCATTATGTCAAGGCCCACACTATCTACAACATATATTTTATTCATCTAAATTTGATTCAAACCAGACAATTTTGTAAACCTTATGTACATCTTGTCAAGTATAACAAAATAACAAAATTTCATAGATATGATATGTTTTATAAAAAGATATTTTTTAAAAAAAAAACATTATTTGACACACATTTTGCAGACAAGATTTCATAGTAACATGTCATAGATTTAAAATGGTATCTGACTTATTTTTCTAACTTTGTTAAATAATTTTAATTTTAAAAAATTTGTACTTTTTATTATTGATAAATCTTATAGTTTAAAAGATACCATCGCTCCGAAGCTATATGTCATATTAGACAATACAATACAACCATAAAATGCTAAGTAAATACTTGCTTTATTTTCTTTATTTTTCAATTTCCTATGACCAAGGTTCCCAGACTCGATACTTGAACCTGCACCGGCCGGCCAACAGTACGGGTCGGTATGGATCCGTATTAGACCAAGAGGAAGAAAAGAAAGAGAGAGAAATAAAGAGGGGGCAAGAAACAAAATTAGGGACGGGAAGCCATCAGAGACGCCGTCGGACGACCTCCGACTGGCTGTCGTGGCCGCCGGACAGCGCAGTCCACGCGTGCGGCACCGCGGGTGTGGAATAGGGGTGATGGCCCTATTTCATGGTTTTTCTTTTTTTAAAAAGCTGAAAAACCATGAAACTAGCAATTGGTTTGCCGACTTCACTTAACCAAATGCCAGCTTCACTATTCATCCTCATTTTTAAAAAATGCGATAAAGGGAACAGGAGCGATTGCCTCTATTCCATGGCCACAGCTCCATCCATGCATTTTCCGCCGCTCAGTGGCCACGGCGACCACCAAGCAAACTCCGATGGCCCCTCTACCGACCGCGCTTCCCTTTGTATGTCGTTTCACCCTCTCTCACTCGTTTAGATGCCTTATTGGGCGACAATCAAGCCACGAAGGCTTCCGCAGCCCTCCGATGGCCACAGCACCACCACCAACCTCCGACAGTGCCTCCTCTCTCTCCCCCTCTCTCTTCCTCTCTTTTCCACTCCCTTCGGTATACCATTTCTTCCGGCCAAACCATTCCAATTTCCCGCCGGTCCGGCTCGGTACGGGGTGTACCGGCCGATTCGGGCCAATACAAAATTCCATGCTTGACATACTATAATCTTTTTGGCTAAAACTCCAAAAGTCAACCTCAAACTACTAAAATCATAAAATTTGCTTACTATACAATAAGAACTAGTTGAAGACCCGTGTGTTGCGCGGGACGAATAATTACAACCTATAAGTATTTAGTTTTTTAATAATAAATATTTTTTAGCTTTATTTAATATTTTATTTTATTTTATTTATTATATATTATATTTTTTTATTATTTTATAAAATAATATTTTATTTTTTTCTTCCTTCTTGTTCTCATACCCTCTCCGCACCCATCGCCCCACCCCCCTGCCGTCCCACCATGGCTCCCCTTCTCTTTCGGCAAATGCTGATCCCAATCGCACCCCCACCCCCTCTCTTCTTCTCATACCTTCTCCACGCTCGCCGTGCCGCTCCACCTCCCCTGCCACTCTCCTTCTCTCTCGGCAAACGCCCATCCTAATTGCACCTCCCATCATCCCTGCCGGTACCGCCGCCTCCGACACCACCACTGCCCCTCCTTTCTCCTCCCTTGCCTCCTACCTGGCCCCTTTCCTGCAGCAACCAACATCTTCCATCCCAGCCATCCCCCTTCGCCCGGCTCCCTTCGTGTGCTCTTGCATTTTGAATTCCGCTCATGCCACTCCATGGCCCAGTAGAAGGGCCGATCTCCGACGGCACTATCGATGGCGAAAGCCGTAGCGCGGGCCTCATAGTTGCGCACCTTATAATCGCGAAGGAGGTTGTCCCACTTGTCGTTGCACTGGTTCTGATTCCGGAGGCAGGCATTATTCCAGCAATAGTTCTAAACCCATTTCCACCGCTACTCTATGGAATAGGGGACGACGCCACCAGATGAGAAATTACCACTGCTGAAATAAATATTAATAATAAATAAGCTTTCCAGGTGGCACAACAAAAGTCATTTGAGAAGCTGAGTTGGCAACACTACAATAAAGAGGACTATTTTTTATTGTAAGTTGATAAAAAAAAGAATGTAGAATAAAGAATAAGATATGTAACCAAAACCACTCAATCCAATCCACTGACATACTGCCATACCATCCCCTTTCTCCAAGCATCACAACTCCCACGCCTCCCTAGCAACAAACCCAAGCCCACCCTCACATCCCCCCAAACTCACACCACTTGTCCTCGTCGATTGTCTCGAGCACCACCCCCTAGCTGAATGGTGCCACTCGGCCCTTAGTCCTCGTCAATCTTTTTCCAGCCAATCGAAAGATGCCTACGCCGCCATACCATCCCCTTTCTCCAAGCATCACAACTCCCATGCCTCCCTAGCAACAAACTCGAGCCCACCCTCATATCCCCCCAAACTCACACCGCTTGTCCTTGTCAATTGTCTCGAGCACCACCCCCTAGCTGAATAGCACCGCTCGACCCTTAGCCCTCGTCAATCTTTTTAGGCTAGTCGAAAGATGCCGATGGGCTGGCGCTCCCGCAAAGGTGGGGGCCAGGGAGGGCGTGATTGTGGAGCACAGAAAAATCAAGTGGCGGGCTTGGAGTGGCGCGAACAGAGATGTTAGACGATGGCTTGGATCTTTTTCGACCAGTCGAAAGATGCCGGTGGGCCGATGCTCCCGCGAAGGTGGGGGTTAAGGAGGGCACAATCATGGAGCATGGGAAGACCGAGTGGCAGGATTGAGGCGACGTGAACAGGGATGTTAGACGATGGCTGGGGTTTTGTGCTGGGCATCTTTTTCTCCATTTGCGGGAGTCCAAACATATGGGAGGTGGTTGAAATAGTCGGTTCCACATGGCACAAGAAAAGTCATTTGAGAAGCTAAGTTGGCAACACTACAATACTCCTCCACAGAATATTGTTAGATATATATATATATATATATATATATATATATATATATATATATATATATGATATGTTTCCATCTTAGATTGCAGAATTTTAGCCTTAACCAACAATAGCTATCAAATACCGAAACCACTTTATAGCTACAAAGTTCAATATGAGAAATGAGCCCCAAACAAGAATGTCAATAAGCTTAGCTTCTTGAAGTTAATATGATGACCAATTCTTTTCAAGACATGCTCAGAGAACTTCCCATGATTAATTTTTTATTCCCTAAGACCATCATTCAGAGTTCCAGCTTATTTAATAAATGTCTAAGCATGGTATTCCATACTGACCCGAATCGATTGGTACATCCCATACTGTACCATACTGTACTGGTAGAAAACCGGAACGGTTCATGCCAATTTTTCAGAAAATGGTATGAACCGGACCGAACCGATCAGTACGGTATGGTATAGGCTGGTACCAAGCGGTTTGGTCCGGTATAGGATGGTACAGTATCGATATGGGGTGATTTTTTTTTTTTGTTGCCATTGGATGAATTTTTTTTTTATTTTTTTATTGGCGGTACGGGGTCGTACAGTACGGTACTGGCTACAGGCATGGATAGCGGTACCGAGTCCGCAAACCTTGTGTCTAAGAGTATCTAACTTTAATAGAAAAATAACCAAACATTTTCTCTATGTTTCCATTCTATATTACATGTTTCTTACTTTATCTATCTCCTATTTCTCATTTAATATCTTAATGTCAAACTTATATTGGTTTTGTCCAGGTTATCCAGTAAACAGAAAATAATAAGACATTTAATATGGATACTGATGAAGCAAACCAGCTAACATCACAAAAGAGGATAATATAAAGAAACCTTATGGTATTTGTCTTTCACAGGAATAAAGACAACAAAAAAATGATTTATTTAAGAACATTCACAGAACTAGCAACACATTTCTTGACTGCTGAAAGGAATTGTGCATTGTTTACAAATTTCTGGGACTTATATGAGAAACCATGCAATGTATATCTAGGATCCACTCACCATTTTTCCTGATGCAAATATCAATGCTGTGGTTTTGGGTTCTCTTATTCTCATGATTACTGCAGCAAAACGCTGTCAAAGAAGGGGAAAAAAAAAAAGATAAGTCTCTATTTATGGTAAGTATGATGAAGTGTATGAAGAAAAATGCAAATATATTGCATTATAAAATATCGCAAACAGAGCTGGCAACTCTTAAATAAACCTTTGTGATAATTTTCAAAGATATGTCGGCCAATTAATTAAAAAAAAAAATGCTCTGAGAAACTGATATATTTATAATTCTCAAAGCTTCAGTTGGTACTTTTATCTAATTACAAATTAGTGCTTCTTATATATGCAATTCACTAAACTCCACCTACCCTCTGAAGTTTTCCATATTATATATGCTTACCACAGAAAGTTTATATGCATAGTTGGATACCAACTTCATAATTATAGCCATGAACCAAAGTTTAGATTCACATGCCTCCAGGAACAGAAGTGATTAGGGTACATAGTTTTTCACATAAAAATACAAAGGTGCATAACAAGTAGGTTTGAGCTCTTAAATCATGTAAAGTCTCAACCCTCTCATACCTTGGGATTGTACTCTGCATTACGGGCCTGCAGAGCTATTGCTTTAAGGTCCAACTTGCAGTCCAGATTAACAGTTGAAACAATATTTCTGTGGAAATCAAACAGGAGCCAAATAGATTCAATTATTAAAATAAAGATGAGTATGTACATGGCACTAACCGATAGCATAATATCAGTTTTGTTATGGACATGAACTTAACTCAGCATATAGCCAAATGAAAGTTTTAGCTAATTTTTATATAAGGAAAATAACAAAAGCAGCACTCTTACAGATTCAGCAAATATAAAGAGACACAAAGGACCACTTCAACTAGCATCAAATCCACAAGTTATTAGCCTCACATGCATTCCCAGCAATATCTACTCATATGATATGGGCTACATAGAAAACTGATACTAACCTGCCAATTTAACTTGCAAAAGAGAGATCGCTGACAACTTTTAAAATGCCTTTTAGTTAGTACCACAGTAGCACTAAAACTGACCAAATATAACATGGTGAAGATTCCGATGACAAAGTAAATTTTCTTCTTTTTTTTTTACCCATTTTTACCAAAAAAAAAAAAAGTAGGGTATACAATACATGATTCACATAAAAGCATCCCCATCAGCTATCCCCATTTCCCATGTATGCGGACATGCATTCAGGCACACAGAGCATACTACTGCAGAAGCATTTTGATAAAGCAATTGGATACTAGTAGCAACTTAAACTTCCCAATACGACGTTCTCAATGAAATTGTGGTGAATGAAGCACTTGTGTGATGATGGCAAGAAAGCAACTAAAGCTTGGTCATAGATTTTATGGAGGAATATGTATAATTGAAGATGTTCACCTCCAAGAGAAAAAAATAGAAATTGAAAATCAATAGACATAAGCATTTGCTAGGACAAAAAGATCCATCTATATCTCTGCAAATGAGCTGTTTTATCTCTTTTCTTCATCTTTTTGTATAAAATTTTTTATTTAAATGACTGCAGAAAAAAAGAAAATCAACTCACGAAAACTCTGACTCAGATAAGGAGTGATCCTATGCCCAGCGTTTACACACTCCGACAGATACACGACATCAGCAGGGTAATAGCTTATTTCATGGAAAGGACACAGTTCCCCTGTATACAATGCAGAAGTCTTCATAACCTCTTAAACAGACAACCCTACAAGCATAAAATGAATGAGCAATTTATTATAATATCCAAAGATTGTCCCCTTTTTTACTTGCATGGATACAAGAGTTACAGTCTACGAACAATTTTTCGCAACTAACTCACCTGAATATTCTGGCAATAGAGTCTGAAAAAAGTTTCATCTTTATCAATTATTAGTCGAGGATCTGAGGGAAGGGCTGAAACATACATGTCTACCATCTGGGGAATCCAAGAAGGATCTAGGTTGCTATTTTCTGTGTTTTATAAACTTCTCTGAGCTTTACTTTTCTAGATTCTTTACCGAATACAGGAAAAAAAAAGATCGATCATTTTGAGAAAAGGGGGAGAGGAACTTACTGGAGTGTGGGAACAATGCCAGAAGGGTGTTTGGAGAGATCAACCGGCTGGCTCCCCTCCCCGACATGATCAGCCATGCTCCACCCCTCAAATCCTTCCTCTTAAAGGACCAACCGGACCAACACTCCTCAAAGATTTCAGCTCACTTGATCGCTAGAATCTAACCAAAACCTTCAAATCCGTAGTTTTCTCGATTCGATTCCTCTCTATTAACCTTATAAGATAAATAAAATCTCCATAATTTTATGTTTTCCTTCTTTAAAACACGAAAAACGCGAAGATTTGAAGAAAAAGGCAAAATTTACCTAAAATAACCGATTATTTTAAGGTAAAAGAGGTTTTTTCGACCAATCTGATCAAGATAAGCACAGGATTGCAAGATTTATGCGGTTTCGGAGGTGATTGAAAAGAAGAGAACACCGGGGATCTTGGGCAGGAACGAGGAAGGAGACGGATCTAACTCTCCCGGTTCCACACCAAATCCGCCAGTTCCCCTTCAGGTTGGATGATTCCAGAGGCTATCGGGATCAAAACCGATGAAATTTGAGTAGGAAGTGTGGAAATGGTGGATTTATAGGGGGGAGATTTCAAAAAGAGGAGTTTTTATAGGGAGAGGGGTGAGATCTGGAGGCAAATAGGGAGGAGAGAGAGGCTTTTAGGGTTTCGTTTTGAGAGAGAGAGAGAGAGAGAAAGAGAGAGAAGAGGTCGTCGCGATTAAGGGGGCTCTTTTAGCCGCGGGCTTCCATTTATACCGGTCCACTGGTTACCGCGGGTGGGGTTCGGTTGTCGCGATATATGACCGGCAATTGCCGGTCCTTTTAACATTTAGACCTCTAGCACGTGCGATACACGTGATGGTGGAATTGGTCACATCGCGCTAAGAAGGAAGCTGATATGGTGGACAGCTGGACAAGGAATCCAACTCATTGCCAACTGAGAACGTGGGAGGAGAAAGGCTACCGTATAAAAGAAGGTGCATTATGGCATAGAGCGGCAAACCATGGCAGGTTAATGATGGCAAGATATTGTTGGATTGGAAGCGTTCAACGCTGAGAAATTAAGAAGCATTCTATGTAGTGCTGGAAACTAAGAAATTTTAGTCAAGTTTGTGTTGGGTCACTTTGCCCAAGAGCTCAGTTTGAGCCAAACTCAAAATTTGAGTCGGTTGTGATTTGGCAACCAGGGTGCAGTGGACACATCTTGCCTATTCCACCAAGTTTGATATTTTTTTAGAGAAGATCTGGATTACCATAAAACCATTTTACTTCAACATGGTCCCCATGTAATTGTTATTAATCATTGATTGCGGTTATTTGCCATGAATTGTTCAAACATATATTCTTTGGATGTAGAGTAATGATGGTTATAGTTTATTGTTATAATAGAAAATAGATTAAAAAAAAAAGCATAATTATGTGTCAAAATCGTCTTCATAGTAAAACAAATGACCAATAAAAAAGTTATTTAATGATTGAATAGACAATTAACTTTCTAGATAAGTTAAAGTCCAAGGAAGCAAGGAAGCCACTCTAGTTCCAATCTTTATTTAATTGATTTATTCTAAATTGAGTCACATGACAAGTTGATGACATCTAGTATTGGATGGGAGATTTTCTAACTTGGCCAAATGATCACTATTATACATATGATTCATCTATTTTAAACTTATGTCAACTAGTAATTATACATACGATGGTCTATTAGTTGTTGCACGTGTCTTCACTAAAATTTAAAATGTTAGTAAATTAACATAATATAATATTTCTAATGGCCAAAATTTTCAACTTGCAATATAGAAATTTAAAAATATATATATTTTGTTTTCACAGACAGATGGTAGTGCCCAATTTTTTAATAAATTTAATTATTGAGGGGAAAAATTTACCACGTAATTTAGGTCTATATAAATAGATAGGTCTCAACATGCAACTTGCTCTTCATATCTCAATGTATTTATTAGTCCAATAAAAAAGGTTTTTTCTTCCACAAAATTATAATCATCTACAAATATACATGCTAGTACGGATGCGCATCGATGTAACAAAGCTCAAGCTTTCTTTTTTTTTTTCCTTTCTTTTCTTCCCAATATCGAGATCTTCCTTGTATTCCCAATCTCTCTAAGATCATTACCAATTCCTCGAACATCAACCATCACCTTCTTCACCATCAACTCCTGCATTACGTGCGAGAATTATATCTTTCACACGAAAGAAGGATTCAACTTTTTTTTTTTTTACAAATTCATGTTAGATCACACAAAATAGGCTCTTCACCTCACTTCTTTCAAAATGATAAAAAATTAATTAAAGACCATATTGATAAATAAGTTCTTAACCTCATGTGGTAATAATTTATTGGAATAATAAATGGTACTCTGAGAAATCAAAAGAAAACTGGAACAGACCTATAATATAGTGTTTGTTTTCTTGTAAGAGAATTTGGTAAATAGGATACACTTTATAGCATCTTTCAAAATAAATTAATATATAAACCTTTTTTAGCACTACATGTTGAGGGTGAGGTTGAGGGTGTTCATAAAACATCCTCCAATGATAAGTTATTCCAGGCTTTTCACTTTTGTTCTTCTATTGTGCTTGAGACGTTGGTTTGGCGTTTATGACGGCAGCTTCCACGTGGAACTGACGTCGATTAGGGAAACCGAATCTAAAGATTTTCAAACACGTTTGGAGAACTCGGTTTCAAGTGCGATGCGTGTGAGGTAAGAGAGATCTCTTCTGAGGCAATCGGCGTAGGCTATGGTACGGAATAAATCTTTTTTTTTTTTAAACAGAAACTGTGTGTGTGAGTGTTTTGGAGTTGCAAAGATCCTATTTAGTATGCCAATCAAATAGAAATAATTAATTATTTTATTTTAGATATATTTAATTATATTTTTTAATTTTAAAAAATATTATTTTTAATTTTATTATTAAATAAAAATAAAAAAATAAAAAATATATTTGATAACTATATTGCTATAAAGCAAAGGGCAAAAAAAAAAAAAAATGACAAGGAAGATAGAGCATAGCATTGTCCAGACTTGTTGATCAAATCAAAAAAAAAAATTTTCACCTGTCCAGAAGAAAGCGTAGTATTGTTTGAACTCGTTGGCCAGGTAGATAGATGAAGGATGATAATAAAAAAAAAAGGAGGGATAAAAGGATAGGAAGATGAAGAGCTCGATGGGGAAGAAGTATTCGTAAAGAGAAGGAGAAAAGCTCGGCGAGTAAGAAGGATTTGAGCTCTTTATTTTTTGATTTAATATTTTAGATGAAGAAAAGTAAATTTTAAAAAATTAAAAAAAAAAATTTGAAAAACAAAAAAAAATTATTTTACATATAAAATAATTATTTTAATTTTTATAATTTTTATTTTATATTATATTATTAAATATTTTTTTATTTTAAATTTTTTAAAATTTAAAAATAAAAATAATATTTTTTTAATGACTAATCAAATGCTTTTTTTTTTTTTTTTTTTACTTTGAGAGATAATAATTTCTACTTATCTCCGTTTCTTTTGGACCGTAAAGAAATTTTATTGTACTTTTTATTATTATTATTATTATTTTTAACCTTATTGTGCTCCTAGCCCCCCGCCCGGATAAAGCCAAGCGCGCACCTGCCAGTGTTACCTCGACCTACCAAGATAACACCTCCTAGTATTATATAGTGTTATATGCATACGGGATTAAGATGCATGATTTATTGTTGATTCAAATTATTTATTTATTTATTTTTTGCTTCTCTTCTCCTGTTGAAACTAAGAAGAAAGACTATACAAATTGGAAAAAAAGAAAAAGAATAAAGGCAATTTCAATTTTTAATTAAAACTGGTTTATAAAGACCTTAAAAATATTATTTGGCTCCTTTTACATGGTTGATATTAATCTAACAAAAAAGGGTAGAAGTGGGAATGTGAACCCAAAAATTTTATTTAGCTTGTTCAAAATAATGTTAGAATTTCAGTTTAACCATACAATGGTTTAGAAGATCCGAAAATATCAGTTGGCTTATTGAAATATGATGAATAGAGCATTAAGTTTTAGTTATAGAAGGGAGCAGTGCTTCTCCTCACCAATCCTATCCTTGCTCAACATATCAATCCCTGGGGATTGATGAAATACATGTGCTATGTTGGAGATAGGTAGACCTCATGTACCAGCCGACCAATCACCAAAGTAATCTCAGTGGATGCAGTAGGGATAGGAGTGGAATGACCCATTATAAAATAATTTAAAAAATTTAAAAATATTTATTAGGTCTCAAGGAAAAATTGCAAACATAAAAATAAAAATGGTTAGAAGCGGGCTTAAAATCTAAAAATATAATTTTGCTCATTTTGGATAAATGACTAAATAAAATGATAGTTTTGGAACCCCAAATTAAAAATTTGGGTCATTGTGAATGACAGGATCCTCCTAAAAAATAGACAATGTCAGAAGTGGGATTTGAACCCACGCCCTCTCACGAGGACCAGAACTTGAGTCTGGCGCCTTAGACCACTCGGCCATCCTGACGTTAGCGGACGAGTGGTATCACTTTACTTGTGTTATTGAAGGCAATTGAAGGCATGCCACTAACATCTCAATAAAGATGAAAATTCTGTGATAATGCACATCAGAAACTATGCTAGAAATAATCACAACGTAGAAAGGTTAACATTACATTAGATTAATTGATTGTGGTAAATTTTAGTCAATGGCCCAAAAGAGGGAGCACAGAAGTAATCTTGATAAAGTCAAACAATAAAAAAGATTCGGATATTCACTAAAAGTTTTCTAGTGTCATATAAGTCGGTAACTAAATTGAATATAGATGGAACTTTTGTGCATGAAATAGATGCCCTATGGCACTGCTCATTCTCATTTTATTTTATTTTAGTTAAAAAAGTAAACCTATTTAATATAAATCAAGGCAGAGTTGAGTTGAACAAAAACCTAAGCATATGTCAAGTACCATCAAGCTTAGGTCTAATTTCAGGAGAATTTTGCTATATTTGAGCTCAACCTTGATATCATGCCTAAAATCTAGAGTTTAAGTCCTGTCCCACATGATTTTTGTAAGTTTTGGTCTAACCTATGCGGCCTGAACAATTCGTGAGTAGGCCTAAGCATGATTAGCTCGCCGACCTTGCCCAGGTCCTGTTCTTTGAAAATTTAAAATAAAATACAGAAGTAAAATGATATAATATAGATAAATGATTTGTATACCTTTTCATTGGATATTCCAATAATAAACTTCTCAAAGCATATATGATTTTACCTTGATCAATTATTCAATTTATATCTTTCGGTACTCAATAAAAAGCGGACCAGATATATAAACCTTTAACCTTTATATATATATATATATATATATATATAGGGGCAGGAGCATATTTGGATAAGATTGAGCTAATCCAATCAGATCAAAACTGGATAATGAAGATCCTACATCGATGATTCAAATCGTTGAATATGATCTATTATCTTAAAACTGCTTGCACATTAAAAATTATATGACTTGAAGACCTCGCCTATGCATCAAATGATCAAAAAATATATCTAATTCAATTTTATTTAGGCTATCCAACTTTTGATATATATATATATATACACACACATACATATATATATTGTTCATCAAATATATATGATGATTTGTTGTTATTTCAAATTTCATATTCATTAATTAGTAGTCTTACAACAAACTGGTATTTGGGATTTAGATTTTTTAAAGTTTGTTCGCCAAATTTATTTTAGATTTTGATTATCTATTAATTTTATTTTTTTGTTCTTTATGATTTCTTCATAATGATCACAAAATTTGAGATCAAAAAATTTTATAGAAAGAACGATTCCAGCCTTTGGTGCGTGAAGATGCGAGTCCTACTGGTTCAACAATGATTGCTAAAGGTACTAAAAGATAAAGTTGCTTTGCTGATGATGTTATCAAAGAAGAATAAGGGTGATCTTTTAGAGTGCATATACAATACAATCTAATTGTTTCTGATAGATAAAGTTTTGCAAGAGATTGTGGATGAGTCATTTGCTATAGCATTGTAGCTTAGGTCGGAAAGCATCTATATATAACCAAATCTCTAATCAATTGACTTTATTTGAAGCAACAACTTTAGGTACTGTTTGGTAGGAGATGATATTTTACTTCATCCCAATGATGTGAGTTAGGTTATGTGATCATCTTATTTGGCATTACAAAATTCTATCCGATGATGAAGGATTCAGTGATAAATTCGGAGATAGCATCACTGCATTGTGCAACAATGCTATCACCATATATACCCCAAGTGATAGCACATCACCGAGTATTGGTGATGTGCTAAAATTATTTTAGGATAAAAATATCCCCAGTCAATAAATTAGGGAGAAAATAAAAATTAGCATCTTCTCTTTCTTTTCTTTGACCTTTCATCTTCAATAACATCCTCTATTGAAGATGCCTATTTTATCTTGATTGGCAGGTACTATGGTAAATTGGCATAGATACCTTTTATTTATCTATTAGAAGCCTATTTTATTTCTATTGGCAAGTTTAGTTAAATGGCATGGATGTTTTTTGTTTATTTATTGGATGCCTATTTTATTTTCATAGACATGTATGGTTAGTTGGCATAGATGGATCATGTTAAACCCTTTATGTTTTTTTTTCCTCATTTGTTTTGATGGACTAAATCATTTCTAACGGGTAGCTCTGAGATGGTCAAAATTGGCTAAGCCTAGCTAAGCTCAATTATATATAATATAATTGTAATATCATTTTAATAGCCTAATCAAAATAGATACCTTCTATCATCATCATCATCATTATTACTACTACTACTTTTTTTTTTTTTGAGGAGTCGTGAATGAAGAATATTTAATCAAGTTGTAGAATAATTATTATATACTAATGTGTAAGGCTATTTATGGTATTTTATATATTATCACTATCATAACTTGGTAATATTCCGAACACAATGAAGTTCTATTCCCAGTGATATGCCAAACATAGTGACCACTCATCACCTTAGTGATCACATCACTGGTGATATACCAAACAGCACCTTACACTCTTCGGATGAAGGAAGGTAAGCCTATTAAAGACCACCGTGATAAATTCAATAAAATTATTTTGGATTTAAAAAATATTGATGTGAAAGTTGATGATGAGGATAAATATCTTATTTTGTTGTCTTCATGACCTCCTTCATTTGAGCATTTTGTTGATACTATGCTATATGGTCAGGATACTCTTTTTATGAAAGACATGAGGACTTCATTGAACTTGAGAGAGTTAGAGAAATGAGTGTCTAAAACTTGAGATGAAAAATCAGGTGGATGGTCTAATTGCTAGAGGTAGATTAAAAGAAAAGAATTTGGATTCAAGTTTAGGAAGTAACAGAGGTAGATCAAAATGTACATGATTTGGCTAGTGTAGTAGAGGATAGTTTTAGTGGTACTGATATCCTTTCAATATCTGATAATTTATCTAGAGATGCTTGATTTCTTGCTTCAGTGTGTTCTTATCATATGTGTCCTTGTCAGAATTGGTTTTTCACTTATCATCTTATTGATGATGGTGTTATGCTCATAGAAAATAATATGTTCTATAAAGTAATTGGTATAAAGATAATTTAAATCAAGATACATGATAATATTGTTAAGACCTTGTCTGATGTACAATAGATTTGAAGAACCTTATTTTTTTGAGTACTCTTAATTCACATGGTTTTAAATATTTTGGTGAAGGTGGAGTTTTAAAGGTTTTAAAGGGTGCCCTCATTATGCTCAAAGGAAGATTATCTCGTAGCCTCTACTTGCTTTAGAGTAGCATAATTATTGGTGCTCCATTAATTTTCTTATTAAATCCATATTCGGATGGTACTTATTTATGGTATATGCATTTATGTCATATCAATGAGGCTGGCATGTCTATTTTAAGCAAATAGGATCTATTATGTGGTCAGAAATTAGGAAGCTTGATTTTTGTGAGCATCATATCTATAAAAAGTAGTGTAGAGTCAAGTTTAGTATGGCCATCCATAGGATAAAGGGCATATTGGATTACAATCATTCTAATCTTTGAGGTCCTACACCTATTAAGGTTCTTGGTATTTATTGATTTTTATTGATGATTTTTCGAAGAAAGTTTGGGTATACTTTCTGAAATATAAGAATGAAGTTTTTTCCACTTTTAAGAAGCAGAAAGTACTTGTTGAGAAAAAATCTAGTAAAAAAATTAAGAGATTGAAAACTGATAATGGCATGGAGTTTTGTAAGAGTCAGTTTGATGAGTTATGCGAGATTGAAGGTATTGTAAGACACCGCATAGTGAGGAACATACTATAGCAGAATAGTATTACAAAATGCATGAATATGACTCTTTTAGAGAGAACACAATGTATACTTTCTCAGTCTAGTTTATTTTAGGATTTTTTGATTGAAGCTATTAATATAATTTGCTCCTTGGTGAATAGGTCTCTGTCCATTCTATTGAGTTGAAGACTCCTATTGAGGTATGGTCTAATACATCTACTGATTATTTTATTTCAAAAATATTTGGTTATTCTACTTATACATATGTTAGTGATATAGTAAACTTGAAAAAAGGGTACACAAATATATCTTTCTTGGTTATCAGTTTGGGGTGAAAAGCTATAGATTGTAGTATGTTGAGTCTGATTCTTATGAATTTATAGTCAGTGGAGTTGTTACTTTTAATGAAAAGGCTATGCTTTATTTGAGAAATGAATCGATTTCTATAAATAAAGATCATGGTGTTGATAAGTAGGTGGAGCTTGAGGTTAGACCTTCAATTCATCTACCATAGGGTGATACTTTAGTTCAGCCAATTCAAGTGATGAGCCTAAGGTTGTTGATGAAAGAAATGTCTGATAGAAGCAGTAGTACACTATTGCCACTGATAGATCGATAAGATAGATTAGATTCCCTTAAAGATATAGATATATAGATTTAGTCTTTTTTGCATTATTTATGGTAGAGTTTATTAAGGTTCAGGATCCTATCAATTATCATGAGATCATTATTAGTTGTAAGTCTACACAGCAGTCTATTACTATAAGTGAAGAGATTGAGTCTCTTCACAAGAATCACATATGGAAACTCATGAAACTACCATGGTGAAAGGATGAGTGTGGTACTCCCAAGCCTTGGAGAAAAGATGAGGAGAATCTAAAGGGTTAAAGGAAAGTCAACACTCAATGAAATCAACTCAGTTCTAAGACAAGATGACTCAGTTTCTAGTGAGTCAACTCAGTCTTAGAGACAAGGATGATTTAGTCTTAGAGTTCAGCCAAATAGAGTAGTATTTTGGCATGGCACGTAGGAGAGATGACTCAAATTTAGTATGAGTTGACTCAGGTATAGGCGAGTCGACTCAATCCAGCAGGAGTCGACTCAAGTTATGGACAGATGCTGAAATGGAATTTATGTTTAGACCAAGATAAGGCTTTATCCTAGGAGTCTTAAGACCTTGTTTGAGAGGTCTTAAGGTGGCTAACTCAGGGCTTAGACTGAAATTTAGTCCATGAGATGAGAGCATGCAAGACATAGATGTATATGGGCTTGGATGAGTGCTTTCATGTATAAGTTAGTCTAAAAAAGATTTTTAGAGCTGAGTCATATTGACTCAGGATAGATATATATATTTTGTATATGTAATTTTGAGTGAGAAATATAGTAACCCTTTTCTCTCTGAAATCCTAGCTTCATCTCTCTCTTTTACTTGAAACCCTAGCCGCTGTCTACACATCCTCTCCATCCTTGTTTGCTGTCGCATTCAATCTATTTTAGAGGTTGGTTGCTAGTGCAAGGATCTCCACAGGTCTGGAAACAAGATCCAACAGTTGGTATTAGAGCCTAGGTTGCATGGAGGGAGAAGAAGATGCCAGAAGTTGAAGATCTTCAAATGCTGAAATTTCAATAAGGATCTTGTATTGTGTTTTGATTTGGATCCAACCATGGGAAGCAATGTGAAGACAGATTTCGACAAGTTTGATGGGAAAAAAAACTTTTTCATGTAGAAAGTTCAGGTAGAAGATCTCCTAGTTTAAGCATATTTAGATTAGGCATTGGAGGAGAAGCCTAAAGGGATGTCAGATCGCCAGTGGATGTCCCTGGAGAAGAAGGCTTGTTCCATGATTAGAGGATATTTGGCGAATGCGACACTCTATTTGATATTATAAGAGAGGACTCTGAAAGGTTTATGGTCGAAGTTGCACATTAGGTATATGAAAAAAAATATGTACAATAAGCTGATGTTGAAAAAGAGACTGTACAGCCTTCAGATGCAGGAAGGTAGAGATATCTTGACTCACATCTAGAAATTTGACTAGATATGCAACGAGTTGTTGAACATCAGGATAAAGATAGAAGAGGAAGATAAGTCATTGCTATTATTATGCTCACTGGCTTCTTTCTATGATCCATTGGTGACAATGCTGCTCTATGGCTAGGAGACCCTAGAATATGAAGATATGGTCTCGGTGCTGCGGTCCAATGAACAATGGTAGAAGTTGACCAAGGAATGTGCTCCCCAGGAGGGCTTAGCTGTGGAGGAGAGATCAGGAAGAAGAAAGAAAAGAGATAAGTCAAGGGGATGATCAAGGTCCTGGAAGAGCAAAAATAGAAAAGAAGCTAGGTGCTATAAATGCAACAAGATTGGGCACTTCAAACAAGATTGCCTACAATGAAAGAACAAGAAGGGAGACAAGGGAAGATTTGATGCACTGAATATGGTGGCTAATCAAGAGGTGGAGGATAACTTCTTCGTTGTATCAAATGGTCACAGACGATACACCAATGTTTGGATCCTGGATTCAGCCTGTTTGCATCATTACACCCCAAACTGATCTTGGTTTGTGACATACGCCAAGATTGATGAAGGGAGCGTGATACTTAGAGATGATTACCTATGCAAAGTCACTGGTATTGAGAGCATTCGAGTGAAAATGTTTGATGGGATGGTGCGGGCTCTCACCAATATGAAGTATGTCCTAGAATTAAAGAAAAATCTAGTATCACAGGACTACTTGGAGTAGAGCGATTGCAACTTTAGCAGTCATACCAGAAGTAGAATTTTAAATATCTTCAATAAAGCCATGATAGTGATGAGAGGTAGGAGGATAGAGAACAATCTCTACAAGTTGGAAAGATCTATGAAGACTGGAGAATCTGATGCTGCTGCTGCTGCGCAGGACCAATAAGGAACTCATTGGTTGTGGCACTACCATCTAGGCCACATGGAAGAATGTGGGATGAAGGAGCTAAGCAAGTATGATTTGATTCTAGATTTGGATGGAGGTGTTTCAAACATATATAAGCCATGCTAGATGAAAAAATAAAGAAGAGTGTAGTTTGCCAGTAGTTTGGCTCACAGTGCAGTCCCATTAGAACTAGTTCACACTGATGTATGAGGACCGGCCCCGATTTTGGCTAGAAATGAGTTGAGATACTTCTTGACCTTCATAGATGATTTCTTGATGAAAGTATGGGTCTACTTTATGAAGAAGAAATTAGAAATCTTTACCAAATTCAATATGTGAAAAGCTGAGATGGAGAAGGAGATAGGTTAATTGAAGCTTGAAATATATACAGTCAGACAATACTGGAGACCACACCAGTTGGGAGTTTTGAGTTTTTTGTGAAAAGTGCGATATCAAAAGATACTTCTCAGAGAGAGGGACTCCTCAGCAAAATGGGGTGGCTGAAAGGATCAACAGAATTCTTCTGAAAAAGGCATGGTGTATGAGGCTACAGGTAGGGCTTTCTAAGGCATATGGGTTGATACAATGGATACAACATATTATCTAGTGAATCGATCATCTCATATAAGATTAGATGGTGGTATTCTAGAGAAAAAATGGTCTGGAAAGAGGATTGGGCTAAGCCATCTAATGGTATTTAGGTGCACGGCATATGTGCACATCGGTGTTGATGAGTGAAGTAAATTGGATGCTAAGTCACGAAAGATGGTATTCTTGAAATATCCATGAGGAGTTAGGGAATACCGACTATGGAATCTCTTGTAGTAAAAGATCGTCGTCAGTAGAGATGTCACCTTCAATAAAAATTTAATTCTCCAAAAATGAGATGGCATGGAGGAGCAGTAGCAGGTCCAGCGGGGCAACGCTAGATAAGTAACATCCTATTCTATTTTGCCACTTGCAGATGCATCAGAAGGACTTGGTATTCAAGTAAAGCACTCTCCAAAGGTGTCTCCACAGGTGGAGAGAATTCAAATGGATGAAAGAAGCTAGAAGGTCTAGCAGGAGCAAGTTAGACCTAGGACAAACATCAAGGTTGTACTGCATAAACCCAAAAGGAACATCAGGCAACCAAAATGATATGGCTTTAAGGAGACAGTGTCATATACCTTGATGACAATGAATGGAGACCCCTACACCTATGAGAAGGCTATGGAGAGTCAGGATAGAGAGAGATGGATCCAAGCAATGTCCGAGGAGATGCAGTCTCTCCACAAGAATGAAATATGGTGTTTGGTGCAGTTGCCATAAGAGAAGAAATCTATTGATTGCAAGTGGATTTACTAATGCAAGGAGGGGCCTTCAGGCTAGGAAGATATTAGGTACATGATGAGGCTAGTGGCCAAAGAATAATTTCAGAAGGAAGGCATCAACTTTAGCAAGATTTTCTCTCCCGTCGTCATCAAACATACTTCCATCAGGGTGCTGCTAAGCATCGTAGCAGCTCAAGATCTGAAGCTGGAGCATATAGATGTCAAGATAGCATTTCTCCATGGGCATCTAGAGGAGAGTATCTATATGGAGCAGCCACCTAGATTTCGAGAGCCAGGAGCAGAAGAAATGGTCTATTTGTTGCAAAAATTACTATACGGGTTGAAGCAGTCATCAAGATAATGGTACAAGCGATTTGATTCCTATGTGAGGAGCATCGAGCTTTTCAGGTGCGTGTTTGACTCTTGTATTTATGTTAAATTTTTGGAGGATGGATCTAGGGTGTTCCTACTCTTGTTTATGGATGACATGCTTATAGCATGCAAGAGTAGGAAGGTTGTGCAAGAATTGAAGCAGCCTTGTCTCAAAAGTTTGAGATAAAGGATTTGAGCCTGCAAAAAAGATCTTAGGTATAGAAATCTTTAGAGATCGAGCCAAGAGGATATTGCATTTATCTCAGAAAGGCTACATCAAGAAGGTCTTGAAGAGGTTCGAGATGAAGGAAGCAAAGCTGATGGAGCTGCCACTTACCGGGCACTTCAGATTCTCGAAGATAATGTCGCCACAGACTAAGGTGGAGGCTCAAAAGATGGAGAGAGTTTCATATGCCTCTAATATGGAGAGCTTTATGTACACCATGGTGTGTTATATGCTGGATATCACCCATGCAGTGAGCCATGTTGACAAGTTCATGACACAGCCTGGCAAAAAGCATAGGCGAGCACTGAAGGATCTCTTCAGATACTTGACGGGCACTATTGGAGTTGGCATTTGCTACGAACAGCGAGAAGGTGCTAAGGGACTCTCCAACATGTCCAAGGAGGCTCGGGGACTACTAATACAATGGTTTATGGATGCAGATTTTGATAGAGATGTGGACACCCAACAGTCGATGATAGGTTTTGTATTTAGCCTATTTAGATATTTCATTTCATGGAGATCGTGCTTACAACCCATCATGGTCTTATCCACCACTGAGGTGGAGTACATCGGTATCATAGAGATAGTGAAAGAGGCCCTATGGCTAAAGAGTTTAGCATTGAAAATGGGCTTTACATAGGAGACTATTAGGATGTACTGCGATAGTCAAAGTATACTATTACTTGCATAAAACTCTGTCTACCATGCAAAGATGAAGCACATCAATATTAGGTACCATCGGATCAGAGAGCTTATCGGAGAAGGCAAGGTGGAGCTGGTGAAGGTCCATACCAAGAAAAATCCAGCAAATACATTGATGAATGTACTTCTACGAGATAGCTTTCAAAAATGTGTGATACTGATATATTTGATGGATAAGATAGAGTTGATTGAGGCCTTGGAGCACCAAGGTGGAGATTGAAAAGATAAGTATAGTGCTCCCAAGCCTTGAAGCATAAAGGATGAGTGTGGTGCTCCCAAGCCTTAGAGAAAAGATAAGAAGAATCTTAGAAGTTAAAGGGGAGTCAGCACTCAATGGAGTCAACTTGGTTCTAAGACGAGATGACTCAGTTCCTAGCGAGTTAACTCAGTCTTAGAGACAAGACAACTCGGTCTTAGAGTGCAGCCAAATAGAGAGTGGCATTTTGGCATTGCACGTAGGGGAGATGACTTGGATTCAGTACGGTCGACTTGGGTATAGGCGAGTCGACTCGATCCTAATAGGAATCAACTGGAGTTGCGGATAGATGCTGAAGCGGTATTTATATTTGGACTAGAATAGGGCTTTCTTCTAGGGGTCTTAAAGCCTTGTTTGAGAGGTTTTGAGGTGGCTAACTCAGGGCTTGGATTGGAATTTAGTCCATGAAATAAAATCATGCAAGATATGGATGTACATGAGCTTGGATGAGTGCTTTCATGTATGAATTAGCCTAGAAGAGTTTTTTAGGGCTAAGTCACATTGGCTCAAGATATATATATATATATACATACACACACACACTTTGTATATGTAATTTTGAGAGAGGAATATAGTAACCCTTTTCTCCTTGAAACCCTAGCTTCATCTATCTCTTTTACTTGAAACCCTAGCCACTGTCTACACATCCTCTCCATTCTTGTTTGCTATAGCCTTCAATCTATTTTAGAGATTAGTTGCTAGTGCAAGGATCTTCATAGGTCCAGAAACAAGATCCAACACATGGAGCCAAAAGATTGTTGGGTGCAAATGGATCTTCAAGAAAAAAAGGAATCCCAGATGTTGAAGCAGCCGGGTTCAAAGTATATTTGGTTGCAAAGAGCTCAAATCGAAGGAAAGATATAGATTTTAATGAAGTTTTCTCACATGTTATGAAACATAGCTCTATTTATGTATTGCTTGCCATTATTGCATTGTTTGACTTAAAGCTTGTGCAGCTTGATGTCAAAACAACTTTTTTCCATGGTGAGCTTGAGGAATAGATTTACATGCAACAACTAGAGAAACCTTTTGTTCAAGATAAGGAGGACCATGTTTGCTTATTGAGAAAATCATTAAATAGTTTGAAGCAATTTTTGAGATAATGGTGTAAGTGGTTTGATGTATTTATGCTTTGGCATGGTTCCTCTTGGAGCAACTATGACCATTGTGTTTATCACAAAAGACTTTCATATAATTTATTTATTTATTTATTACTCTATATTGATGACATGCTCATTGCAGCAAAGAATATGTCTAAGATTAAGAAGTTAAAGATTCAACTTAGTAGTGAACTTGAAATAAAGGACTTGGGTATAGCAAAGAAGATTTTGGGTATAGAGATTCATAAGGATTGACACACAGATAGATTCTTCTTATCATAGAAAAATTATATTGAGAAGATGCTTGAGTATTTTGGTATGCAGGATTGTAAGCTAGTCAGTACTTCACATACAACATACTTCAGACTTTCAGCTGCTTTGTCTCCATAGTCAGATGAGGAGGAATATATGTTATATATTCTATATGCTAATGTAGTTGAGAGTATCATGTATGTCATGGTTTGCACATGTCCAAATATCTCACAAACTATTAGTGTCGTTAGCAGATACATGGAACATCTAGGAAAGATCCATTGGCAAGCTATGAAGTCGATCTGATACTATTTGAGAGATACTATGAATGTTGGTTTGTGTTGACTTCATGATTAATTTTGATGATTGCCAAACTTTGAGTATATTATATATCTAATCATGTATTTCAAGAATGTATATAGATCTTTGCAGGTGTTAAAATTAAAAAAATATTCATTGAAAAAAATCTCCATAAATTCACTAAGTCAAGATCTTCAAAGAAGAAATTTTTGAGTTCATGACTTAGTAGTGTCATCTCCAAAAAATTCAGAATCATCTCCAAGCTATTTGGCATGCTGGCACAATGCTTTAGCACAAGTTCGAGATAACTCGAAATCAGCTCGAGTCATCTCCATCTCAAAAAATAGAAATCTTATTTTTGTGAACTGAGATCGAGACATCTCAAAATTTTTTGAATTATCTCAAAGTGAAATCGAGACATCTCCAAAAAAAATAGAGATGTCTCTAAACACGCGTCAGTCTTTAATGGCTAGTTTCTTCAACTTTTCTAATGGCTCTTTTTTTATTCCAATGGCTATTTCAGAGCTTCCAATGGCCAGAATTCACTCTCTAACCATCTTCAAAAATACTTAAAGATGGAAAATCAATTGAAAAGAAAGATTAATGAAGATTAAGAGAGAAATTATTTTTAAATGAAGGGAATTTCATTGCACATCAAAAAGAGAGAAAAAGAGAGGAATTTTGTAGTAATTTCAAAGGTCATTCAAGAGCTATCTTCTAGAATTTTTCAAGCTTGAAAGAAGAGTTTTTAAGCTTCAAAAGAGCCAATTATTCAACCTCTTCTTTATGCTCAAAGAGTTTAAAATTCTATTTTTATGTTGTGTTGAAACTTTCATCTGTAATTTTGTTTCTTTACAAGTTTCTTTGAAGAAAAAAAACTTGAGGATTAGGCCCGTTCAAGTGCAAAATTAGACTTGCTAGATTTTGGTTGGTTGGCTCGAAAAATCAACTAGATTGTTAGTGAATCCAAAATGCTAATGGTATAAAATTTTGATTGGTGCTCCTATGAAAATCAACTAGATTTGTTTGTGAGCTCGAAAAAATAAACATACTATAATTATGGATGGATTATAGTAAAAATTTTAAGAAAAGCTTGGAGAGTGGACGTAGGTGTAGGTTGTACCGAACCACTATAAATTATGGTGTGTTTGTTTTGTGCTTCTTCTTCTATCTCTTTGCATGCTTTTAATTCTTGCTTTACTTTTATACTTTAGTTTTGTTATATTAATTCCACTACTACACCATTGCTTACATTTTAAAATCACTAAAGATAGTACATATTGTTTAAAAAGTAAATTTGGATAAAATTTTATAAGAACCTAATTCATCCTTCCTCTTGGGTTGCTACCTCTGGATAATAATTGGTATCAGAGCGGGAGCTCTAATATTTGATTGTTAACCTAGCGGTTAAAGAGTAAAAGATCATGGCAATACAAATGAAATTTTTGCTTAATGAAAATTATTCTATTGATCGATCGATAATGCTTAATGGATTAAATTATAGTTATTGAAAAGCATGCATGTATATCTTCATGCAAGCACATGATTATAATTTATGAAAGATTATAATTTATGACTTACACACCTCAAATGCATTGATTGAGTATGATAAAGAAATGATCCAACTTAATTTTAAGGCCATGAATATATTTTATTGCACCTTAGATATTAATGAGTTTAATAAAATTTTTTCATGTATTTTAGAGAATCAAAGATGGAAGAAATTGAAAACTACTTTTGAGAGAGTAAATCAAAAAAAAATATCAAGCTTCTAAAAGGATAAGTAAGCTCATCCCAACATATGCCTCGTGACTCATGAAGATAAAAAAAATAAAAAATAAAAAATAATAATAATTAAGGGGGAGCAAGTCAAAGAAAAACTAAATAAGAAAGAGAAAGAAAGTATTACAAATTCTTACTTCATAACTAATGACGATGAGGTAAACATTAATAACTCTTCTGATTTTACTTTTGATGAATTGTTTAAAGCCTTCACTAACTTAATAGATTAATTTAAAAGAATTAAGGTTCAAAAATAAAGAACTCAAAAAGTCTAATCTTCTTTTAGCTAATGAAAAGAATAATCTTTTGAGTAAAAAAGAAAAACTTTTAAAAAAAATGAATTGTTTGACTAAAGAGAAGGATGTACATTTTAAATCTAAAAAAATTTTAGTTAGAGAAAATATTAAGTTGAAAAAAATTCAAAAAATTAAAACTTTATATTGAAGAGAAAGAAAAATTATTAGAAGAAAAGAAATCTCTTTTGAAAGAAAATACAAAATTAAGAAAAAAACCTGAAAGCTTGAGGTTTATGCTTAACAAGTTTACAATTGGATCTCAAAAGCTTCAATCTATTTTAATTAGTCAAAAGACTATTTTTGATAAAGTTAGAATAGGATATAATCTTTTAAGAAAATAAAAATTTGACAAGAATATGTTCACTAAATCTTCAACTAAAAATCACTTTATTAGATGCTTCAAATGTAACAAAATTGATCACAAAATTTCAAAATGTAACACTAAAAGAATTGACCAAACTTTAATCAAGTAAATTTAGGTTCCAAAAAGAACAATGTGCTCTAACATCTATGGACCCAAGATGACTTAGTACCAAAGATTAGCAAATGATTTTGCAGGTACACTAAGAATCTAATGAAATGAAAAGAGAAAAATATTATGGATGGATGCCTTGGGAATGAAATTAGATAGGTAAAAGTATTTGATAAAATCTAAATTTTTCTCTCATCATGCCATCATTACTTACTAAATATATTCTGATTATTAATCAATATATATAATTATTGTGCATGTTTGATTGATTTTGGTAATTTTATCATTGCTTAAAATGATCATACTCTATGAATTGAATGTTTGATGTATTGATCAAAACTAATATATGATGTTGATTATTTATTTTAAGCTTATTATTTTATTCTAAATTCAGCTACTGGTTTAATCCTTTATATCATGCTATTTTGATCTTCAATTATTTAAGAAATCTAAATTATTATGAGCTTGATTGCATACGCAAGGTGCTAAACTTACAAATTGAATAAATTTTAATATTTTCTTATAAGATACTTAACTATCAAAATTCTTTTAAAAAATTGTATGATCTAGATACTTGAAAATAAGATATTCAATTAATATAAGATCAAGTGCTTGAAGTATTAATTTGAATTGCATCATAAGTTAAACCACTAAAAATTTGAAACTTCCTAATTGAACTAAACTCATAGAACCTTCATCTAGTTTTTTCTTGATTTGATCTTTTTTTATATTATTGGAACTCCTCAATTGATTAATTTTTTGATCCTTTAAATTTACTTGAATATCTTTCTTAATTATTCATTTGATTGCCTCTTTGATCTTAAAAAAAATTTATTGATGAACATTCTTATTATGTTCTAATTGATTGATTCTGAAAATTGAATTTAAAAAATTCTCTTCTTGAATCTTTTGAAGTTAGTGTCAAGCAAGATATTTCAAGAAAGCTGTCATTTATCTTTAAAAGTAAATATTTTAAAAGAATTTTAGTTTCAATTAATTGGCATCAAATAGCTTACTATTTATCATATATTTGATTGATTTATCTTTCAGCTAAAAGAAAAAAATATCTTTGTTTCAAATCTAATTTGTTGATATCAAATTAAATTGATTTATCACTCTAAATCTTTAAGATTATTTGATTTGAATCGATTCATCTTTATCAACTCAAAATTAAAATAATTGGTATCAAGCTGAATTTGAAAATTGATCTTTAAGTAGTATTGAACTATCAAGAAAATCATAATTTGATCTAAATTTTAGTTTAATTGGTATCAAGAAAATCTTTCAAAGAAATGACTATTTGATTTGATTTTCAAAAAAAATTAGTATAAAATTATTTATTTTCATAATTAGTATCAAGAATTTTTTTCTAAAAAAATTTTCACACTTGGTATCAATAGTATCATCTTTGCCTTGCATGTTATTACATTATTTTTGGCAAAAGAATTGAATATGATGTCTCAAATCTATTTTATATTGATATACTCTTGATATGATACCTTTTCAGATAAATTCAAAGAATCTCATATATTTTTCTGAACTTAATTAAGTGATATTTTTTATAACAAGAAAGATCTAAATTTAAACAAAAAATCATTTTGATAGATGTACATATCGTACTCTCTTGATATTCTTGATATTTGTTCTATTATATACATCCTTTTATAAATATCTTTTAAATTTAATAAAAAATAAATATTTAAAAAATTTGATGTCTTCTTGAGTAAATGCTATGCTTGATTGACATTTGGATTAATTAATACTTAGTTCGTTCAATTGATACTTATACTTTTAAATTTTATTTAATTTTAAAATAACTTTATTTGCTAAAGTATGGTAAAAAAATTTTAAAAATAATTATTTAATTAAAAATTTAAAATTAAAAATATCATTCATATTTTAAAAAAATTGAATTTAGTGGTTAAATTTATAGTGTGCTTGATTTGAAAGAAAAAGGAAGAGAAAAGTTGAAAGGTAAAATAATCAAGCTATAATTATGAAAAATAGGAAAAGATAATATTTTTAAAATATTAAAAAAAATCTTGGGGTCTCCAAAATAAGAAGAGAAATGCTTTTTTACCTTGATTTGATTAAAAATTTTGATTAATTTGTATTAAGATAAATAAATTTTAATCTTAACTTTGAAATTAATTATTTTATGATCTTCTTAAATTGAGCTTTCTTGTGATTATCCAATTTGATTTATATGATTTGATTGCTCTTTTTTTGGATAATTAATTAAAGTTAAATTGAATTTATAAATATATTTTTACTCCAAGAAATGAATTTCTAAATTTAATATTAAAATTTATTTAAAAATTTAAATTTGATACTAAATTTTTTATGTGTATTATAAAATTTTAATAAATTATTTATTTTAAAGTAATTCTTTTCTCAAAAAAATAAATTTAAAAATATGACTATCATTTACTTTGATACTATTTATTTTACTTTGCTTGATACATACTCAATATATATCTTTTTCGAACTTAATTGATCAAAATTTTTTAAGAAAAAAAATTGAATACAAAGTACATATTATGCTTGATTTCATATTTAAATCTATTAAAAAGCTTCATTCATCTTAAAGCTTAAAAGTGCATATTTGAAAAACTAATTAAAAAGATCATATTCATGCAAAAAGGAAAAAAGCGTATGATATTTAAATTCAAGCTAATTTTTAAAATTACAATAACTATTTTAAACTTATTTTGAGTTAAAGGATAAATTTTTAAAAGAAAGATGATTTATTTAAATTGATTTTTTGAACTTGATACATCTCTTACTTTGATATATTCATATTATAGATTTTGATGATTATTTCTTATTTCTTCCTATAAGCTTTTTGATGTTGTCAAAAAGAGGGAGAAGTATGTTGAGTATATGCTTGAACGATTGATGCTTAAGAAACTCAAATTTTTATTGCTTGAAATCTTGATACTCATTGATTTGAATTGAAATATTATTTTGATATGAGTATATAAAATATGTATGTACTAATAATGTGCAATAAATTAAAGTCTTAATAAAAAATTTTTATGAAGTTTAATTCATTATTCTTGTTTTGATTCACATTAGTTTCTTTAGCATATACTCAAAGATTTTGTCATCATTAAAAAAGAAAAGATTGTTGACTCTATGATTGATTTTAATGATTGCCAAACTTTGAGTATATTATATATCTAATCATGTATTTCAAGAATGTATGTAAATCTTTTTAGGTGTTCAAATTGAAAAAATATTTATTGGAAAAGATCTTCACAAATTTACTAAGTTAAGTCTTCAAAGAAGAAATTTTTGAGTTCATGACTTAGTGAAGTCATCTCTAAAAAATTCAAAGTCATCTCCAGGCTATTTGGCATGCTAGTACAATGCTTTGGCATCGGTTTGAGATAACTTGAAATCAACTCGAGTCATCTTCATTTTAGGAAACAAAAATCTTATTTCTATGAACTGAGATCGAGACGTCTCAAAAATTTTTGAGTCATCTTGAAGTAAAATCGAGACATCTCCAAAATAATAGAAAAGTCTCCAAATGCACGACAGCCTTTAATGGCTAGTTTCTGGCTCTTTTTTTATTCCAATGACTATTTCAGAGCTTCCAATGGTTAGAACTCACTATCCAACTATCTTTAAAGATATTTAAAGATGGAGAATCAATTGAAAAGTAAGATTAAGAGAGAAATCATTTTCAAATAAAAGGGATTTCTTTGCACATCAAAAAGAGAGAAAAAGGAAGGATTTTACAGTGATTTCAAAGAGCATTCAAAGCTATTTTATACAACTTTTGAAGTATCCTCTCAATCCTCAAAGAAGAGTTTTCAAGCTTTAAAAGAGCTAATTATTCAACCTCCTTTTCATGCTCAAAGAGTTTAAAATTCTATTTTTATATTATGTTGAAACTTTCATCTGTAATTTTATTTCTTTACAAGTTTCTTTGGAGAAAAAAAATTTGAGGATTAAGCCCATCCAAACCCGGAATTGGACTTGTTAGGTTTTGGTTGGTTGGCCTAGAAAACCAACTGGATTGTTAGTGAAGCCGAAAAACTAATGATGTAAGATTTTGGTTGGTGCTCCTATAAAAACCAGCTAGGTTTATTTGTAAGTTTAGAAAAACAAACACACTATAATCAAGAATGGATTATAGTAAAAATTTTAAGAAAAGCTTGAAAAGTGGATGTAGATACGGGTTGCACCGAACCACTATAAATTATGGTGTATTTATATTGTGCTTCTTCTTCTATCCCTTTGCATGCTTTTAATTCTTGCTTTACTTTTATATTTTGATTTTGTTATATTAATTTCGTTGCTACACCATTGCTTACATTCTATAATCACTAAAGTATTGAAAAATATATTCCAAAGCCAATCATCAGTCTATTGATGGTTGTGCTATATTATAATTATAATTAATTTATTAGTTAATAAAATATATTTTTGGCATTTTCATCATAAAGTATTCATCTTTTAACGAACTCCATTGTTGTGATGAAGTTCTTAGGACTATTTAGCTTCGATAAAGAGAGGATTTATTGATTAGTCCTTAAATTTATTCATGACCAAATGATAGACTATTAATTAGGATGACAGCATCTATCGAGTATAGATCGCTGTATGCCATATATGTTGATTATCTTCTTAATCAAGGAGTATAAAAATAATAGTATAGCATATAGGTGAGATGTATGGGTACATCATCATTGAACGTGATCAACTTTAGAGCATCTACTATCGAGAATGTCTATGATGGGATATAGGTATAAGTATCCCTTAGATCAGAGATCGCTTCAGTGACTTGCAAGCAACTCACTATGCTTTGATACCAAACTAACTAAATTTTTAATTCAGCAATGGAAGGCTTCTAGGCACAGTCAAATACTTATGAAGTTGGTATGTGATTAAGATAGAATTGACCACTCCAAGAGTTGGAGAAGAATGTATCACTGTATTTCAATATAGCAAAATCTTGGTTAGGATAATCCATCAGATGGATTTGATATTTTGAAATACAATATAGACAATCTGATCAGAGTTGACAGTTGAACTCTGAGGTATCCTATGAGCATTTTGGTCAAGGAAATGAATTTTATGAAAACTATATCCATATGGATTCTAAGGATATTGTTCTACACATTCAACCTATCCGACCGTCGGATACCATTACTAGATGGTCACTTTAATTGATACATGAATCTATTTTTGTGCTATCAGCTTAGGTTTGGATCTATGAGATTACATACATTAGAGCTCATGATCTGATTGGATAGTTGATCAACGATTAAGAATCATTCTAGGGTTAAACGATCAATATGATTGATGATCGTTTAACCTAGTGCAAGTATTATAGGAGGATCAATTAAGCAATTAGATTGCTAATTAACTTAATTTAATTAAGATAGATGATTAAAATTAAGTTTAATTAAATATAATTTAATTAAATTTGGTTTAGACTTGATTGGATCAAGTCTAATTTGCTTATTAGATAAGCCAAGTGCAAGAAAAAACTAGTCCTAGTTCAACTAGGACTTAGGTCAACCCAATTTTCTAATTTAATTAAAAAATTAAATTAAAATTAAATTTAATTTAATCTAATTTAATTAAGTCATTAATTAGATTATGATCTAATTTAATTTGGTTGACTTGATTTTGATTTAATTTGATTTAAGAAACCACTTTGACCAAGTCATAAATGGAATCCTAGTAAGACTAGGATTCCACCTTGCGCCACCTTAGCCCCCCACGCCCCATGCCCTTTTTCTCTATTAATTTGTATGATAAAAACATCTCTCCCAGGCCTTCTCATGCATGCCCTCCTCTCCTTTCTTTCTCATATGAAAATTAGGTAGTGGACCAAGTTAAAGAAAGAAATTGGTTTTGGTTTCAAATCCTATGAAATAGTATTTTGAAAAATCAAAATTCCTCCTCCCATGTGTGTCGCCCTCCTTCCTATTTTCTCTCTATTTTTCATGGTAAAAAGGAGAAAGTTTTGGGCAATTTTCTTAGATAGTAAATGCCTAAAATTTTGGAGAGGGCCCCCAAGAGTTGGGCGCCCCTTGACTTGCCCAAATTGGACATTCCTTGTCTAATTTTTGACCTAGACAAGGACTCCTCTTTTTTTTATATATATTTAGGATGAATTTTGGACTGATTTATTATGAGATTACAGACCATATAGAGAGCTTTGGGGTGTATGAAAATCAGAAAGAGAGAGTCCTTGGGCATTGGGGTTTCATATACACCAAACTAGGTGTTTAGGTGAGAGCAAAGCTAGAGAAGAAGAAGAGGATCTTCTTCTAGGGTTGCTATGTTCACCTCTTTTCTTTCTTCTTCTTTGAGTTTTTTTAGAGTCTCACATCTAAAACCTTCTCTCCTCCTTCTCCTCTTTGGAAGAGTCCAAATCTAGAAGAAGGAGGCATCTGATCGACCGTCAAACAAGGATCAGTACAGTACTAGCATACTGTGCTGATTTCTTGCATCAGGACTTCTGATCATGATTCGTGGACTCATGTGGATGACTCCTAGAGGTCGGACGTGTGTGCTACTCGCAACTTCATTCTCAAACCTGGATTAGCAAGTTAGAATATCTAACTTGCATAGGTAATAGATCTGATCTATTTATTTATACCTACATTAGATATAGTGTATATACATGTTAATGTGATCAGCATGTTTTAGTTTCTAATTTAATAACATGCCATGATCATGTAATAGATCGCTAGATCTAGGATATTTTTTGATATTTAAAATTAATTTTGGTTAAGTTTAGTCTTTCATTGTCTAATCTTGAAAAGTTTCAAGATCTAGTCCTGAAACTCTAAATTTATTTTTTTCAATTAGTATCAGAGCTAGGTTGATATTATATGATTATGTGTATATGTTTAGATTATTTTTAGATTAGATCAAATTTATAATCTTATTATTAAATTTAAAATTAAAAATTTTGATCATACGAACTGCTATAAGGTTGTTCTGCTGTAAGATTTATCCTTTACAGTGGAGAGGTTGTCCTAGTTCGTATTGATCTACTTTTTATCATAAATTTATTAGATATGATCTAATTTTATTTATAATTTATTAAATTTAAAATAATTTTAAATCTAAAAATAAAAATTTTAAATTGTGCGGACTGCTATAAGATTATCCTATTGTAAGGTTTATCTCTTATAGTAGAGAGGTTGTCCTAGTACGTACAGATCTAAAATATTGATCATAAAATTTTAGATTAAATTTAAAAGATTTTATGATCTGATTAAAAATATTTTAATCTAATTTTAATCATCATAAATATATTGGATTTGATCTAAAGTAATTTATGATTGATTATAATTGAAACTATTTCAATTACGTAAATCTATTTAGATTAGATCTAAATTAGTTTCATGTTTATATTATTTACATATTGATTATGAATTAAACATACAACTTGATTGATAGAACCATGTTGTAAAAATATTTTATAAATATAAAAATTATTTTTGAAAAGTTGAACCCCAACCCTCAGTCCAAAACTTAATTAAGAATTAAAAAATTATTTGATTAGAATCTAGGATTGTGAATTGAAGATCTTAAGACCCAAATCATAACACATTGGTTTAAATGGTTTAGCGAGGATTAGGTCCATTAATTGGGTTAGACCTAGGGTTAGATTAATGAATGAACTTAATTAGAGAATTGACAAAATTTAATCAATTATTGTCTTAGATTAGGTCAAGGATTCTCTAGATCAACTATAATAGTTGTAGTTGGTCAAGTCCATGTCTTTAACGAGACTCAAGATGGACTTGATTCTTGGCTATGCGGTCTAGCATGAACTATGAGATTAATCTAATCAAGACTAATTAAACCAGCTGGTGTTTAAGATAAATCAGATTGGTGGTCTTTAATTGGCAGCTCGCTTATCTGGCTTTTTCTGATGGTGTCTATGGCAAGCTTTGGCAGACCCTCCCATTGATCGAACTTATATGATCTTTTGATGAAATTATGTTTTGATCGGATTACTTGACTATTCAAGCTGACCCATGTCAGCTAGGTAAATCAGTATGACTGATTTAGATGCTCCTAGACTAGTCTATTAATGATCTTTCTTAAGCTAACTTGGTGAAGCTAGTGGAAGGATCATGACAAGCTGATTCATCTGATCTTCTCTCATCTTCAAATTAAATCCTCTAAAATTATCAGGTTTCTAAAATGAGATAGTTATTGTGATAACTAGATCATAGCCTTTCATTAAGTGGGTGATAATGGGTCTATTAGTTGGATAATCATTGAAGGCCCAAAGGCCTGATGTTTATCGGCTAATAGAACTATCATTCATTATATGATTTTTTGGCTGCATCCTTCTAAATGATGGTTAGGTTAGCCAACTAAAGTTGGGCCTAATTATTCATTGGTTTGATGAACCAAGTATGGTCATATTAATGATTGGACCTAACTAAATCTTTTCAGTGGAGGTCAAAGCCTACTGATTGAGGATTGGAGCAAAATTTAATTATTAAAAATTATTTAAAAAAATAATTGATTATGAACCTATTCTTAGATGTACATGGATTGGCCAATCAAAGTTGGGCTTGTGTGCAGTCTATGTGAATTCTAATACCCACTAACGAATTAGGATAATTTCAAGAATTGAAGGTAGAGGCTACCAATTTGAATAAAATAGTGAAAGAATCTTTTGATTAAAGTCTAAATTTTTAGGTTTAATGAATCAATTACTAATTAGGTTATCATTTTTCTTTGAGCAGATATGGCCACTTTTTTATCGCTCCGATCATTATTCGACAATGATAAGTTGGTGGGATTCAACTTCGGTAGTTCATACCGAAAGTTGAAGATAGTCCTGGAGCATGAACGGATCCTATATGTGTTAATGGATCCTGCACCTAAGGAGCCAGTTGCTAATGCACTTGGAACAGTTAGAGATACTTATCAAAAGTGATTTAGTGACTAAACCACGGTGCGCTGCATTATGCTAGCTACCATGAGCGATGAATTTTATCGCAGATTTGAGATGGCTCAGTCAAAAGATATGCTTCAAGTGTTGGAGAATTTTTTTGGCACACCTAATAATGTTAAAAGACATAAGACTAGTTGTGCTATCTTTAATGCTAGGATACGGGATGGTGCCTCTGTCACTGATCATGTATTGTACATGATCGAGCTGATAGAGCGATTGAGCAAGCTTGGTTTTTTCTTGCATAAATAACTTGGGAATGATGCAATACTAAACTTGCTGTCCAAGTCTTTTCTTTCATTCCTTACTCATTTTAGAATGATAAAGCCTGAAGTAGACTACCACGGGTGACTGGGGTTGTTTCAAAACTTTGAGAAGAATCACCAACTCCACAAGGAGTCGGTGAACTTAGTGGAAGGCTCGTCTTCTGGTTCTTGAACCTTTAGAAAAGAAAAGAAGAATAAGAAAAAGAAAGCTAAGAAGGTATAAGTTCAAACTAGAATATCTATGCAGGGCTAGATCAGAAAGATCAAGCCTGATAAGAGTCAAACTGAATGCTTCTTTTGCAAGAAGTGGTGGTACTAGAAGAGAAATTATCCTCAGTACATTATCTTTCTGAATCCAAATAGGCAGAGAAAGAAGCAAGCTGTTGCTGGACAGGGTATTTATATGATAACTCTTTACAATTTCTCTATTTGTGATATTACTGACTGACTATTGGATACCGATAGTCCTTACCATATTTGCAATTTATTATAGGAGTTGCAAGTCAGTAGGAGATTCGAGCAAGATAAAAGGTTTCTGAACATTGGAGATAGAAGATCAGTTCCAGTTCTAGCTTTAGGAATCCTGAAACTTATATTTAAGTTTTATACCGTTGTTCTTAATGATTGTCATTTTTATTCTAGTTTCTTTTTAAATGTTATTTCTATAGGCCTTCTGGCCAAAAATGATTATAAAATTTTAATAAAAAAATAAGTTTGCAATATCATTATGAATGATGTTACTATTTTCTATGGACATTTGAACAATCGTGTGTATATGTTATCACAATAAGTTAACATAGTCTATTCAACTAGTAAGCATCTTAGATTAGATAGTATGTCAGATATCTATTTATGGGACTGTAGACTAGATCATATAAACAAGAACAGGATAAACAGATTGACTCAAGAGGAAATCCTTAAAGTCAGTGATTGTGAATCACTTCCAACTTGTGAGTCCTATCTTTTTGGTAAAATAAGCAAGTCATCTTTTACTGAAAAAGTTGAGAGAGCCACTGAGCTCTTAGGTCTAGTACATACTGATGTATGTGGACTAATGAGTACATATACCAGAGATGGATATTTCTACTTCATTACTTTTATAGATGATCTATCCAGATATAGATATATCTATCTGATGAAATACAAATCAGATTTATTTGAAATATTCAAATGATTCCGAAGTGAAGTAGAAAAATAAATTGAAAAGAGTATTAAAACTCTTCAATCTGACCGAGGAGGAAAATACCTTTTCGGTGAGTTTTTCATATATTTAGGAAAGAATGAGATTCTCTTCCATGGACTCCTTCAGGAATACCACAGCATAATGGTGTCTGAAAGGAGGAATCGGACTTTGTTAGACATGGTCCAATCTATGATGGATTTTGCCAGCTTATTGATATTCTTCTGAAGATATGCACTCGAATCAACTTGTTATTTATTAAATAGAGTTCTAAGTAAGTCTGTAGTTAAGACTCCATATGAGATATGGATAGGACGTAAGCCAGCATTTTCATATCTTAGGATTTTGGGGTGTCCAACTTATGTCAAATGGTTAGTTACAGATAAACTTGGACCTAGATCTGACAAGTACATATTTATAGGGTATCCAAAAGAGACCAAAAGATACTATTTTTATCATACTGAGGAACAAAAGATGTTCGTCAGTCTTAAGGCAACCTTTCTGGAAAAGAAGTTTCTTGGTAAAGGAACTGTTGTCTCTAAGGTTGAACTTGATGAAGTTCAATAGGTAGAAAAATCGACATCTGTAGCTGAACCTGAGTTAGTTTGATTAGATCAGATCTAGAGCCTAGCATACCAGCATCATTAAGGTGATTCGATATAGTACTGTATCATCCAAACAGATACTATGGTTTCTTGATTCGGAATGATGATCCCATCAAACTCGATGAGAACGATGAGGATCCGATCACTTATATAGATGCTATGCAGAGATCTGATTTTGAGAAATGGCTTGAGGCCATGAAATTCAAAATAAAATTTATGAAGGTCAATGATGTGTGGACATTGGTTGACCCACCTGAAGGGATTAAACCCATTAGCGTAGATGAAAAGATAGAGATCTATAAAGTCCATCTGATTGTCAAGGTATATCGTCAATGTTATGGTATTGACTATAACGAGACGTTCTCTCCTATGATAATGCTCAAATTCATTTGAATAATATTTATGATAGTTGCCCATCTAGACTATGAGATCTGGTAGATGGATGTGAAAATAGCTTTTCTAAATGGAGAGCTGACCGAAGAGGTGTATATGATACAACTTGAGGGATTCATATCCATAGATGAGTCCAAGGTGTGCAAGCTTTAGAGATCCATTTATGGATTGAAGCAGGCATCTCAAAGTTCGAATATGCATTTTGATAAGGTAATCAAAACATATAGCTTCGTTAAGAACGGAGAAGAGTCCTGCATTTACAAATGGACAAATAGTCCAGTTGTGGTATTCCTTATCTTGTTTATGGATAACATTCTCTTAATTAAGAATAACATCCCTGCACTGCAGAAAATAAAAGTTTGATTGCCATCATAATTCTCCATGAAGAACTTAGATGAAGCATCCAATATCCTAGGAATGAAGATCTATAGGGATAGATCTAAAAGAATGCTTGGATTATCATAGTCCACGTATATAGATACTGTGCTAAAGAGGTTCAGCATGGAGAATTTCAAAAAGGGCCATCTTCCGATAGGTCATGAAATTTTTTTCTCTAAGAAGGATTATCCGACAACTCTTGAAGAGAGAGCATATGAGTAGAGTCCTATATGCTTCGATAGTGAGATCTATCATATATAGCCATGATATGTACGAGATCAGATATTGCATACTCACTAAGAGTAGTGAGTAGATACCAGTCTGACCCTGAAAAAAATCATTGAAAAATGGTTAAAGCCATTCTTAAGTATTTGAGAAATACTAAGGATCAATGGTTGGTTTATGGCGAGTTAGATTTGAAACTTATGGGATTTACAGACTCTAGCTTTCAATCTAACCATGATGACAGTAGAAGCGTGTCGGGATATATCTTTACTCTAAATGGTAGAGCCATCTACTGGAAGAGTTTCAAGCAATATACTATGGCAGACTCTATTTGCAAAGCAGAGTACATCGCAGCATCAGATGCCACGAAGAAAGTTGTGTAGCTGAGAAAGTTTATCACCGAGCTTGGAGTAGCACCCTTCCTAGATGGTTCGGTCCTATTCTACTATGACAGCACTAGTGCCATAGCTCAGGCAAAGAAACCAAAGGCATACCAGCGGACGAAGCACATCCTGCACCACTTCCATCTAATCTGAGAGATTGTGGATCAAGGTGATGTCGACCTTCAGAAGATCGATGGAAAAGAGAACCTAATCGATCCCTTCACTAAAGCCCTGGTGATAAAGAAGTTTGACAACCATAAGTTGAAGATGGATATTAGATATTGTGCCAAGTGGCTTTAGGATAAGTAGGAGTTGTTGAAAAATATGTTTCAAAATCAATCATCAACCTATTGATGGTTGTGCTATATTATAATTATAATTAATTTATTTATTAATAAAATATATTTTTAATATTTTTATTATAAAGTATTCATCTTCTAACGAACTTTATTATTATGATGAAGTTCTTAGGACTATTTAGCTTCGATAAAGAGAGAATTTATCGATTAGTCCTTAAATCTGTTCATGATCAAATGATAGATATTGAACCTCCTAAATGATTTTGATGATGACCAAATATTAAAGTAAATAATTACTAATATATTTTATTTTAAGTGTTTCAATGTCAGAAGAAAGAGAGCTCTTTGGCTAAAATAAGAAAAACATAAAGTAGAATTCAAATAAAAATCTAATCCCCTTGATTAGTGCAAAAATTCTTTCAAAATTGCCTTGAAGCAGTCTTTGAGATATTTCAAAATTTTTTTGAGAGCTCTCAAGTGGACTGGCACGCCCTAAATGTAGTTTTGGCTTGGTTTCGAGAGGTCTCAAGTGAATCTTGAGAGCTCTCGGTCTCAGGCGACAGAAATCCAATTTTTGTGCTCTGAGAGCAAGAGGTCTCGTAGGATTCTCGAGAGGTCTCACGGTTCTAGTGAGACATCTTGTTCAGAATCGAGAGGTCTCGATCTTAGGCGAGCTATTTTTTTCAGAAAGCTGATTTTTTGTATGACTAAAGGCGAGAGCTTTTTTGATCAAATTGAGAGACCTCGTAACCTAACGAGACATCTCAAGATAAATCGAGGGGTTTCGAGACTCGACGACAACCTTTTGATAGGGCATTCAAGATTGGATTTTTTCGGTCCCAATGGCTAGTTGCTACTCTTCAATGGTCGGATTTCACTTTTTTTGAGCTCCAATCATCACCAGAAGAGAGAAAATGCTATAGATATAAAAAAAAGAAGACTTATTTTTAATTCATCTAAGAAAAATGAGAGAAAGAGAAGCACGCTCTGTTCTTGAACGAATATCCAATCTCCAATCAATCAGTTCTCTTAAGCTTTGAAGAACCCTCAAGTGCATTAACTCCACATATTTAAAGAGGCTTTCAAGGAACTGTAGGGACAACTTTTCTGCTCATTTAAAAGAGCATTTTGAGTTGTAAAATTTTTTTTCCTCTTTCCATGTACTTGATTTCAGCAGGGGCTGAAATTAGGTTTTGGGGTTTTTCTTTCCTCTGTTTATTCAGATTGGTTTGTTTGATTTTTATAAGAATTATGGTTGGTGAACCTAGAAAAAAACCAACTAAATTTTTGGATAGTGAGCCCAGAAAAACTATCCGACTGTAATCTTACAGGATTATAGTAAAATTTTCAAGAGTTTGCTTGGAGAGTGGACGTAGGTGCTGGGAGAGCACTGAACCACTATAAATTTTTTTTATTTATGTGTGTACTCTTGATTGTCTTCTATTTGCTCTCATATTTGATTTACTTAGGATTTAATCATTTATCACTGCATATTTCTGCTTTAAATTTTTGAAAATCCAATTCACCCCCCCTCTTAGATTGTCTATCTGGGCAATAGTTGGTATCAGAGCCAAGTTCTCTACTAATTATTGATTTTTTGTAACTAGAGATAAAAATCATGTCAACCCAACTAGGAAGTTCACTTGCTGAAGGATAATCTACAAATAGACCACCTCTTTTTAAGGGGTCCAATTATACCTATTGAAAAACTTGCATGCACATTTTCATTCAAGTCCTTGACTATGACATATGGAGTGCCATTGTTAATAGTCCACACAAACCCACGGTCATTATCAATGGCACATCTTCTCCTAAGTCGAAGAAGGATTGAGATGAAATGGATAAGAAAATTATCTAATTAAATGCCAAGGCAATGAATGTACTCTATTGTGCCCTTGATGCAAACGAGTTTAACCGAATCTCCACTTATAATTCTATAAAAAAAATTTGGGATAGACTTGAGGTCACACATGAAGGAACAAATCAAGTAAAAGAAACTAAAATTAACATACTAGTTCATCAATATGAGTTATTTAAAATGGACTCCACTAAATCTATCACTAGCATGTACACAAGATTCACTGATATTATAAATGATTTAAAAAGCTTAGGTAAAGTTTACAGTAATAGTGAATTGGTGAGAAAGATCCTCAGATCTTTGTCTAGGTCATGGGAAGCCAAAGTAATAGCCATTCAGAAGGTAAAGGATCTGAACACACTACCTCTAGAGGAGCTCATTGGATTCTTAATGATACATGAGCTTGCCATGAGTCGGCATAATGAGGAAGACAACAAGAAAAAGAAAATAATAGCGCTGAAATCCATGGTTGATGAAGAAGAAGATGATCTATCCACCAGTGAGGAAAATGATGAAGACATGGCCCTGGTGATCAAAAAAATTAAGAAATTTATGGAAAGAAGAAGATAAAGATTCAAGAAGAGGAGCTTCATTAGAGAAAAAGCCAACAGAAAGAAAGAAAAAAAAAAGAGAGGGATTAGCCCACTTGCTACGAATGTAAGAAACCAGGACATTTTAGGGCTGAATGTCCTCTATTGAAGAAGGAGCCAAAAAGAATAAACAAGAAAGCCATGTTAGCAACTTGAAGCGACAGCGACGAGTCAAGCTCGAAGGAAGAAAATCAAAATAAAGCAAACTTATGTTTCATGGCACAAGATGATGAGGTATCCTTCACTCTTGATTTAGATTTTATCTTTGATGAGCTTCAAGATGCTTTTTATGATTTGATGAAAAATTTCAAAAAGATAAGCTCAAAAAATAAAAATCTTAAGAAAATGACTCAAACATTCTTGAAAGAAAAAGAAAAGGTAATTAGTAGCCATAATAAGTTAAAAGAATAAAACAAAATCCAAAAGGATGAATTGAAAAAACTAAAGTCTTTAGTTGATAAATTTACTTATAGTTCTAAAAAATTATAAATAATTTTAAATAATCAAAGAGGAGTTTATGATAAGACTGGACTAGGATATAAATCTAAAGATAAAACCAAATTTCTAAAAAATTTCTTCATTGCATCTATCTTTAATAGCATTTTTCATACCATTTGCTTTAGATGCAAAAAGGTAGGATACAAGACTTTTGAATGCAATACTAGAAAATTTAATAAAAAGCATGTTAAAAGAATTTGGATTCCAAAAGAAACTATGTCTACTAACCCTAAAGGACCCAAGAAGACTTGGGTACCTAAAACTATCACTTGATTATTTATGCAGTAATGCCTTGCAGTCCAAGAATCAAAATAAAAGTAGTATTTAAAAAGTGGCTGCTCAAAACATATGTCGGATGACAAGCAACAATTCGTCATCCTAGAAAGAAAGAAAGAGGGAGTAGTCACCTTTAGCGATAATGGCAAAGATAAAATAATTGGCTATGATAAAATTTAGATTACTCCTACCATCTTTATAGATAATGTATTGTTAGTTGATAATTTAAAATATAACTTGCTCAGTATCAGCAATTTTATGATAAAAGTTTTAAAGTCTCTTTTGAATCTTCTTTATGCAAAGTATTTAGTTCCGTGGATGATAACTTAAAATTCATTAGATTTAGGCATGAAAATATTTACATGGTGAATCTTGATAAAATTGCCATGAAGAATGGCCAATGCCTAGTTGCAATGAATGCTAACATAAAAAAAACTAGTTGGCTTTGGCACCGAAGATTAGGTTATGCTAGCATGCATACTCTTTATTAATTGCATAATAAAGACTTAGTTAAGGAGCTACCAAAACTAAATTTCAAAGTTGATCATGTTTGTGATGCTTGCCAATTTGGAAAACAAACCAGAGAGAGTTTCAAATCCAAAAATATGATTTTAACTTCTAGGCCTCTTGAATTGATTTATATGGATTTATTTGGACCTACTAGGACCATAAGCCTAAGAGAAAAGAAGTATGGTCTAGTAATTATTGATGATTATTCTCATTTCACTTAGATTCTATTTTTAGCTCACAAGGATGAAGCATTTTTAATATTTTTAAAGTTTTACAAGAAAATAATAAATGAAAAGAACTCTACTATGGTATGTATCCATAGTGATCATGGTATAGAATTTGAAAATAAATACTTTGAAGAATTTTACAATAAACATGATATAGAACATAATTTTTTAGCATCTAGAATTCCTCAATAAAATGGAGTTATTGAAAGAAAGAATAGAACCTTAGTTGATATGGCCCATACCATATTGTGTGAAGAAAATCTATCCAAATACTTTTGGGATGAAGCCATTAACACAGCATGTTGCATCCTAAATAAAATTTCTATTCACCCGATCTTAAAGAAGACCCCCTATGAGCTTTGGAAAGAAAAAAAATCTAATATTAATTATTTTCATATTTTTGATTGTAAATATTTTATTCATGATAATGGTAAAGATAATCTAGGCAAATTTGATGCAAAGATAGATGAGGGCATATTTTTTGGATATTCTACATCTAGCAAAGCATATAGAGTTTTCAATAAATACTCTTTGGTTGTTGAAGAATCTATACATGTTATCTTTGATAAAGCTAATAGTCAATCTTCGAGAAAGAAAGACGTTTTTGATGATAATACAGAAATTCTCGAAGATGGAATGAAGAACCTAAACTTGAAGGACAATAACATTCAAGACAAAGATAAACTTACAACAATCTTGGAACAAAGCAATGATGGTGAGAATGAAGCACCTAATGATCATAGAGATCTACCCAAGAGTAGAGGTATGGACACAATCACCCAAGAGAATTGATATTAAGTGATCCTTTGCAAGAGATAAGAACTAGATTCTTTTTTAAAGATACATTTGATTACCTTACATTTGTTTCTTAAATAGAACCTAAAAATATAGAAGAAACTGAACAAGACTCTAATTGGATGCTAGCCATGCAAGATGAACTAAATTAATTTTTTAAAAAAATGTATGGACTCTTATAAACAGACCCATAGATCATCCTATAATTGGTACAAAATGGATATTTAGGAACAAATTAGATAAACATGATAATGTTGTAAAAAATAAAGCTAGATTAGTTGCTAAAGGATATAATCAAGAAGAAAAAATTGACTTTGATGAAATATATATACCTATAGCAAGATTAGAGGCTATTAGATTATTACTTGCTTTTGCCTGTTATATGAATTTTAAATTATTTCAAATAGATGTCAAAAGTGTCTTTTTGAATAGTTATATTGCTAAATAAGTATTTATAGAACAACCATCCGGATTTGAAAATGACTCACTTTTCAATCATGTATATAAGTTAAATAAAGCACTCTATGGACTTAAACAAGCACCTAGAGCATGGTATGAGAGATTGAGCAAATTTTTATTATAAAATAATTTTATTAGAGGAAGTGTAGATACCATACTATTTTTGAAAAAGAAAAATAATGACCTTCTTCTAGTTCAAATATATATGGATGATATCATATTCGGAGCTACTGATGAAATTCTTTGTCAAGACTTTACTAAGTTGATGTAGAGTGAATTTGAAATAAGCATGATGGGAGAGTTGAATTTCTTCCTTGGACTACAAGTCAAACAATCAAAGGAAGGCATTTTCATTAGCCAAATAAAGTACATCAAGAAGATACTTAAGAAGTTTGGCATGGAAAAGGACTAATATATTTTATTTTAAGTGTTCCAATGTCAGAAGAAAGAGAGCTCTTTAACCAAAATAAGAAAGATATAAAGTAAAATTTATATAAAAATTAAATTTTCTTGATTGGTGCAAAAATTTTCTCAAAATTATCTTGGAGCAGTCTTCGAGATATCTCAAAATTTTTTTGAGAGCTCTCGAGTGGACTGGCACGCCTCAAATGCAGTTCTGGCTTGATTTCGAGAGGTCTCAAATGAATCTCGAGAGCTCTCGATCGTAGACGATAGAAATTTAGTTTCTATACTCTGAGAGTGGGAGATCTCGTAGGATTTCTAAGAGGTCTCATGCTTCAAGCGAGACGTCTCGTTCAGAATCGAGAGGTCTCGGTCTCAGGCGAGCATTTTTTTAAGAAAGCTAATTTTTTATGTGATTGAAGGCGAGAGCTCTCCTGATCAAACCAAGAAGCCTCGTAATCTGACGAGACATCTCGAGACAAACCGAGAGGTCTCGAGACTCGGCGATAATCTTTTAACGAGGCATTCTAGATAGAATTTTTTTGGTCCCAATGGCTAGTTGCTACTCTCCAATGGTCGGATTTTATTTTATTTTAGCTTCAATTATCACCAGAAGAGAGAAAATGCTGTAGATATAAAAGAAAGAAGGCTTATTTTTAGTTGATCTAAAAAAAATGAGAGAAAGCGAAGCACGCTCTATTCTCAAACGAATATCCAATCTTCAATCAATCAGTTCTCTCAAGCTTTGAAGAACTTTCAAGTACATTAACTCTATGTATTCAAAGAGGCTTTCAATGAAATACAAGAATAACTTTTTTGCTCATTCAAAGGAGCATTTTGAGTTGTAAATTATTTTTTTCTCTTTCCATGTACTTGATTTCAATAGGATCTGAAACTTGAATTTTGGGATTTTTTTTTCTCTGTTTATTCAGATTGGTTTGTCTGATCCTTGTAAGGGTTGTGGTTGGTGAACCTAGGAAAAAACCAATTGAGTTTTTGGATAGTGAGCCTAAAAAAACTATCCAACTATAATCTTGTAGGATTATAGTAAAATTCTTAAGAGTTTGCTTAGAGAGTGGACGTAGGTGCTGGAAGAGCACCAAACCACTATAAAATTTTCTTATTTATATGTGTGCTCTTGATTGTATCTTCTATTTGCTTTCACATTTGATTTACTTAGGATTAATTATTTATCACCGCATATTTTTGCTTTAAATTTTTGAAAATCCAATTCACCTCCTCTTTTGGATTGTCTATCTAGGCAACAATAGATTGTTAATTAGGACGATAACATCTATCGAGCATAGATCGCTATATGCCATATAGATTGGTTGTCCTCTTAAATAAGGAGTATGGAGACACTAGTATGGCATACAGGTGAGATATATGGGTATATCGTTATTGAACGTGATCAACTCTAGAGCATTCTACTATTGAGAATATCTTTGATAGGATATAGGTATAAGTATCTCTTAGACCTGAGATCATCTTAGTGACTTATAAGCAACTCACTATGCTTTGGTATCGGATTAACTGAATTCCTAATTCAGTAATGGAAGACTTCTAGGCACATCACGTACTTGCGAAGTCAATATATGATCAAGATGGGATTGACCACTCCAAGAGTTGGAGAAGAATATATCATTGTATTTTGATATAGCAAAACCTTGGCTAGGATAATCCATCAGATGGATTTGATATTTTAAAATATAATATGGACAACCTGATCATAGTTGATAGTTGAACTCTAAGATGTCCTACAAGCATTTTGATCAAGAGGATGAATTATATGGAAACTCTATCCACATGGGTTCTAAGGATGTTGTTCTACACATTCGACCTATCCGATCATCGGATATCATTGCTAGATAGTTACTTCGATTCGTATAGAAATCTATTTCTATGCTACTGGCTTAGGTTCAGACCTATAAGGTCACACATGTTAGAGCTCATGATTTGATCAGATGGTTGATCAACGATTAAGAATCATTCTAGGATCAAACAATCAATACGTTTGATGTTTAACCTAGTGCAAGTATTGTAGGAGGATCGATTAAGTAACTAGATTACTAATTAGCTAAATTTGATTAAGTCATAGGACTGAAATTAAGTCTAATTAAATATAATTTAATTAAATTTGGTTTGGGCTTGATTGAATCAAGTCTAATTGGCTTATTGGATAAGCCAAGTGCAAGAAAAAACTAGTCCTAGTTCAACTAGGACTTAGGTTAACCTAATTTCCTAATTTGATTAAAAAATTAAATTAAAATTTAATTTAATTTAATCTAATTTAATTAATTTAATTAAGTCATTAATTGAGTTAGGGCTTAATTTAATTTAGTTGACTTGATTTTGATTTAATTTGATTTAAGAAATCACTTTGACCAAGTCATAGATGGAATCCTGGTAAGACTAGGATTCCACCTTGCGCCACTTTAGCCCCCTATGCCCCATGCCCTCTTTCTCTCTTAATTTGTGCGACAAAAACTTCTCTCCCAGGCCTTCTCATGCACACCCTCCTCTCTTCTCTTTGTCATATGAAAATTAGGTAGTGGACCAAGTCAAAGAAAGGAATTGATTTTGGTTTCAAATTCTATGAGATAGTGTTTTGAAAAATCAAAATTCTTCCTCCCATGTGTGTGACCCTCCTCCCCATTTTCTCTTTATTTTTCATGGTAAAAAGGAGAAGGTTTTGGGCAATTTTCTCAGATGGTCCACACCTAAAATTTTGGAGAGTGCGCCCAACCCTTGACTTGCAAAAATTGGACATTCCTTGTCTAGTTTTTGACCTAGACAAGGACTCCTCTTTTCCTTTATATTTATGATGAATTTTGAACTGATTTTTCGTGAGGTTACAGATCATTGAGAGAGCTTTGGGATGTGTGAAAATCAGAAAGAGAGAGTCCTTGGTCATTGGGGTTTCATAGACACTAAACTAGGTGTCTAGATGAGAGCAAAGAGAAGAAGAAGAGGGTCTTCCTCTAGGGTTGCTGTGTTTACCTCTTTCCTTCCTCCTTTGAGTTTTTTGAGAGTATCTCACATCTAAAACCTCCTCTCCTCCTTTTCTTTGGAAGAGTCCAAATCCAGAAGGAGGCATTTGATCGATCGTCAAAGAAGGATCAGCACAGTACTAACATAGTGTGCTGATTTTCTGCATCAGAACTTCTGATCGTAATTCGTGGGCTCATATGGACGACTCCTAGAGGTCGGACGAGTGTGCGGCTCGCAACTTCATCCTCAAGTCCAGATCAGCAAGTTAGAATATCTAACTTGCACAGATAATAGCTCTGATCTATTTATTTATACCTGTATTAGATGTAGTGTATATACATATTGGTGTGATCAACATATATATTTTAGTTTCTGATTTAATGACATGCCATGATCATATAATAGATCGCTAGATCTAGAATATTTTTTAATATTTAAAATTAATTTTGATTAATTTTAGTCTTCTGCTGTCTGATCTTGAAAAGTTTTAAGATCTAGTTCTAAAATTTTAGATCTATTTCCTTCATAAAGATGGCACAAATTGAAGCACATATTATTTAGAAAGTAAATTTGGATAAAATTTTATAAGAACCTAAATTTTATAAGAAAGTAAATTTTATAAAAATACAAAGAGACAAGTTCATCAGTTCTTCATCATTAACATTCACCAATACTTTTAAAATTTTTAATATCCATTAATACCCATCCAATTTATTTATTTATTTAATGTGATTGGAGGCTAAGGATGCTAACTGAAATTTATTAAGAGATAAAAAAAAAGGTACTCTTGCCATAAGTACAGAATAAGTTTACGGATGGATAATGAATATACAGAGATAGATTCGAGAAAAACGTAGGAGACTAAGGATGATTCCCATCCAGTTTATTAAGAGATAAGAGTACGGAAACGTAAAGGGAAAACGTATAAAGTACAGGAGGATCCAAAGGCTACAGTGGTTCTTAGATAGAAAAGATAGAAAGCTTCCATAATAAATTCCTTAACACAGAAAATTATGACGGAGATACGTAGCTATTATATCAACATAAGAGCGTCAAATTATGTCATTTTTTTTTGTTCACTTTATTTGCCTTGCTATCACCGTCTTTTTTTCCGACAGAAGCCTTGCTATCACCCTTCAGTTTCAACTTCTGTAGCTCTGCAGAAATCTTGCTCATCTCAGGACCTGAGGCACCCTTCGATTCTTGGATTAGCTGCTTACTGACTCGGCTGGCCTCAGCTGCATTGCTTGATGAAGCAATCTTTGACTGCAAGTAAGACGCACAAATTAACAGATCAAGTTAGTTTCATCTCAAGCAGCATTAATTTTGCTTCGATCCGGGGGACTATTGAACATATATATATATATAAAATCTGCAATTAAATTTAGTAGATGCAAATGAAATTTAAAGCTTTGTAAGCTGTAATGGTCTCTGTCCATCGCTGACCTGAAGAATCTTGAGTATTTCATCTTTTGTCTTCTGATCAGGGGCAGCATGGTGCTTTTTGATTAGCTCAACTATTTCCTCATCTCTAATCGTCCATGTACTTCCATCTTCAAGGTCACGGATGTGAAGCTCCTTACCTGCCTTGGGTTTCATTTTAGGTTCAGGCCTGCCCTTGATGCCTTCAGCGGATCCCTGGAGTTTGGAATTATCTGATGAATAGCATCAGTACACACTTCGACGTTGAATTTAACATTGGGAAAACACTTTGCAACAAAGCCCCCAAACCACCCAATCATGAATATAAGAAGTAAGAGATAACAAAAAAAAAAAAAAGATACAGTAGCCAAAATTTTAGGCAGAAAAATACGATTTGAAGTAAAGATAAGAGTCATATTTAGGCAGTGATCGACATCCCTAAACAACAAATTTATTCTGAGTCATATGAATTTACGAATAAAAATATTGCTGGCTTAGCTGGAAAGTTATATGTAATAAGATGGCTTTGCTGAGCCCTGGTTCGCGTGCTTCTGAACTAATAATACTCATGCAGTATTTTCTTTATTTTATCTCAATAAACCGGTGGGCTAGCTTTGGCCCTTCATTTCAAACTCGAAGAGCTTATAACATTGCATGAAGAAAACTCATCATTTCCACGCACCTTTGCGCCGTGACATAACGACTTCCGACCTCCCTCACCGACGTCAAAAGGGCCAGCTTCCAGAGCTGCCAAGAAACTTGTTCTCCAATGCTTGCCCGCATCAAAGAAACTAGCTTTATGCTCTCTTTTTATAGAAAAGATTGGGGAAGTAGAAAACAGGGGCGCTTCTCCTTCCTTCTCCCCCATCCGTGGGGAAGAGAAGGGCGCTTCCTCCCCCCCGGGGAGAGGGTGAGGGGTCCCTCCCCCCATGGGGGGGGAGTGGGCAGGGGAGGAAAATGACCATCGAGGTTGGACGTGGGACTGACAACTTGATGTTGTTGGTTGAAATAAAATAAGCATCTAATTGGGGCTACGTTGAATCTGACCGGACTAAATTAGTGTGTTAGTGACATCTGAACCGAACCCGTGGAAGCTTGGCTGCCAGATTTATATTTTATACTTCTCATGCGATTTTATTTATTTTCGTTGTTTATATCTCAACTACAATTCAAACCAGTCGATCCACGGCCATCCGGTCACAGATGATGGTTATCAAACAGGGTGCAGTGTGTGTTATTTAAAACATACCACATATGGCATGCAACGCCAATCTGATAGCTATCCATTTTTACAATCAGATGGAATGATGGCACGGATTATGCATGGATCTGAACTCAAATTATTTAGACTATTAAAATTTTCTATCTAAAACATCTCGATCTTTTGCAGTGTGCCCTTTGCACCGAAGAGTCTTATATCACTTTTAGGACTCGTTGATTCGCAAAGCGGTAATTCCTGAAAAGTGAAGGTGAATCCTCTTATTTAGTTAGAGTTAAAAAAAAAAAAAAGTAAAAAGTTCTTTCCATATTTCATGAACAGTGTAAATTTATAGAGGAGGTGGATTTTGAAACTTTCAATAAGATGAAAATATATGATCATTTTCTTTTTCCAAAAATATCTTCTAATATTATCCTTATAAATATTAATATAATATTATATTAATACTATACTAATATTTATATTAATATAAATATTATAATATTTATAATTTATTAATATTAATATAATATTTATATTAAGACATATATATTAATATTGTATTAATATAATAAATTATTATGATATGATATTATATTATATTTATATTAATATAAATATAATATTAATATTTGTATAGAGTTTGTGAGCAAAAATATATGGTCTTATATCTGTTAAAGGTATCATGGATATTTTATATAATTTTTTTAGAAAAGTAGATCTTCAATCAAATATAAACTATTTTGTAATAAGCTATTTTTTTATTATCAACTAGACATACAAAAAACTATATTCTTATACATCATATTTTTAGGAAAAAATTTTCTAGAAAGTAACTTTTTAGAAAGAAAAGTTCTTTTCCCAAACCAAATAAGTCCTTAATAACCACCATGCAATCCATCAAGAAGTTGTAGAGAGAGTTGTTGCTTGTTATAGAAACTTGAGTTGCCATACATAGCATACTCGAGATGAGTAGCAGCTATGATAATATCCATAGTAGTGATATTCCATGCTGCAAAAAATACACAATGAATGATTCCAGATCAATCGAAGATATTGGGAATCGGAAGTTCAGTGATATTTCGAGCTTACAATTTGTTGATGATATTCTTTTATTTTATGCTGGCAAGAAGAATAGTGTAAATTGATTGCTAAAGTAATTTTGCTAGCATTTGAAGGTGCATCTGATTTGAGTTGGTCATTTGTTTGAATATGATAGAGAATGAGTCGGCTCAATTTGCATCTTGGATGAACTATAAGCAAGATTCTCTTCTTTTTTAATATCTAGGCTTGTCTCTTCATCTTAAGAAATTATCTAAAGATTGCTGGAGGCATAAGATGAGCTCAAAACTAGTTACTCGGAAAGAAATGTTGCTTTCATGGGATGGGAGGCTAACTTTATTCAACTCGGTATTGTTTGCGCTTCCTTCCTAATATATTTTCATTTTAAATTACCAAGGTTAGTTATAAATAGGTCAGATAAGATGCATAGAGCATTTTTTTGAAAAGACTTCGATACTATCGGTAAATTTCATTGTCTTGATAAATTGGGATATTGTTTATGAATCTAAGGAGCAAGGAGGCTTGGGAGTGATGAATTTGACTCAAATGAATCAGTCTTTCTTTGCCAAATGGGCTTGAAAGTTTCTACAAGGATTTTTTAATTTTTGGTGGTGGTAGATTGCGTGTATTTACTACTCGAGAAGAAAATTTAGCATGAGGTTAAAAAAATAAATTTAATTTTTTTTTATTTGAAAAGATGTGTGTTCAAAAATTTCAGTATTCTAAAATTATATGATATTCAAAAAGCTGTAAATGAAGGTTTTATTAGATTTTGAGAGGATATTTGGTTGATTTTTTTTTTTTCCTCGTTTCGATGCTCTCTATTCTCAAACGATGAAGTTGAATATTAGAACTGTTTACGGGTTAAGGCGATACAATGTATCACAGCTGGATAAAGCTTTGGTTTAATGTCCTGGTTCACTTTGTTCTTTTGCTTAAGTCCAAGGAAAACCAATATCCAATTTCCCCAAGTCGATTACGGTGGAAACGCTCTCCATTCTTTCTTCTGGAGCAAGAGAGTGGGGCGGAGAGTCATCCTCCTTCGAGACTCCGCCCGCTCCATCTACACCCCTCTTGATACTCCTCTCGACTTCAAAGGCCACATCATCACTAGCTTGCGCCCTCGCCAACGCCTTCGTTGCCAGTTGCATCCTCCTTGTTCGTGCGCAACCCATAACCATAACCATGAGAGATGCCCAACTCTTGAGGCCTGTGAACCTCGGATGCTAATCTGATTGTCATCAACTGCTCTGCTTATAATTCCGGGGAACTGAATCCAACCGGTATTCCGAGAACATTTGTTTTACTTTTTTCCTTTGGAAAATTTAATTGAGTGACAAAAGTCTATTTAATTGAGTCATATTTGGTCCGCTATCGACAACCCTAGGTCCTCCAAGACGTAGAGGTGATTACGTTGCTGAGCTCTGGTTAGTGGGCTTCTGAACTAATCATACTCATGCAATAATCTCTTATTTATCTCAATAAAACAATGGGCTTTGGTCCTTTCTGTCAAACTTGGAAGAGCTTATAACTTTACCTGACGAAATCTCGTCATTTTCATGCACCTTTGCGATGTGCCATGCCGAGCTCCGACCGACCTCACCGACGTCAAAACGGCCACCTTCGAGAGCTGTCAAAGAAACTTGTTCTCCAATGCTTGCCCACAGAAAAAGAAATCAGTTGTGCTCTCTTATAGAAGACGGAAGAAAACAGAGGCGCTCCTCCTCCCTTCTCCCCCTCCCTGGGGGAAGGGAGAGGGCAAGGGTCCCCCCGAACCAACCCCCCGCACCCGCGTCCGGGACGATGGACAACCGACTGACAACTGCATGTTTCTGGTTGAAATAAAATAAACATCCCAGTTTGAATCTGATCGGACTAAATTGGCGCGTTGGAGCCGTCCGGTTTGAACCTGTGGAAACTTGGCTACCAGATTTATTTTTTATACTTCTCATGTGATTTTATTTATTTCCGATTGTTTTATATCTGATCTACAGTTCAAACCAATTGACCCACGGTCCTCTAAGGTGCACCTTTCGAGCTGTAGAGGGCAGTAGAGTTCTGGATGGCCGCCGCACCATCCGCAAATAGGATGCAGCATACGGTTTTCAAAAGAATGCCATGCATGACAGCGCATCCTATTTGATAGTCAATTTAATGATATGATGGCGATCCAGACCATACCATTATTTGCAGTGCAAATCATGCACCTCCGAGGATCCGAACTCAAACTTGTTAGACTATTTTAAAAAATTTCTATCTAAAATATCTCGAGTTCAAATCTTTTGCGGTGTACCATTTGCACTCTTAATAGCCACCGTACCATCCATCATGGAGACTAACAACTTCGAATATCCGAGATGCCATACATGGTGTGCCCTAGATGAGCAGCAACCATGTGACATCGCAACTATCTGTATTACTATAACACTATCGTGTAAAAAATATACTACAAATGATCCTATGTCATATTTCTAATCTAGCAACTTAAAATTTTAAAATAAATAAAAGTATCGATACTGTTAGAAAGTAAAGATAATAGAATCTATACAATTGGAAAAAGCTTTATTTCAATCAGCCACTAGTCCGCCACAACTAGGAACGGATCCTCTACGGTATTTAAGAAGCACCGCAGGGTGCGGTGCATGCTTCGAAGACGTATATCAAAAAATGAATGGACGCGTGCTCACATTCACGCGTTAGAATACTAAAACAAGAAGAATGGATAAATTTTAAGGATATTTGAATAGTTCAGATATTGATTAGATATATTGATGAAATAGGATATAGCAACTATTTGCCTCCAGCTACGTGCAAGAGAGCGTTTCAGCAATAATCTACCGTAAACACTAATTAAGGAAAAGACTCGGATCAATGGCGATCCTACTCTGATATCATGTGAAAGAAATGTCCAAGAGATGAAGGAATAGGAGAAGCAATATAAGAAAGTAAGTGGAAATTTTTTTTTTAATATATTTCATGATGATATGTACATCCATATATAGAGATGAAGAAGAAAAAAAGATAAAAAATTAGAAGATTATGATATCAATCACATGATCCTCCTAATTTAAAAATATATCATAATAATTATAAAATATTCTAGACAATGGATATTCCTAATATTCTGTAACATGCCATTGTAATTATTAAATATTTTAGATAATATATATTCTTAATATTTTGCATATTTCTAATATAGAAAATATAAATTCCTAATATTTGCAATGTGCCCGTGCCGAACTCTGGCTGACCTCACCGGCGTCAAAACGGCTACCTTAGAGAGCTATCAAAGAAACCTGTTCTCCAATGCTTGCCCACAGAAAAAAAAAAAAAATCAGCTGTGCTCTCTTATAGAAGACGGAAGAAAACAGAGGCGCCCCTCCTTCCTTCTCCCCTATTCCCGGGGACGAGAAAGGCGCCTCCTTCTCCCCCCTCCTGGGGGAGGGAGAGGGCAAGGGTCCCATCCCCCCACCCCCACCCCCCCCCCCCCCCCCCCCCTTCCCCTCCCCCCACACCCCCGGGTCTCCCGGGAACGGGACGAAATTGTCTATATCCAAGTTGGACAACCGACTGACAACTGGATGTTTTTGGTTGAAATAAAATAAACATCCCAGTTGAATCTGACCGGACTAAATTGACGTGTTGGAGCCGTCCGAATTGAACCTGTGGAAACTTGGCTACCAGATTTATATTTTATGCTTCTCATGTGATTTTATTTATTTCCTATTATTTTATATCTCATCTACAATTCAATCCAATTGACCCACGGTGCACCTTTCGAGCTGTAGAGAGCAGTAGAGTTCTGGATGGCCGCCGCACCATCCGCAAACTGGAACGATGCCATGTATGACATGCAACGTGCATCCTATTTGATAGCCATTTTTCTTCGTAACTAGATGATATAATGGCCATCCAGAACTATACCACTATTTACAGTGCAAATCATCCGAACTCAAACTTGTTAGACTATTTTAAAAAATTTCTATCTAAGTTCAAATCTTTCGCCGTATACCATTTGCACCATATAGTGCTATATCATTCTTAATAGCCACCATACCACCCATCAGGGAGACTAACGGGTTCGGATATCAGAGATGTCATACATGGTGTGCCCTAGATGAGCAGCACATGATGACATTGCAACCATCTGTATTACTATAACACTCTATCGTCTAAAAAGTGTACTGCAAATGATCCTAGGTCATATTTCTAATCTAGCAACTTAAAATCTTAAAATAAATAAAAGTATCAATACTGTTAGCAAGTTAAGATAATAGAATCTATACAGCGGGATAAAGTTTTGTTTTAATCAGCCACTAGTCCGCTAGAACTTCTGTCAAGCCAAGAGAAAATCGAAATCTAATTTCACTGAGTCATTATTGTGTATACACTTTACATTCTTTCTTCTATCCTCCTCTTTCGACGACTTCTCTACCCCTCCATCAGCACCCCCACCCACCCCCCGGTCAATATTCCTCTCTACTTCAACGGCCACATCACTAGCTTGTGCCCTCACTAACGTCTTTACCATCAGCCCTTCTATTGCTAGTTGTATCCTCCCTGCTCGTGCGCACAAGCTATTGAATCACATGCACAACCCATAACCTTGAGAGTTGCCGAATCCAACCACCTCGATTGGACTCACGGGCCTTCTAGATCCAACAGAAGGGCTTTCCTTAGTACGGCTTTGGGCACTTGTGGATCACCATTTTTTCCCTGTGGGCTGTGCAACCACTTTTATGAATCCACCACTGACGCCCTCTCTCCCCAACAACGAGCTGGGTTTTAACTCTGCAGTGATCTCTTCCCCTTCAACCTCGTGCAGGCTCTTATGGGATTGTTGTGGCCAATCCACCTGTATCTATGAACGAACGTTGGAAAACCTGTAAAAGAAAGTCCACACTAATCAAAGTTCGCTCCGGTGGGAACCTTCCGATGCTTAAGTTAGTGGAATGGATTGGTCAAATAAAAAATGAAGAGCAAGATAAAGTTTGCCCTTAGAATAACTTGGTATCTCTTACCAAACTAGCCGGTTTACCTCTCTTTTATAGATATCGAGATGATAACTGCTTAGCATGTGAGTTCCTCTATTTTCGTGGATGGGTAGTTAAAACTACCCACTAATCGTCGTTGTCCGCTCTCCTCGGAGGCGATTTTGTAGGGCCGATCGGAAGCCAGATAAGTTGTTTGAAGAGCTCCCACTGGTCAGTCGACAGATTGGGGACCGACCGATCGTCCGTTGGTTGGCTGACTTTGCATCGATCGATTGTCGGTCTGTTGACTTTGTGCCCATGGATCGTCGATCGGTTGATTTTATGTCGATGGATCATCAATCGACTGACTTTGTACCGACCGATTATCAGTCTATTGATTTTGTGCCGATCAATCGTCGGTTGGTTGAAGGACTTTAAGCCGATTGTTGCCTTAATGATTTTCGATCGATGGTTAGTCAATCAGAAGAAGCAATCACCGATTGTCGCTTGTCATTCCGATTATCCATTGGATGGTCATATATCGGCGCTCTCATCAATGTGTCGGCGGAACAGTTGATGGATTAGCGAGTGTTGACCCTTCGATGAGTTTTTTCTGTGCCAATAATCGGTCAGACGTTGAATGCTGACCGTCGAGTTAGTTGGTCGGTGGTTTGTCGATCATCTATCATCGATCATTGATCGGTAAACGTCCATCGATGTTCGATGGTCAGTCGATCATAAGTTGAGGAGTCGGGTGGCAGATTGACAACCCCCAATAGTTGCCCCCCACACCCAAGTTCGGTGCAATGATTTTATACTTTGGCTTGATGTACCGAGCATAGGGAGTCGATGCATGGTATTGCTTCAAACTTCGTTCTGCCATCCATCATTAACTGATCATTAATCGATTTTATTTAACCAACTGTCGGATAGCTTTTAAACTGGCTTAAAGCCAGATTTTTCAACTAGCCAATACTTAGTCATTTGTCGAGATATTCATAGGTCAGGGATAAGCCAACCTTGAGTCAGTTTTCAATCGATCTTTAGTTGATTTTTTAGCAACTTGTACTTGACCAAGTGCTTGATGATTGGGTGCAAGCCGACCCTCAATCGGTTTCTAACCAACTATTAGTTAGTTTTTTACCAACCAATGCTTGATCAATTTGCTAAGATATTTGTCGATCGGGTGTAAGCCATCCCTCAATCAGTTTCTAATCAACTTTTAGTCGATTTTTTACCAACCAATGCTTGATCAATTTGCTGAAATATGTATCGATCGGATGTAAGCCGACCCTTAGTCAGTTTCTAACCAACTTTTAGTTGATTTTTTATCAATCAATGCTTGATCAAATTGCTGAAGTGCATGATGATCGGGTGCAAGCCAACCGTCCCTCGATTTGATCATAGCTAAATTGGTAAGGATCGTGTTCTTTACTTATCGGAACAAACCAACTAGTTCACAACTAGTAGCTTGATGCTTTTCTTTCTTTATTATTTCATGAGAAAGTTATGCATTAGTATTATCTGTTGGTCGATCGATCGTCGAATCATCGCTTCTTAGCAGATTCATCTTCGAATTTGCCTTCCTAGCTCTTGGTTGTCCGGAGATCATGTTGATCATCCCAACCGTCGGTCAATTTTAATGAATTTCCTCTGATGCTGGTGGTTGATTGACTTGCGGTTGAGTTAGGTGATCGAGTCAGAACTTGGAGAGAACCCCTGCCAAATGAGAGCCTCAATCTCATCCTTCAACTGGAAGCACTATTCAGTGTCATGGTTGTAATCGTGATGAAATCAGCAGTACTTTTTTTGTCCTTACTTCAATTTTTCATTGGCGAGGGTCAGCGAAGATAATTCTCCCCTTCAATCTCCATCAGAATCTATGCTCATGGAGTAGTGAGGAGGATATAAGTATCATACTGACTCTTCACATTGGTCGGTACTGGGTTCAGTCAGGAGAAGATCGTTTCTCTATTCGAAAAAGGCTACTTTGATCCAACCAAAATGTCGTTCTTCTGCTGTTTCTTTTTCTAACCTTTTTCGATTGATTGGCACCGACTAGAAGCACCTTTCTTCATGCAAATGTACTTATCCTCATGCTCCAAGAGCTTTGTATAGGTTTAGAGATAATTCTTGTCTAGTGAGTAGGTGAACCGAGAGCCCCATAGATCTTGTTTCATGGCCGAAATGGCCATATCTTCGTTAAGATTTCGGATCTCAAGCATGGCGGCGTTGAAATGCATCATGAAGGCCCGAAGAGTCTCTCCCTCTCCTTGCTTGATTAAGAAGAGGGTGTTTGAAGTTTGTGGCATCCTCCTGCTGGTGCTGAAGTGAGCCATGAAGAAGTCTTCAAGCTGCTCGAAAGAGTCATCACTTCCTAGTTGAAGCCCAGAATACCAGGCTCGAGCAGCTTTCTGAAAGGTGGCTAGGAAACTGATGCATATGAGGGCATCATTCACCTCCTGGATCATTATAAGAGATTGATAGCTTTGGAGATGATCAACTGGATCGGTGGAGTCATCATACGGCTCCATTTGCAGCATCTTGAATCATGACAGGATTGGCTCGCTCAAGATACACAAGAAGAAAGGAGCAGCATGGACATGGAGTCCATCAGAGGACCCTCCTTTCGTGTCTCCATGGATCCGAGCCAGTTGATGATCGATTTTCTTAAGCTTTCGCTTGTAGTTATCGAACTGCTGCTAGCGAGATATCCCTGAGGTTAATCCTCCTAAGAAATTGGTGGAAGAGAAGGTGGTCGAATCCCGTGACTGTTTTTCCTTGTGCTGACTCCAGCGAGAAGATGGGAAAATGGAGCATCGCGATCGACAAGTGGTTCCTCACGAGCAACAAGAAGATGGAGTTTCCATCCGGTAGGAATGTCAAGATGGTCGCTCCGATGAGGGGGTGGCAGAGCACCTCGAGATGCGGTGGCTATACCTAGATGGTACTGCTTGCATCACTGAATTTTCCATCACTGCATGCAGTTGCTGTTGGAGACTGTGAACAGCCTCCATCAGCATCTGGACCTGCTACGTCAATGCAGCCAATTGCTGGGCTTGTGCGTCTACCATGACTGCTGGATGCGAAGAGCTCGGTTTTGCCACTATCGATGATGGAGGAAAACGTGCTTCTCACCGAGACGACTGGCTGGCGGAGCTGAGTGAGTTGCGAGCGCGCATTTTCGTCATTATAACGAATGACAAACTTCACTGATCATTTATTCTCCCCACCTAGCATGCCAATCTATTGCGAACAATCTATGTACACCTATGAACGAACGTTGCGAAACCTGCAAAAAAAAGTCCACACTGATCGAAGTTGGCTCCGACGGAATTCTTCGATGCTTAAGTTAGTGGAATGGACTGGTTGAATAGAAAATGAAGAGCAAGATAAAGTTTGCCCTTAGAATAACTTGGTGTCTCTTACCAAATTAGTCGATTTATCTCTTTTTTATAGATGTCGAGATGATAACCACTTAGCACGTGGATCCCTCTTTTTTCGATGTAGTATGATCATGGATATGTAGTAAAAACTATCCACTAATTGCCCTTACCCGCTCTCCTCGAGGGTGGTTTTGTAGGATCGATTGGGAGCCAGATAAGTTATTTGGAGAGCTCCCGTCGGTCAGTCGGCAGATTGAAAATCGATTGATTGTCAGTCGGTCGGCTGACTTTGCACCGATCGATCGTCGATCAGTTGACTTTATGCCAATGGATCGTCGGTCAGCTAACTTTATACTAACCGATCGTCGATCGATTGATTTTGTATCAATGGATTGTCAGTCGATTGATTTTTGTACCGATCAGTCATCGGTCGATTGATTTTGTACCAATCGATCATCAGTCGGTTGAAGGTCGGCTTTAAGCCGATTGTTGCTTTAATGATTTCCGACCGATGGTTAATCGATCAGAAGAAGCAATCACCGATTGTCACTTGTCAGTCCAATTATCCATCGGATGGTCATATATCGGTTTATAGTTCTCTCTCTCTCTCTGGTTTGTTTACTTCTGTGATTCTCTTCCGCTATGCATGGCCTCTTGCTGGGTTCCTATTCCGTTGTTACTGTGAATGTCCATGGATGATGTATCTTGAAAGATGTTGGAATAGAATGCTTCTCTTTTTGATTAACTTGTGGTGGTTGATACTTCATGTATGAGCATCGAGGATGTTCTGGTCTGCAATGCTTGTGGGGTGGTAGGCATTCAGGAATCAAAATTACAAAATCCATCTCTAGATGTTCTGGGATCATTGTCCGGAGGAAAACTTACCAAACCGATTTTAGGGGATGCTATGGGGTCACCGGGGGCATTCTTGTTGGTTGGAACAAAGGAAGGTTTGACCTGATCAATAGTGAAAGTTTTGAGGTTCTCTGTAACTGTGCACTGGATGAACAAAGCTGTCAACTTCGAATGCACTTTAACGTGTGTGTCTATGGCCCTTCAGAGCATGGTCAGAAATGTCTTTTCTGGAGGGAGCTGAAGCACATTTACTCCTCTTTTTCAAGACCATGGGTGATAGGTGGACACTTAAATGCCACTTATAAGCCCCAGGGAAGGAATGGACCTCCGCAAGCTGCAAAAATTTGGAAGCATTTCTCTCTTTTATCAGATCGGCTCTCTTGATAGATCTGCCACTCAATGATCAATCTTACACTTGGATTAATCAGAGAGAATGTCAACTATGGCAAAACTTTACAGGTTCTTAATATCTACAGAAATGGGTGATTTTTCTGCCCACGCTTTTCAAGAAGCTTTGCCTGATCCGTGCATGGACCATGCGCCAATTAAGCTCATCTTATGTGGCACTCATAAACCTGAGAGGACAGTTTAGATTTGATTGAAGTTGGCTCTCTAATGATGGCATTCAAAAGGTTGTCGCACTTGCATGGTCAAAGGCCGGGTTCGATCTTTGGAAGGTGATTCGATCTTTGGAAGGATATCATTAAGTCCCTCCCAATATTTTGGAACAAGGTGTGCTTTGATATTGGAAATAGGAAAGACACCTTATTTTCGAAGAATAGCTGGCTTTGTGGTGTGCCACCGAACTCATCTTCCCCACCTTATTTGAAGAAAGCGTAGGAACGAACGGAACTGTCTTGGACTTCTTCAATGAAAGGACAATGCAATAGAAATTCAGACCTTCATGGTAGCTCTCGGCCCAGACTAGGAAACAACTGAACCAGCTACTCTCCTTGCTTGCTTCGGTGACATTGAACAGAGCAGAAGATAGGGTGGTGTGGAAACTGGATAAGAATAGCCACTTCACTTAGTCCTCCATGTATAATTTTCTTAACGCTAGAGGAATCAAATGCAGGTTGGCTAATCTCGTGGGGACTCTGCATCCCGCTGAAGGTCAAGTCTTTCCCATGGTTGTGTTGGAAAAAGAAGATCAATACCCAGTTTTGCAAAAAACGCCAGCAAGTTTTGCAACACGCATTCATAAATGGTGCCTATGGTTCTGCTGATGCCCATCTCGGCCTTGGATCCACATTGTTCAGGCCCAATGCTGTTCTAAAGTGTCTCTCTCTGTGTTCCACTTTCTCTGCTTTCGGTCTTCTATTTCTTGTTGTTAGATGGCCCCGGGGATGGAGCTCATCTCTATTTTTTCTGTCTATTGTTTTCCTTGCTGCCCGGGTGGTGAGACCTCTCCTTAACCTCCCCCACTGCCAAATTTGTAAATCTCTTACCACTCAATAAAAGCCAGGTGGCTGTTGTTATAGCCTCCTCTAGATTCAAAAGAAAAAATAGGAGAGAGTGGCGCAAAAATCCTCAAGGCTTGTCACCCCTAGATGCTGATCCGTCTGTCATCAACTGCTCTGTTTGTGGTTCTGGGGAATTACATCCAACCAGTATTCCCAGCTTTGGAAAATTTTAATTGAGTGAGAAAACTCTATTTTCTATTACTGTGGACTAAAGCTTCATAATTTTCTCTTTACATGTGTGAACTGAGATGGGTTAACGCTTAAACTGTCCATATATACTTCCTCTTACTCCCAATAATCTAGTAGTGAAGGTGAATACAGTTGTGCAACAAGTAAAATAATACTTGATTGGGTACCGATGATCAAGGTTTGCCAACATGGTACTAGAGGGGGTGTCGTTTCGGGGCGTATCAATATGGAGTGAGCCTGAGACTGGAGGGTGGACTATGAAGTTTTATCCGCAGACGCAGGGACCTGTTGCCCAGACAAACTTGGGCTAAAGTAACAGGTGAATTAGAGCCACAATATCTCTATATACTTAATTGATCCAATGAAACAGAGGAAGTGGTTGATGAATACAAATCTGGTTTATATAAATTTTGTCAAAAAACCCTTACGCCTAATGCTCTGAAAGTTTCAGACAACTGCAAGTTGGATGCTCGGTGATCCTGGCACAAGGAAGTAGATGCAATAGCGTCATGAGGACGTTGAGCCAAGAAATATACTGATGGAATTTAAACCATGAGAGAGGTAAAAAGATACGTGTTAAACACTGCCTAGCCAAAAAACAAGGAAAACATCTCCATCTTCCTCTCCTTTCAGTTGGTGATCGGGAGGCATTGGCAGCAAAAATGACAGAGAGGGTGATCATGGAGATACTTTTTATTTTTAAATTATTATGGATATATAATTTATATAACAACCTAGAATCTCACCCAAAAGATTAGTTGGAAAGTATTATTTGGGTTCCTTGACTTTGTATAAATATCTAAGATCTTCCCGACGAATAACCGATGTGAGATTAAATACATGCTCGCACAGGTCCTCAAATACTTTCCTTGTTTAAGCCCTAATATCCTCACCAGATTAAGGATCTAAATCTATTCACCCATTTATAAACATCATGATTGATCGGTGGTCAGTCCCAATAAATCCGTGCTATAGTATCCCTTAGTCCATATAAGTTATAGACTGGATCGGCTTTGATATCATTTGTAACAATCCAAAATCTCATCTAAAAAAGCTAGTCAGAAGATATTATTTGGATTCTTTGGCTTTGTATAAGTATCCAAGATCTTTCGAGTGAATAACTAATATGAAATTAAATACATGCTGCACAGATTCTCACAATTTAATTTACAAAAGCCTATTATTGATGATTATGCCAAAGTATTTGTGCTAGACCTCATAGACCATTTTCTTTTTCTTGATGACAAGGGAGGTAATAACCAGCCGGCTTTTGTTGAAATTAAGCAGTAGAAATACAATGAAAGAAAGAGCTCTTCCTGCCTTAGAAAGAGAGAGAGCGACCAAAGAGCAACAGTAGCAGAGTAACCCAAACCGTGTAAGACCTCAGAACATACATCAGCTGGAACATGGCGGCTCTTTGGAAATATCCAAAGACAGAAAGAAACACACACAAAAAAAAAAAGGGGAAGACTGTGTAGGCTTCAAGAGTCCAAATCTTTGACGTCCGGGAATTTTAATTGACCGACTGTTTTTTTTTTCTTAATGGTTTCATCCACTTTTTCTTCTTTGCTGGTCCTGCTATCAGTGTCGAGTCTCAGATTCTGGAGGTCCTTAGCGATGTTACTCTGTTTACATTCTTGATTTTTGGCAGGTAAACCTACAGGTTTTGGCATGGGAGACTGTTGGCACGAACACTTGCCCATGCGGTTCCCCTTCAAACCACCTGTTGCGCTATCCTTGGAAAATCTTATTTGATTGGGCGGCATCAACTTTGGTGCTCGGCGAAGCAACCTTCGACTGCAAGAGATGCACACATACAAAAATAAATGGAAAACAAAGATGGTATGAAGTAGAACTACAAAACAAAGAAAGAATGAAAAATGTCTCATGGACTGTGCAGCCAAACCTAAGAAATTTCACTTTTTGACTCACCTGAAGAAGTTTTATTATTTCATCTTCTGTCTTCTGATCAGGAGCACAGTCATGCTTTTTGAGAAGATCTACTATTGTCTTGTCTTTAATTGTCCATTTAGTTCCATGATCTGATAGATCAACAAGATGAAGCTCCTTTGTCACAGCCGAATTTCAATCCTGTCATTGGCTTCTTTATCAAACTTATGCATCTTCTATGCTTCAGGTTCCTTTTTTTCTTTTACGGTAACAAACGGAGCCACAGCTTCATTAAGAAGGCATACAAGAAAGAGATAAACAAAGATCTAATTTAGCAGAGGAAAAAAGAACACCACTTTGCTTGATTTTAGCAACATACAGGTAGGAAACAAACTGTTGGTAAGTTTTGCTCTGTGAAGTCCTTTTCTGTAATTTATTTTGCAGGGGATTTTGTGCAAGTGCAAACCAACTTGTTGGATGGAGGCAAGCTGGTCTCAACAACCACCACCTGGATGGATAATCGTGCGAAACAAACCAGCCCAACTGATATTCTATGATGGCACAAAAATCGAAGAAGTCCATCTCTTGGTGTATGCTGCTCATCTGGATTAAATAGAGTTGCTGTTTTATTTGGAACGGAGAGCTACATCTCCGGCTCTGCATGCGGAACCAGAAACCACGGATCGAGTTTTCGAAAGGCCGTTCTAGCGGCTTCACATGTCGATGACGTTCAGCTTCACACGGAGCGAGATCTATGGAATAGAAACTGGTGGTTGTTCATAAAGATTAAAATGCACATTTATTTCATCGTGGTTATAAATTGGGGTGCTTGGCACCTCTCAAAATTATTCAAAAAATCCATGAGAGAGATAAATTTCTAAGTGTTCCTGTAAAAGTGAGATCTGTTGAAGGTTGTGTGAGAAAAGATTGGCAACTTGGAGAACATTTGTTTGGCAGAGTTGTAGAGATTCTTTTCTTTTGTATAAGCCTAGCTAGGCTCTCATGAGAAGTTTTTGTACCCAACTATTTTGCTATAATAGATTGTGCTCCTCCTCCCTGTGGTTTTTTTCCTACTCGGCCTTCGAGAAGGGTTTTTCCACGTAAATTTTGGTTTTGCTCTCGTGGTTGCTTGTCTATAGTTTTATTACTTGTGACATTATATTTTTTCTACCGTAGTCAAATCCATAGGTTTCAGGAAATCGGGCCAACAAGTAGCATCAGAGCCACCTACTATCCTCTTCTACAGTGAAGATAAATTCAATAAGATGACCAGAGACGAGAGCAAGAACCCCAGATCGAGCAAATCTGTTCAGAAATTCAGATCCGATGGAGCATCAAAACATGAGGTAGATTGCTTCAACAACACCAATGACTATGGGCTATGGAAGGTCCGTATGGAGGCCGTGTTGTTCAAGCAAGGACTTGAAGTTGCTCTACAAGGCAAGGAGGTGATTCATGACATAGATGCAGAGAAGAACTACATCGACAGCCGAGCACACAACGATCTCATCTTGGGGCTCAGCGATGAGGTCCTAAGGAATGTAGCGGATCAGAAAACTGCTAAAGGAGTTTGGGATAAACTTGACAGCCTTTATCTAACAAAGTCTCTGACCAATCGGCTCTACTTGAAACAGAGGCTGTACATCTTCCGCATGGAGGAAGGGATTTCTATGAGAGATCACCTAGATGCTTGCACAAAGATACTCCTAGATCTACAAAACATAGGAGAAGAAATCAAGGATGAGGATCAAGCAATGATCTTGATCTGCTCTCTACCACCAGCATATGACCATGTATGCACAACACTCATGTATGGTAAGGAGACGATCATGCTATCTGATGTAAAGGCAACCCTTCTTTCTAACGAGTTGAGGGTGAAAGTACAGCAGCAACATGGTCCTGGTATGGGGCTATCAGCCAGAGGTAGAGAGACAGAGAAGGGCAATTCTCAGAGGAGCAAGTCCCGGTCCAAGTCAAAACCAAAGAAGAAGGGTAGCTATCACTATTGGAAGCAGAGAGGGCACTGCAAGCCCGAGTGTCGATTGTACAAGGCAAAGCAGCAGGAAAAGGCCAAGACACCTACATCAGAGTCAGCATCGATGGCTCGCAGCATCTCAGATGATGAACGCGAGTCCTCTGATGGAGTTTTCATACCAGCATGCAGTGCTAGTAATAGCCCACCTGACTACTGGATACTAGACTTAGGAGCATCCTACCACATGACACCATGCAGAGAATGATTTACTTCCTTCAGGCCCTATGAAGGAGGTTCAATACTTATGGGAGATGATGGAATCTGCAAGGTGGAGGGCATAGGCTCTATACAAGTCTGGCTGCATGCAAAAGTGCTAGTAACTTTGATAGATGTGAGGTACGTGCCACAACTGAAGAAAAATCTACTTTCTTTTAATGCATTTGATCGTGCAGGATATGAAGGAAAGTGGGGTCGAGGTACAATCAGTGTAAGTAAAGGGACCATGATTGCTCTTAGGGGTAGGTTAACTGGCACTCTTTACTACTTGGAAGGAAGTATAGTGACGGGACAGGCTACACCAGTATTTTCTTCTCGGGAGGAGGTAACCCAGCTTTGGCATAAAAGGTTGGGTCACATCTCAGAGACAGGCCTAATGGAGTTGAGTAAGCAGGGTCTTCTTTACGGTTAGAAGATAGGTACTCCGGGGTTCTGTGAACACTGTGTTAGAGGCAAGCAGCATAGGGTTCGCTTTACCACAGCAGTGCACAGGACAGTCGGTGTACTAGATTATATCCACTCTGATCTATAGGGACCAGCCAGTGTAGCATCAAAAGGAGGATCCAAATATATGTTGACATTTATCGATGACTACTCTAGAAAGGTATGGATTTATACACTGCAGAATAAATCTAATATTTTTGAAACATTCAAAAGGTGGAAGTCAATGGTGGAGAAGCTGATTGAGAGGAAGATTAAATCCCCAGAACAGACAATGGTCTTGAGTTCTGTTCTAAGAAATTTGATGATTACTGCAACAAAGAAGGGATCATCAGGCACAGAACAACTATTGGTACACCTCAGCAGAACGGTATGGCAGAAAGGATGAACCGCACATTGATTGAAAGGGTAAGATCTATGTTATCTTGTTGAGGTTTGAGCAAGAACTTCTAGGCGAAGGCGGCACATACAGCGGCATATATCATCAACAGATCTCCTACCTTAGATTTGAAGATGAAGACACCATAGGATTTATGGGGAGGACGTCCTGCGGACTACAGCATTATGCGAGTCTTTGGGTGTGAAGCTTATGCTCATACTAGAGCAGGTAAGCTTGACTCAAGAGCAAAGAAGTGTATCTTCCTTCGATACAATCCTGAGGTGAAGGGCTATAGACTTTGGTGTACGAAGTTTGAATCTCAAGGATTTGTGACAAGCAGAGATGTCACCTTTAACGAGGTGACAACATCCACAAGAGGTCAGAACTCATCTACAGAGGGAGGAGATCAGGGCCAGTCAGATACAGTGACCTTGGAAATTCAACCAATTGAATCGATTCAGAAGTCACCAACAAAACCAGATCAGTCAGAGAATCAAACTCAAGAGGAGGTGACAGAACAAAGTACCGATGATACAGATCTTAGTTTAGCAAAAAGACAAACCAAGCATCAAATTAGAGCACCTCAGAGATACAGGTTTAAGGATTTAGCTTGTGCTGAATTAGTATCGTATGCTTTGAGTGTAGTAGCTACCATTGGAGAAGAGCCGACCACTTATCAAGAAGCAGTGAGGAGCTCGGAGGCATAACAATGGACCATGGCTATGGCTGAGGAGTTACAATCCTTAGAGAAGAACCAAACCTGAGAGTTAGTTAGTCTACTAGAAGGGAAGAAGGCAATCGACTGTAAATGGGTCTTCAAGAAGAAGCATGGAATAGATGGTCCTCAAGATATCAGGTATAAAGCAAGGTTAGTTGCCAAGAGATTTTCTCAAAAAGAGGGTATTGGCCATAAAGAGATTTTTTCTCCTATAGTTAAACACTCTTCTATTAGAATATTGTTTGCTTTAGTTACTTCTCAGGATTTGGAGTTGGAACAACTTGATGTAAAGATGGCATTTCTTTACGGTGACCTAGAGGAACAAATTTACATGCATCAACCACCTGGATATAAGATTCAAGAGAGGGAAGACCAGGTATGCTTTCTTAAAAGGTCCCTTTATGGTTTAAAACAGTCACTGAGACAATGGTATCGCAAGTTCGATAGTTTTATGGTAAGTTATGACTTTCAAAGATCTTCCTATGATTCTTGCATTTACCATAGGTAGCTTTCAGATAGGTCTAAAATTTATCTTCTACTATATGTAGATGATATGTTGATTGCAGCCAAAGACATATCAGAAGTGCAGAAACTGAAAATGGAGCTCGGGACAGCATTTGAAATGAAGGACCTAGGACCGGTGAAGAAGATATTAGGGATGGAGATCGTCCATGATAGGCGGGCTGGGACACTTTTCTTGTCCCAGTAAGGCTACATTAAAAAAGTATTAGACAAGTTCGGGATGTCTAGTGTGAAGCTAGTCACGGTTCTCTTCGCCAGTCAATACAAACTATCTACGAGAGACTATCAAAAAACAGATGAGGAGGAGAGATACATGTCCCATGTGCCATATGTGAGTATAGTTGGCAGCATCATGTATGCAATGGTCTACACTCGTCCCAACACAGCACAGGCAGTTAGCGTGGTGAGTCGCTATATGGACAATCCTAGTAAGACTCATTGGCATGCAGTGAAATGGATACTTAAGTATCTACGAGGCACGATGGATATCGGTTTGGCATTCAAAGGCAGTGGAGATTGCAAGGTTACAGGGTTCACAGACTTTGACTATGCTGGCGACTTAAATCGAAGGCGATCACAAATAGGATAAATTTTCACCTTAGCAGGTAGTGCAGTGAGTTAGAAGGCATCTTTGCAGTCTACAGTGGCACTTTTTACTACAGAAGCAGAATATATGGTGATAACAGAGGCAGCAAAGGAGGCACTATGGCTAAGAAGGCTAGTACATGATCTCAGAAGAGAGCAGAAAGACTTGGACCTTTACTGTGAAGACTTGGAGCTTTACTGTGATAGTGCAAGTGCAATCCACTTAACCAGAGATCAGATGTATCATGAGCGGACCAAGCACGTTGATGTTAGATTTCACTTCATTAGAGATCTAGTTGAAGATGGAGACATCAAGATGGTGAAGATATGTACATAGCACAATTCGGCCGATATGCTCACTAAGCCAATCCCAGCTACTAAGTTTAGGTCTTGTCTGAACTTAGTTGGAGTAAGCAAGAAATAAGCCCCACCTTTAAGGGGCTGGTGAGGAGGAGGCATGTCGATCAATATAAAGAAGAGCTTGGTTACAGATCAGTCGTAAAAGGAGGAGGATTGTTAGTAAGTTTTGCTCTGTAAAGTCCTTTTCTGTAATTTATTTTGCAGGGGATTTTGTACAAGTAAACAAGATATATGGAGCAAGCCAACTTGTTGGAGGCAAGCTGGTCTCAACAACCACCACCTGGATGGATAATCGTGCGAAACAAACCAGCCCAACTGATATTCTATGATGGCACAAAAATCGAAGAAGTCCATCTCTTGGTGTATGCTGCTCATCTGGATTAAATAGAGTTGCTGTTTTATTTGGAACGGAGAGCTACATCTCCGGCTCTGCATGCGGAACCAGAAACCACGGATCGAGTTTTCGAAAGGCCGTTCTAGCGGCTTCACATGTCGATGACGTTCAGCTTCACACGGAGCAAGATCTGTGGAATGGAAACTGATGGTTGTTCATAAAGATTGAGATGCACATTTATTTCTTCGTGGTTATAAATTGGGGTGCTTGGCACCTCTCAAAATTATCCGAAAAATCCATGAGAGAGATAAATTTCTAAGTGTTCCCGTAAAAGTGAGATCTGTTGAAGGCTGTGTGAGAAAAGATTGGCAACTTGGAGAATGTTTGTTTGGCGGAGTTGTAGAAATTCTTTTCTTTTGTATAAGCCTAGGCTCTGGTGAGAAATTCTTGTACCCAACTATTTTGCTATAGTAGATTGTGCTCCTCCTCCCCATGGTTTTTTTCCTACTCGGTCTTTGAGAAGAATTTTTCTACATAAATTTTAGTGTTGCTCTTATGGGTTGCTTGTCTATAATTTTATTACTTTTGGCATTTTATTTTTTTCTGCCGTAGTCAAATCCATAGGTTTCAGGAAATCGGGCCAACACAAACCCCTGAAACACCATTGAGAAAACCAGCGGATAAAAGACAAATTTCCACTAAGAGCCCATGACAGAAGACACATAACCCGATGTAGATGATAAGATTAAGGGGTGGGGTCCGTTGGGATACAACCCTGGCCAGCAAAATCAGCAACCAAAGAAGCAGCATCCAGCTGCAAATGCTCAAATACCTCATTCGCCACCTGAAAACAAAACCACAGTTCGATAATATGATTGCACCATAGGTTGTCCTGATACGGCAACCTCTGCTACTGTCTTCTGCTTGAAATATATCTATGCATGCCAAGCCAAGTCTCACAAGTTTCATCAGTAGGCAATTGGAGTGAAAATATGAGTTTTCCCACAAGACCACCTAGTGATCATAGCCTGTGTTAGTGCCAGAATAGAAGTTAGATGAAGAGTAAGCAAAAAACAACACAACCAGTGATACAAGGAAGAAAATAGCGGCCATACTCCCAACATGTCATCATCGTTCAAATAGAATTCCTCTGAAATCAGCCCAAAGAATAGCAGCAAAATCAGGTGACAGTGGGGTATTCGGGCCGAAATCAAATCCAGCTACTCTAGCTTCGGTAGCTAGATAATCAGCAGCCCTGTTACCCTCACAAGGAACATGAGATATCCGAGTGGTCTGGAAGAATTGCTTCCATGAGAGCAGATCCCGTAGCCGAGGGTGAAGTGAGGAATTATTCCATGCCTTTTTAGTAAGCCACTTAATCACAGTAAGAGAATCTCCCTCCACCCAAAGCTCCATAACCCCCATCCCATAGATAGCCACCCTAACGCCCATCCAGGCTGCAAAGGGGACTGAAGAAGGGGGCAAAATCTTGCCTCCAGCTCTTGACAAACACCTCTGATGATCTCTAATGATGAAAGCACCAGCTGCACCATTGTCAGTCGTCACTGATGCATCAAAGTTCAGCTTGAGAACTCCCATTGGAGGAGGAAGCCAACACACCAACTTAGGTTCACTAGGTTTCAGTAAAATTGAATTCATAACTCCCCAGATCAGTGGGCAGTTCACCAACTGCATTGAGTGATGTGACCAAGAGTAAGAAGGAATGATACACACTACTCTCCTAATTGCTTGTGAAGCATTTATAAATTTTTGCTCAAATACTGTGCCATTACGAGCTCTCCAGATGGACCAAGCTGTACAACCTCCACCTGGGAACTGAAGACCATCTGCTCCAACTCCAGCAAAGAATTTGGTTGAAAGGACACCCTAGACATGGCTGTAAGCGCCAACCAACATTGTTTAACAAAAGCACAGCCAACCAAAGCATGAGAATAATCCTCTATGATTGTGGTACATAAGTCGCAGTATTGTTGATCATTAGGGAGAATGTTTCTCTGGCACAATACAGCCTTGCAAGGGAGTCTTCTCTACAAAACTCTCCATCAGAATGTTTTGACCTTCATCGGCACCTCCGACTTCCAAACACACTGAAGCAAATTATTTTCAGTTGATGCCTTAGGGTGGTGAAGCAACTGCCATATATCCCTAAGCCCCACATCTTGCGCTCTACTGTTCCCCCAACAAAGTTGATTCGACCAGATCAATCCTTCTGCTATGGGAATTGCACTATCTAGTTCATCATGTCAACGGAAAACAATTGAGCCATTATATTCCAGACTGTCCCTGAGTCAGTGGAAGGAGATGGTCAGGTATTAGAGGAGTCAGGAGTTCCGGATTTAATTTATAACTCATAAATTTTTCATTACATTGATAAATTATATTTTATTTTAACTTATATGATTTAAATATTTTTTAGACTACATCTCGTTAGAACTGGAAGAACTGAGCTACTTCAGAGTATACGTATACTCTCGACCATGAGTCTATGGTTAGTCATGTGCGTAGAAAGATAATAAATTTTGATCCTTTGGTTTACAAGTTATTAAATTATTATTTTTTTTTATGTATTTCTAATAAGTTGATTGATTGTTATAGTTGATGAGAGAGAGGATAATGCCCAGCCATAGCGACATCATTCGATTGAGTCGTATGGATAAGAAGGGCAGGCTGATGAATGCCGCGACTGGGAGGATTTTTATAAGTAATAAATGGAGTATGCTTAGTATGATTAGTATTATAGTATTTCTTATGAGATTTTATTTGAATTTGCAATTACAGTAGTTAGACGTGCTTGCGAGGGAGGGCCCGGACACATCTGTTCTTCATGATCATCTATCTTAGGTCTTGGGACTTGAGCACTCTGGAAGAATTTATTGCAAGCCCGGACATACACCGACGAGCTACTGGTCTCAGATGAGAATCTCATCACATGCTTTCGGGATCATCAGTCGGGAGCAGCTTGACGAGGCTTTAGCGTAGGCATCTTAGGCTTAGGAGCGTGCATCTTAGGTTGAAGAGCGCGCATCTCAGGCTCAGGAGTGCACAGACTAGCTACAGAGTGTTATGTCTGTTATAGTGTCACAACTCTCCACTTATCTTGAAGCTGATTTGTTGAGCATCCGGGACATGTTGACTAGCATTCTAGCTCCTGCTCCCGCCCCTCCAGCTTCTACTATAGCCCTTTCCAGTTCTGCTTCAACCCCTCTCGATGACGATGAGATGTTTAAAGAGGATGATTTTGATTTAGCAAACTTTTGATGTATTTTATTTTTATTTAAAAATATTATAATACAATTTGATCAGTAATATAATTTCAGTATTTGAAATATATTCCTGCATTATTATTGAGTTTTATATGAAATTTTTGGTTCTTTAAGTTTTAATTTGAGTAATTATATATTGAATTGTGTCTATCAGGTAAAAAAAGAACAAAAAATGATAAATTTAATATGTTTTTTGCTGTTCAAAAGCCTATGGCAGAGGTTCAAACTATGGCAATGTTTTTTGTTGTTTAAAAGCCTATGGCAGTGGTTCAAATCACTGCCGTAGTCGTGCCAACCACTATCGTAGATATATGCCAACCACTACCATAATCAATGACGGTGATTATAAAATTGCTGCCATAGATCCATAGCAGTGATTTTAAAATCGTCGCTATAGTTTCAGTTATGGCAGTGGTTAAATAACCGCTACTATAGATAGACTATAGCAGCGGTTCACTAACTGCTGCTATTGACTCTATATCGTCTGTTTTGTAACTGCTACTATATATATGATTATAGCAATGGTTGAATAACTACTGCTATACTTAGCATATGGCAGTGGTTATGATAAACACTGCATAAACCACTGACATCGACCTATGGTGATGGCGACAGTGGCAGCGATTAAGTAACTACTGCCATAGACTATAGCAGCAGTTTCGAATCAGTGCTCTAGTTCTTTTCTATAGTAGTGAACCATCCATTCAGCATAATTGAAATCCATGCTTATGAAGGTCGGCCTCAAGATCACCAGAATGGAAGTTAGCCAAGGGTCTTGCAACAAATTAATAGAATCACTCGAGCCAATAGACCAAAGGACCTGGAACTGAACCTTAAATTATCCTTGATCTGTGACCTTGGTCCAAAGGTCTGAACATTGAGCTGGCTAGCTTTAGTTAAACTAGGCCCCAGTAAATTTATACTTTGCAGCTACCACTTGGGCCAAAGAGATTGGCTTGGTTCATGCTAACCGGGGGTTTCTTCGGTGGATCTTCGAAGAAGTTTGTCATTGGTATTAAGATCATTTCCTTGAAGGCTGGCATCTCTGATCCATGGCAGCTATATACAAATCTTAAGATGAATTGAATAATGCAACACCATGTAGGTTCATACATTAAGTAGCTAAAAGAAACTTGGAAAAATTTCACTCGAAGAAGAGCTCAAAATAGCTGATCAAAATGCATTTGACCATAATGAGGCCTCTACACTTTGTGTGAGAAATCCTAGATTAACTCCATTCACCTTTCCTTGGTGCCATGCTGACGTTCGTCAGGCCGAGCTGCTTCCCAAGAACTTAAACATCCAACCAGGCTTTCTCAAATGCTTGCTCATTTTTAAGGTGACCGGGGGTCTTTGTAGCCATGATTTGCATGGAATTCTGCACCTTGGGGCTTGGACCCTGCGTTTTTCTTTCCTCTCCCATAGAAGGGGGAACGAGGCTACCCCTTTGAACTAGGGCTGGTATTGGGCTCGGGCTAGCCTGAGGCCCATCAAGCCAGGCCAACAATGGGTCAGGCTTTTGGATAGGCTAGAAAAATTTGGACCAGATTTGGGCTAAGGTGTAGAGCCCATTTGATTTGTGGACCATGCTCAGATATTTCTTAGGCTCGGTGAGATCGAGCCTGAGCTCAAGCCTATTCAAGGCCCACAATTAAGCCTGATTTAAGGCCCAAACCCAGTTCAATTATGTCTCACCCCCGATCCTAGATTGCGAGCCAACAGATTATGGCAACCACTACATATTTATAAAAAAATCTTTCCACAAGCATATAAGGCATCTCATGATGATATTATAAACAAACGATGAAATAAAGTACAAAAATTAATATTTAATTTTAATTTAAATAACTAAATCAAATATCTTATAAAATAATATTCTATAGTCTCGCATCAAATTTTAATAGTCCTAATCTAAAATAAAGATATAAAGTTTCTTATTTTAATCTCTCCACCATAATAAATTCTCGAGTCAAGTTAGTTCTTTGAATATATAAAAATAATAAAAATATGTAGTAGCTAAATAGCCTAGTAAATAATAAACACTTCAGCTAAATAAATTTAGCAATAATAGTAAATTAAAAATAAACATGTAAGGTACATCAATTCAAAATCTAATTCATATATATGATATTTTTTAAATAATAAGCATACGGATGCAATCCTTTTATAATTCAAATTTTATTCTTAAAGTAATTTTTTTAAAACATCGTGTTCATCTTGACCGTCATAAACTAAATCAAAGTATCAACGCACATCCCACCAGTAAAGTATCAAATTATCGATGTTTAACCATCCCATTGATAGGATATCAAATTACCAATGCACAATCTCCACTGGCAGGATATCAAAATATAAGTGTTTAATCTTTTCATTGGCAGGATATCAAAGTACCAGTATTTAACAATCTTATTGGTAGATTATCAAAGTACCGGTATTTAATCACTCCATTGGTAGGGTATTAAAGCACTAATGTTTAACTATCATTAGCTAGATTTCGATCCATAGTTAGGCTATGAGTCAAAATCTATCTCAAATCAAAGTATTTTTTTGCAGATATATATTTAATAATCTAAATCAAATAATTTTTACAAATCATGTGACATCAAAATCAATTGGATACAATTCATATCGAATTCAACTTATTTGATCATAATTCATTTAATATTATAAAAAAGATATATTTAGTAATTAAAAATATAATGCATCATTTTAATAACTGATGATAGAAAATATTTATAATTTATTGATAAATTTAGAAAAAATAAAGCATTACTTACCTCATATATATTTTCATAAATCTTAATAATTTCATAATTTTTTTAAAAAATTTTAATTAATAGATCAAATTACAGCATCCTACTGCTAAACATCTTCTTGTCAAGACGACTACATTCCTATATAGAGCTAAGTCTAATAATTGAAAGGATATAGATAATTAAAAAATATAGGATTGATGGATAGTCGCACCTAATAGTTTAGGTTAGTCCGATCGTTTAACTTCATCCGATCAAGATCATATAGGATATATATAGTTCAATAGAGATAGAGGGTGATCAAATCAATAGTATCCAATAAGATTCAAGGTGAAGGCTGGTATGTTGCTTGGTGAATATGGGTTACGACCTTTTCACCGAGGTCGCTCAAGGTCATTGAAAGAAAACTCTTTACTAAATTAATCCTCAAAAGAAAGACTTTATACAAGAGAAAGTAGAGAGAGAAATAATTCTAAAAAGAGATTTGTAGAGAGAAATAAAAGAGAGAAAGTAGTGAAACAGAGAGGAGGAAAAGAAACCGCTCCTTTTCTTTTATTTTCTTTTTTTCATTTTTTCCTTCTCTTTCTTCTTCTTCCCTTGGCAAAATAAGAGATGCTTGTTCCCCTTCTATTCCCAAAATAGGGGGTGGTGGTGGTGGCCGAGGATGAAGGCCATAATGATGTAGTCGAAGGATTATAGACCGGTAGTCAGTGGCAATGACCGCTACCAGAAAAATGAACAACAAACCAAGGGAAAATAGGAGAACCAACCGAGCCTCTATTTTGACAAAATCCAGTGGTTCGCTGGCCAGATACCATGATCCAACTGCTTAGAAGATGTGAAAGAGGATTAGAAGGGTTTTGTTGCTTAGGTTGTGATTGTGGCTGACATGTTGATGGGCTTCATGAAGAAGAAGAGGAGAGAAGGGGATCGCTGGCGACCTCAATGAGCTTAGATTAGGGTGGAAAGGAGGAAGGTTGGTGGCTCTTAAAATAGAGTACAGAGAAGTTAATTCCCACTCAATGTTACTTTCCTTCAACGAAATCAGAAGGGAAGACTCTCATCAGGAGTCTTCTTCTTCTTTTTTTCATGATTTAAAATCCATGCATCTTCTGGGCCCATTTTCTTGATGGCTGGGCTAGTCAAGCGGACCTCGCCCATTTTGATGTCGGATCCATCTGGGCCAGATATTATAGATTAATTTCAGAAATGGGTTATAGACCTAGGACTGGTCTCCAACCCCTATTCTCTCTCTCCACCCTCATCTCCTAAGTCTTATACCACCCTCCAGGCTCAAGCCTAGGTTTTTCAATTAATTTAGGTCTAAGTCCTATCCAAAGCCTGAAAAATAATTTGGGACATGGCTTATGTAAGGATATAGCTTGGCCCAGTCCAATCCAGTTCCAACCTAGCTTTGTCCTGGGGAGGCAAGAATTTTCAAAAGATAAGTGGGACACCAACTTTGTAATCTAAACATCATAATATTATAGCCCACAAGAAATCTATTATATATATATATATATATATATATATAACAATACTCTATCGAGGAGTATTATGGTGTTGCCACCTCAACATCTCAGATGACTTTAGTTATACCATATAAAATTAAAATATTATTTTTAAATAATAATAAAATAATATTTTAAAAAATTTAAAAAATAATATTTTAAAAATAAAAGTAGGAGAGGGATAAGATATGAAAAATATATTTTTTTTAAAATTTATTTTTTAAAAAATTAAATATTATAAAATAATAATAATATTTTTTAAAAATATTAATTTATTATTATTTTAAAAAGATAATATATTATTTTTTAATTTTAAAAATAATAATAGATTAATTTATTTTTTAAAATAATATTTTTATTATTTTTTAAAAATAATATGTTTCGAGATCTGAATCGATCTATTAAATTAGATTAGATTAAACCTAATAAATTATTCACAAATAGAGTATAGTACCCCATCGATTTGAAAGTCAAATCTTTGCATTTAATAGCCTGCAAAAGTTTGAAGAAAGTATGAGAAGAAGTGAGGAGGTGGAGGTGCGATCGGGATCGACGTTTGCCAAGAGAGAAGAAAAGCCATGGTGGGGTGGCACCGGAGGGCACGAAGAAGATATGAGAACAAGAAGAAAGAAGAAAAAAATAATAAAATATTATTTTATATAAAAAAAATAAAAAAAGAGAGAGAGCTGCTCTCTTCCTTCTATGGTGGCACCGATGGTGGCGATATCGATAGGAGCGCCAGGAGTACGATCAAGATCAACGTTAGCCGAGAGAGAAGAGGAGTAATGGTGGGGCAGCAAGGGGGTAGGGCAGCATCGGCGGATGCGGAGAAGATATGAGAAGAAGAGAGGGGATGGAAAAAGTAGTATTTTAAAAATTAAAAAATAAAAACAAAAATAGGAGAGGGATAAGAGATAAAAAATATTTTTTTAAAAAAATAAAATATTATAAAAGTAATAATAATATTTTTAAAAAATATTAATTTATTATTATTTTAAAAAGATAACGTATCATTTTTTAATTTTAAAAATAATAGTATACTAATTTATTTTTTAAAAAATAATAATTTTATTATTTTTTAAAATAATATATTTCGAGATCCGAATCGATCTATTGGATCAGATTATATTAAATCTAATAAATTATTCATAAATAGAGTACGGTACTTCATCGATTTGAAAGTCAAATTTCTGCATTTAATAGCCTCCAAAAGTTTGGAGAAAATATAAGAAGTAAGGAAGTGGGGGTGCAATTGGGATCGGCATTTATTGAGAGAGAAAGAAAGCCATGGTGGAGCGGCAAGGGGGTGGGGCAGCACCGGTGGGCACGAAGAAGATATGAGAACAAGTAGGAAGAAAAAATAATAAAATATTATTTTATAAAAAGGAAGAAAAAAAAAGAAAGAAAAAAGAAAAGAATAGAAAAAGAAAAGAAAAGAAAAGAAGAGAGAGTTTTTCTCTCTTCCTTCAGTGATGGCACTAGCAGTGGTGCTACCGATAGGAGCATCAGGGGGTGCAATCAAGATGAAAGCTTACCGAGAAAGAAAACAGTGGTGGGGCACTAGGGGATGGGACAGCACCGATGGGTATGGAGAAGGTATGAGAAGAAGAGAGGAGGCGGGGGTATGATCAAAATTAGCATTTATCAAGAAAGAAGGAGAGCCATGGTGGGACAATAAAGGATGTGGCGGCACCGACGGGCACATAAAAAATATAAAAATAAGAAAAAAAATAATAAAATATTATTTTATAAAATATTAAAAAATTAAAAAATATTTATTTTGAATATTTATGATTAAAATTTTTTAATAATTATAAATTTAATTATTTATTTTATATAATATGTGGGTTTTCGACTAGTTTTGTTTTGTTTGTTCTTTTTTGGGAGTCTAATTATGGTCGCAAGGGCAAGGAACCATTTCATTCCCCTGCCTCTCTCCCAAAGCTTAACGACCGCAAAGCTCACGTCACTCGGCACCGTGACCACATGAATCGAGTGACACGAGACTATCTAGTTATTTTCCGATAATTGCCGTCGTCCCTCTAGGGCAAGTAGGACAGCAAGTCAAAGAAGACAAAGTTGAGGGTGACAGCCCACATAAAATTCAAAGGGGAAGGGAGGTTTGAACGGTCAACAGAAGAAAGGGGGTTCGAGTCTTATGTTTTGTTGATCCATGCATGCTTTAATTTGCTTGCTTCTATACAAGCTTACTAAATTTCTACGTTACATCAATCTGTACTAAAAGGTATGATGGATTACAGCTATAGATTAGTTTGGTCTAAGACTTCGAAACTTTTTTCATCATCATGGATCTCTTAGCCTGCCGACAATATGATATATTTTGAGCTTTGTTTCCAAGCAAAAGGTCAACGTCGATGGCCAGGAACTAGGCTAAGGATGCTGTACGAGGAAGAGCTTTAAGAGAGGAAAGAGTTACTTGAAGTGGGGTTAGGAGTTGTATCAAAAGAATAATAATAATAATAAAAAGAAGTTGGAGTTTTTTTTTATTTAAAAATATTTTTATGATTTATTTAATTATCTCTATAATTTTTTTCTTGCACTATTTTTGTTTAATTTAATTGATGTTTGTTCTACATCCTAAGCCGATACGTTCAATCTACTTTGAATAGCATGCATAGGCTATTAGAGCTATAAACTTAGAAATTAATTATTTATAGATTTATAGTTTGACGTGATTGAAAAGCTATACTAATTTATTGTTCACTAAGTGAACAGATATTCAGATCTATTTAAGATTTTATCTAAAAAAATTAATCAAAATATAGTATTTAGATTTCATGATATTGCATAAATATTCAAGACCAATCTAGTATATAAGCATCGTCGTGTGACTGAACACATATCCACATAAATCTTAACATACTTTCTATGTTAAAGTTCTAAAATCCTCACCAAGCGATCCACATCTTTTATCTTCAGCTTTATCATAGGCTTGTGTGTTTGAAAAAGTTGTTCTGGCTGGTAGCCGACGGTACAGAGAGACGTCTTTGTTTATGCCTTTATTATGGGACAAAATAATGCAAGTTGTCTGTCCTTTTTTTTTTTTTTTTTCCGATAAAAAAGATATATAGCTGTCTTAAATTAAGTGAAAAATAATTACAAAAGCATAGCAAGCAAGCAGTCAGCCCAGCCCGGCGAAAGAAAGTTCGAAAAAGACAAAGTAGGGGGTGCAGAGTAATAAAAGTACAAAAAATCACCACAGACTTTAAAAGGAAACAGAAAGAAGTGGATATAGATAGCTGAGGATGAATGAATAAAACATGGACCAGCTAGAAACGTCCATGTGAAGCACAGCAATTATTGAAAAAAAGACATGAGATAGCTGCTGATATATAACTTTGCCAAAAGGGACCCTCGTGATCCACCAGTTGCAGATGACAGCATTGCACCAGGAAGGTGCTAATTAGAGCACTAGAATTTGTAAGTTTCAATTAATATTATCTGATGATAGTTGAACCCATGATATGTTCCTAATTGCAATAGTTCCCAAACTGTATGTAGAACGTTAGAAAAGCAAACGAAGGAAAACAAAGAACAAGCAGGGGGGGCTACCGAACGTTAGAAAAGTAAACGGAGGAAAACAAAGAACAAGTAGGGCGGGCCCAAGGTCATTCCCGAAAAAGAGCATTCTGTCAGGGGAGACGTTTCGAAGTCAATTTCCGCTCGATATCCCATCAGTAGGAATAAGTCGCCATCCTAAGAAAACGACGCGATTCCTTGGACGCTTTATGTTTGTTATCGGAGCATGATCTTCTGACGTCAACATAGAAATTAAAATGCCACCAGAAAAACATAAACATGCAAAGCCGGGTGGGCCAAAAGCTCACTCGTGCGTTGGAGGACACTTTGAAGGAGATGTTCGAAGCCATTAAACAAAGTCCTTTCTTTTCTCAAGCACACCGTACATTAACCATAATATCTAGCAAACAAACCGTGGATGCAGTACTCCCAAAAAGATGGGAACAAGAACAGGAAGCATGAAAATCCACAAATAGGAAATCAGCATAGGCTATGGATAGAACGATTGCCAATACTGCAAGGAAATTAATCCAAGTCCGGAACAAAAGCTTCACACCATCCATCGCAACAAAAGGAACAAGCGCACACCACACGTAGGACAAAAAGATGAAAAGAAAACAAAAAGTACATAAACCACATATGAGAATCATCTCCAGACTCGTGATCTAAAAGAGTTGATCAAACAGGTTCGTATCGGATGGTCCCCCGGCGGCCATGGACTTAACTCCTGTGTTCCGCAGTACGCAAACAGCTTTCTGTGCTCATGGGAAGAAGTGAAAAAAAAAATCAGCAGCGCTAATCCGTAGCTGTTGAGTTCGGTTCAAAGAACACGACGGTCTCACGTACCATGACGGAATAATATATTTGTTTCCAATAAAAATAAACAAAATAAAAATAAAGATATTAAACATAGAAAAATAAATATGGAACCAGAACAGAACAGAGCGGGCGACTATTCTCACCCGATTGTTGCAGCTCTTGTTGGATTCAAGGGTGTACTCAGTCATGACCCAATTTGTTGAGTCGACCGCTTCTCCTCCTATGCGACGAAATCTGAAATCCTGCTTGTACCCCGCAATCTGGCCATTCTCATAGCAAATGGTCTTTTGTCCCTCGGTACTTTTCCAGAAGCCCTTCCCATTAACAGGGCGCCGATCTCGAGTCGGTCGACCCACCTGCTTGTAGATGCAATCCATGTAGTAGTACTGTCTCCCCAAACTGCCTAACATGCTAACATCTACAAGGAGCCACATCGACCATGCAAGAGTTAGGCATCTGCGAGTCAGATGAATATATATATATATATATATATATATATATATATAGGGGTGAATGCTAGGTCTGTATGGAATTTACCTGGGGCCTGCTCCACCTGAAAATCCTTGAGGTTGGCTTCCACAATGAATCCACACTGAAGAGGCTGGCCAGTGTTGACGTAATGGTAGAGGTAGCGTAGTATCTCTTGATCTGTAGGCTGGAAGTGGTAACCAAGGGGAAGGTCCTCCATCTTTGTTTTCCTGCAGGAACTTCCGGGTCTTTTTACAGATGGAAGGGGTGGAGGGGGAACATAGGCTTTATGAGACCTTATTTGTGGTGGCAAGGGCTTCGACAGCATGTATGACAAAGCGAGGGCCTCCCCGTCCCTTGTTGGTGCGGCTGGAGGGGGTACGTGGTCCTTCCTTATGTGTGGGACCTATATCGGAACAACATTGCAGTTTTCTTTCTCACTTTGGCTTGTTGGAGTGTGGTGATAGGGTGGGAAAACGGAAGAACGGGGTGCCGGACGATCAAGCATTGAACAATTCTAAGAAACGAATACTATATTGATCTTGATCTTGAGAGCAAGCTACAGATTGAATGTTTCATGTTGAAGGACAGTACGGAGTAGACATTCTAATCTCCTCAAGTAATCAAAGGGACCGGCGATGGGTGTGTTGTATGACATTGGTCGCTATCCTGATCACCAATTGCTCAAAAGGTGATGGAAAGGTGAAGGGTGGCGTGTCAGGTAACTTGCATTGACGAACTAATTGTCAGCATATTAGAATATCCCTTTCAATAGGATCATTATAATCTTTTAAGTCAATCAAGAGGTCAATCTCCCATCACTCCCACTACCTCAGGAACAAGATCTAATTAATGTAAGGATGCACGTCTTTGAAAGCAAGATAATTAGTGTAAATTTTATAGGGCATGACCGTACTAACCAACAAAAGTTTAGCTATTCGTAACAAAGCTCGACCACTATACCCTCCCTAGGGCAGCAAATTAACCGAGCCGCTCATCAGCAGCTCAGGCTAGGGTTGATATTTACTTGTTGCTAAATAATGAGCCAAAAATAACACTATTTAGAGCTTGACTTAGGTTTGAAAAGGGATAAATATGGATTGAATATCACCATTCTATTTGAGGAATATGGATGTGGATATGAATATTAATCCGATATAAATAAAATTTCATATCCATATTCATTTTAAAGGATATAAATATATATCTCGAATATTGAAAGTACATATACAAATATGGATAGAAGTCAAATAGTTAAACTAACCACAATATTATAGATATCACTAAATAGAAAGTAAGTCAAGAACACGTTAATATGATCACTTGTTTTTCCTCAAAGTACATCACGAGTGCTATATAAGATTAAATACGAATACATACAAAATTAGATATTTTGATATGGATTGGATATTTGTCTACTCATATTCATTTTCTTTGATGGATATTGATATGAATACAAATATTAATCAAATACATAAATTTGTATTTATAGGCCGATAGATAGATACTATCTGCTTGTAGTATGCTGTGCATCTTCTTTCAGGGCAAATTTTTTAGGACTAATCAAGTACTAACATATAAGCTCTATTGATCGATAAGATCTTTAACATAGTTAAGTTGAGAGTCCAAATTCATCTTAAAGTCAAAGCACTTTTTCACAAATATGTTTGATAATCCAAATCGACAAAATATGTAAGGCCATGTGGCATCAAATTCAATCGATCATAATCCATAACAAAAATCAATACCATTGATCATACATCAAATAATATTCCACAATAAGACATATTGATCAATAATAAAATACAATACTTCAACTTCAAAATCACAAAAAACACAACCCAAAATTTAATGAGATAAATAATTTATAATTCACCAATGCATCTAGAAAAGTGCTAAATACTTTCCTTGCAAGTACTATTATGCCCCAAACCCAACCTCTAGGTCGGCTATATGATGGCCGCACACTCCTGAGGGCAAGGCCTTCAAATTCGTTATAATGTCAAATTTTTATGAGCACTAATGATCTCAATTGATAACAAAATATTTTATATTAATAAATAATAAAATTTATTCAATTTATAAAATTCAATCACCCGATTGATATTGATAATTTAATCATCTAGTCAGCACTACAAGAAAAATAAATATTAGCAATGGTGGTATTAGTGATGGCAAAAAGTTTCGTCACTAAAAAGGACTTTTTGCCATCATAATAATGACTAAAAAATATACCGTCAGTAATAGTATTAGCAACGGCAATATTAATACTAGCGACAGCGACGATCGTCTCCAAAAATATAAAAATTTATTTAAAATATTTTAAAATAAAAAATATTAGCAGTGGTATATTTCGATTATTAGCAATAAAGAATATGCCATCGCTAATAACATGCTATTAGCGATGGCGTAAGCCATCGCTAAAATTATTTAAAATTTTTAAATATTTTTATAATATTTAAACATAAAATATGGATCAGTAACGATGATTTTGAATATTAGCGACTAAGAAATTAATGTCGCTAATAATTTTTTTAAAAAAATAGACAGGTGAGAAAAGATTATTTTAAAATTTTATTAGCGAGGGATAATTTTTCATTGCTAATAATTTTTTTTAAATAAAAATTAGTGATAAAATTAGCGATGGTAAATCTATCATGCTAATAATCCAGACTATGGTTCAAATCCAATTCGAACTCGATTCGAATCTGATTCGAATCCAATTCAAAATTCTACCAAACCTAATTAAATTAGGCTTTGAATCTAAATCTTACTTAGATTATAAAATCTAATTAACTTTAAATTAGATCAAGATTAATTAAATTAAATCTAATTTAAATTAATTAGAAAAAAATAATTTTTAATTTAGGTTCAATTCGAATTCAATTCAAAATTCTATCAATTCTAATTTAATTAGACTATTAATTCAAATCCTACTTGGATAGTAAAACTTAATTACCTTCAAATTAAGTCAAGCCTAAGTAAATTTAAGCTAATTTAAATAATTAAAAAAGTAATTTTTAATTTAAATTTGATTCGAATCTAATTCAAAATCCTGTTAATCTTAATTTAATTAGACTTTTAATCAAGTTCTACTTGGATAGTAAAATCTAATTATCTTTAAATTAAGTCTAGCATAATTTAATTTAAGCTGATTTAAATTAATTAGAATTTGATCCATGATTACATTCGAATCCAATTCGAATCCGATTCAAATTCAATTCAAAATCCTATCAAAGCTAATTCAATTAGGCTTCAAATTTAAATCCTACATGGATTATAAGATCCAATTGACCTCAAATTAAGCTAAGATTAATCAAATTAAAGCTAAGATTAATCAAATTAAAGCTAATTTAAATTAACTAAAAAAATAATTTTTAATTTGGATTCAATTCGAATTCGATTCGAATCTGATTAGAAAACTTATCAATCCTAATTCAATTACACTTTAAAATCCAAGTCCAACTTAGATAGTAAAATCTAATTACCTTCATATTAAGTCAAGCCTAATTAAATTTAATCTAATTAAAATTAATTAAAAGAAACTAATTTTCAGTTTAGGTTCGATTCGAATCTAATTTGAAATACTATTTAACCTAATTCAATTAGACTTTGAATTCAAGTCCTAATTAAATTTTAAACCAAATTATTCTAAAATTAAGTCAAGCCTAATTAAATTAAATTTAATTTAAATTAATTAAAAAATAATTTTAATTTAGGTTTCATTTGAATCAAATTCAAATCTAATTCGAAATTCTATCAAACCAAATTCAATTAGACTTTGAATCCAAGTCCTATTTAGAATACTAAAATCTAATTAGCCTCAAATTAAGTCAAGCCTAATTAAATTAAATTTATTTTAAATCAATTAGAACTTGATCAATAAATTAATTAAGTTAAAAAATTTAATAAAATTTAATATTGATTTTTAGCCATCCAAAAAAATGACTTAGGAGAGAAAAAGTAAAATATAATATTTTTAAAAAATTATGATTATTAGAGATGGCTTTAGCGACTGAGATCTTGTTGTCGCTAATAATTTTTTTAAAAATATTTTAAAATTAAAACTAAATATTTTTAAAATTTAATATTATTAACAATAGCTTTTTTGTATTAGCGATGAATAAGCTATCGCTAATACATTTTTTCCGACCACATTATTGATGGATTTTTGCCGTCGGTAATTGTTGAAATTTTTTAGATAATTTTCTCTAAACTTTAATATTATTAGCGATGATATCTTGTTATTAATAATGATATATGCCATCGATAATAACTTTGGCATAAATATTTAGATTTTGCCGTCCCTATTACCGACGACAGTCTTGCTGTCGGTAATAGTCTAACCATATACTTTTTCGACCCCATTAGTGGAAAAAAAATTTTTGACCAAAAAAATTCTTCCGTGCCTTCTCCACACCCCATGCATCCTTCCCAGCATTCCTTACTCCTTACATGTCCTCCTTTCCTGCGACACGACCCTACCAGGGCCTTCTACTTCACGACCTCGAACCCGCCACCCCGACCCCTCTTTGCTAGAGCCGCCAGCGCTTCTATGCGACCGCCCCGACCCCACTATGCCAGTCTTCCTCCCTTGAGGCCGCCTTAACCCCCCAGCCTCGGCCTCACCTCACCTACGACCGCCTCAACCCCACTGCCCTGACACCCCTGCCTCTTTTATAGCAGCCTCGAACCCGTCGATGCCTCCTGCATTGCAGTCCTAGGCCAGCTGCCGTGGCCCCACCTATCCTGTGGCCATCCCCACCCCATCGGTGCCTCCAATGCGGCAGCCTCAAGCTCGCCACCCCGACCCTTCCTCTTCCGTGGCTGCCCCCACCCCACCGGCACCTCCAATGCTATGGCCCCGAGCCCACCACCCCTGTCCGGCCTCTCCAATGGCCGCCCCCACTCCATTGGCACCTCCAATGCTGTGGCCCCAAGCTTGCCACCCCAACCCTCACTACAACAAAATAAATTTTTTGCGATGCAAAAATTTTATCCCAAAAAATAATTTTTCATCGCTAATAATTATTAGCGATGAAAATTTTGTTGCTAATATTTCATCATAAAAAATGAGATCGCAGATAATAATTAGCTATGAAAATATTTTTTATTACTGATAATATTTTTTTACGATGAAAATTTTTTCTTGAAAATTTTTTTATTCCTTAAATTATCTATGATGAAATTATTTATGATGAAATTTTTTTTTTCCATCATAAATAATATTTTTTCTAATGAAAAAATTTATCATAAATAAATAATTATTTATGATGGATTATTTCTATCATAGATAATTAATTATTTATGATGGAAATAATCCATCACAAATAATAAATTATCTGCTATGAATTATTTCCATCGTAGATAATTAATTATTTATGATGAATTATTTCCATCATAGATAATTTTATTATTTATAATAAAAAAATAATAGTTAAAAATAATTTTATTATAAATTAATTTTTAAAAAATATATTTTTATATTTTTTATATTAATTATATTAATTATTATAATTTTTAAAAAAATAAAATAAAAATTTTATAAAAAATTTCATCATTTCATCCATAAATAAATTTCATCATTTCATTCATCCATAAATAAATTTTATTTCATTATATAAAAATATAATTATAAAAAATATTTTTTTGTAAATATAAAATATCCAAAATAAAAATAAAAATATATAGAAATAGGCAGCCAGCCATCAAGCACCGGTAGTATCTGAAGAAGGAGAATGGGTCGAAGAAGAAGAAAAGCACTTAAAGAAGCTCAAACCAGTCTGCTACTGTCTCATCATCTACTCGATCTGGGCCATCTACTCCATCATCTGCATCTGGAATAGTTGGTACTCATCGGTGCATACAGTTAACTCAGCAGTCTACTATCGATCCTCAGCAGCCTATCTCTATATCTTCGTCAGTTGGACATCACAGGCAGCATGGATGTCAGCCCTGGATGGATGTAAAGATGTAGGAGCTCAGATCCCATACCCTAGCTTTCTAACATAATAAGATCTTGTACCAAGCATCTGATCATAGATCTCATCGTCTGTGGGTGCGGTCGAGCCCTCTAGGGTAGACTAGGATCTAATGCTTATCATACGATCCTGAAAATTAAATTTATAGCTATTCTAAGTTTGTACTGAAAATTAAAATATAAATAAAAAAATAGTTGAAAAAACTTACATAAAGCTCCTAGCTCCCGATTGTCCAACCTTCTGACCATCACTGATGTGTCCACTGGTAGATCTCGATTATTATTATTATTATTACTATTATTACTATTACTAATTTTATTTTTACTATTATTACTATAACTATTAATATTATTACTACTATTATTATTATTACTATTTTTATTATTACTACTACTATTATTATTATTATAATTATAATTACAATTTTTACTATTATTATTATTATTATGCTTATTATTTTATTTTATTTATTAAATTTTAAAAAATTACTAAGAACTAAATTTCCTATGGGCCCTCCATCCCCCACCCGTTGAAGCCTCCCACCCCCTGCGGCTCCGCTCCATCGCCCACCAGCTATGGCTCCCCACCCGAGCCATCATCGCCGCCCCTCCACGCCTTATGCACCCGCATTCGCCCCCACCCATCGTGGCCCCCTCTCGACCCCCAGCTCCTATGCCGCCCACGTTTACCCATCGCGGCCCCCGACCCCCCTATGGCGTCCTCCACCACCGACCACCCACGGCTTCTCGGCTCTCCAGCCCTTGCACCATCCATGTACCCATTATGGCCCCCCACCTCCTGCACCATCCCTCCGCCACCGACCACCCCCGGCCCCCATCCGATCCATCACCGATGCTGCTCGATGCCCCATGCACCCCCTCCTCCTCACACCACCATCCCATCACCACCGCCCCTTGGTGCCCCACCTTGGCCGCCTCCCAGCCCCTATGGCGCTGGCCCTTTGCCTCCCACACCAGCGGCCTCCATTAGGCCCATCAACTGCCACGCACAGCCTTCAGCCGGCACCCACCCTTCATGCTCCACTGCCCGCCATCGGCCATTACACGGCAACACACGTAGCCCCCAGATCGAAAGAATAAATTAAAAAAAAAAATCTAACCCATGGTTGGCCCGGATCGAATTAAGTTACCTTCGATCGGTTCAAGCACAGTGTAGCGTTAATGGCGTCGACAATGATGGTGACAATGGCGATGGCAATGACAACAACAGCGACAGTGGGAAATATAGTCGTCAGCCGATGGAAGCCCAAAAGGAGGTGGAGAGAGAGGATGAGGGGAAGAGAGAGAGGAGAGGGTTTCAGGCTGAGAGCAAGTGGGTTTTTTCAGAGTGGAGGGATATTTAAAGGGTTTTAATGATGAAAGTATTTTCGATGAAATTTTCATCACTAATATTAATAATTTATGATAAAAAATTTCATCGTAAATAATTTCGTCGCTAATAATTCCTACTAAATATTTTTCTAAAAAATTTTTTCCCCTCCAAAAAATATTAAAATAAGTTATTTACAGTAGAAAAAATTTTTCATCACTAATAATTAATTATTTATGGATTTTTTGCAAAATATTTCATCGATTTCACCAAGAATAAAAAAAAAAAGTTTGATTATTTGTGATGAAATATTTTCATCACAAATACTAGTTATTTATGATGAAAAAATATTTTGTCATAAAAAAAAGAGTATTTTCAATGGAGAACTTTCATCGCTAATAATCCATTGTAAATACTTCGACCAAAATTTCAAATTAAAAAAATATGAATTATTTTAAAAATAAAAAAAAAAAATAATATGCCATGCATGGCCAATGTGATGGGATTGAGGAGTGCGAGCGCATCAATTTTTAGCTAGCCCACAGGCCAATTAATATTTTTTTAAATTTTTGAAGAATTAGTATTTTTTTAAAATTAAAATTTTTATTTTTTTCTAAATATTACATGATTTTAAATTTTAAAGTCCATCTTCATCATTTATTATTTAAGTAATTATCGTACAAGTACCGTCATAAAATATTATCTCGATCAGATAGCTCTAGCTATGCAGATCGATAAAATTTAATTTTGATGATCATGAATGACCGCATGATAATCTGATAGATAGAAATCATCAATTAGTTCAAAAATTTATAATGATGATCTTTATGATATTTATAGTGCACTAGCAAAATTTTATTTTAATCGGATATAATTATTATAGTCAATTTAGTATGAAATAATTTGAATCGTTAAATAAAAAATGAGTGATTAAAATGCCAATTTTCATGTATTTATTAGATGATTTTTTTTAGATAAATGATCTTTGCTAATAGTTTGATCATTTCTATGATGGTGATCATAAAAAATAAATTACGTGCATATAAACTACCTAAAACTACACGTCTCCGATGCACATTTTTAAAGTTCTTAAGTAATTATACTTATGCTTTTGTAAAATATACTTAACGTAGATGATTCATATATGCAAAATTTATTTTACAATCAGCACCATACAGATGATTAACATAGTAGCAAAGATCATTTGTCAAAAAAATATCTTATAATTGGATGTCATTTGATCTTTTGATCACTCATTTTTTATTTAACGATCCAAATCATCTCATGCTAAATTGACTATCATAATTATATCCGATTGAAGTAAAATATTGATAGTATACTATAAATATCATAGAGATCATCATTGCAAGTTTACGGATCCATCAGTGATTTTTATCTATTAAATCATCATACGATCGTTCATGACCGTCAAAATCAAATTTTATTGATCTGCATAGCTAGAGCTACCAGATCAAGATGATATTTTATGACGATGCTTGCATGATAACCACCTAAATAATGAACGATGAAGATGAACTTTAAATTATAAAATTATGTAATATTCAAAAAAATAAAAATTATCTTTTAAAATTTTTAAAATGATTAATTAATGGTAGTTTAATAGTGATGAAAGTTTTTCATCGTAAATAAGTGATTATTTATGATAAAAAAACTTTTGTTAGTAATAAATAAGCTTTTAAATTTTTAAAATAATTAATTAATGATAGTTTATTAGCAATAAAATTTTTCATCATAAATAATCGATTATTTATAAAGAAAAATTAATTTTTATCATAAATAATCAATTATTTATGATGAAAAACTTTCATTACTAATAATCAACCTTTTAATTTTTTAAAATAATTAATTAATGATAGTTTATTAGTGATGGAAGTTTTCTATCATGAATAATCGATTATTTATGATAGAAAACTTCCATCGTTAATAATCAATCTTTTTAATTTTTTAAAATGATTAATTAATGATAGTTTGTTAGCGATGAAAGTTTTTCATCATAAATAATTGATTATTTATGATAAAAAATAAATTTTTATCATAAATAATTGATTATTTATGATGAAAAACTTTCATCGCTAATAAATAATCTTTTTAATTTTTTAAAATAATTAATTAATGATAATTTATTAGTGATGAATTTTTTTATTATAAATAATAGATTATTTATGATGGAAAACTTTCATCATCGTAAATAATTTTTATTAATGATGAAATTTTTTTCATCACTAATAATTTTATTTGCAATAAAATTTTTTTTTATTGTAAATAAATCCATCGTAAAAGAGTATATTTCTTTGTAGTGCTTTGCTCGCTCCTGTGGCTGCCCTCACCCTACCGGCGCCTACCACCCCTGTCCCACTGGCCTCCCCATGGCCCTATCTCGACCAGTCTGACCGCATGACCCCTGCCTCGTCGACCCTAGCCTATGGGCCCAATTTTGTAACCCCTTTCCCTCTCCAGTTGCAGTCCCTTTCCTCTCACTGTAAGTAGCAGCAGTAGTGATGGCATTAGTATCGGCTGATGTTGTCTAATATTAGTGATGGCTAGTATTGTCACTAATTAATTAATTAGATGAATGAAATTTAGATCTCGGTATGCAGAGTGTTCGTATCGAGAGAAAATGTCAGATAGTATTGCAAATATGGAGACGGGACATACCCTGCATGCTCGGGCCTTGGGTCATAGGTAGAAGTCAAAGGCATTTCGCTATCTCAGATGCTAGACATCATTAATTATATATTAATTTGAATAATATTTATATTGCATGAAATGATAGACCTGTCAGTTGATTGATGTACATATTTTAAGATATCCATACATTTATTTATTTTTGTATGGGTAAAATAATTATGTACATTGATTAATTAATTGTCCACTATGGATGGTTTGGAAAAATACAAGTAATTCTATAGATCATTACAGTAATCAAACGATATGCTGAGAGTTCAAAAAAATTTTGGACAGAATTTTTTTTTGTTCTCCTCATACGAGATAACTAAGAGAAAATGCTGCCAAAATTTCTTTCGATCTGTTGCATATCGTTTGATTACTATAATGGACCAATAGAATTAATACATTTTTTGAATGGGATAGGATCTATCTTTACCTATTAGTTGATGATAGGATGCACTAATTTACTATGTAAGCTATTTTGAATGATAAAATAGTATTTTATAATTATCTTGTATTTATGTATATGCAGAATTCTTAGATAGTTGGTCATCGATCATAGTTGGATGGACCATCGAGTAGTTGATGAGAAGATTTTTGCTAAGTATAGGAAGGATGTAGAGTACTTTTATGATTTTATTTTTGGTAATGCGGCACTTTTACATCAAGAACAAGCTCATTATCCTTGTAATATATGTGGCAATAGAGAAATATTTGATAGAGATATAATTACTGTCCATTTGTATAAGAGTGGATTTATGTCCAACTACAAGCATTAGTACCTGCATGAAGAAATGTGAAAGAAAGTTGCAAGGGTTAGAACTGAGCAAGACATGGATACAGATAGAATGGTAGATATGGTTATGGATGCGGCCGATCCTGAATTTAACTAGGATGTGGAGGATGATATAAAAGCCGATAGTGGTGATTTCTATCGTATGCTAAAAGATACTGATGAACCATTATGGCTAGAATGTGAATTACACACTGTACTATCGATCGTGTCGGGGTTGTTGAATTTGAAGATCGAGTTTAAATGATAGTTAATTATTATGATAGAATAGTAGCAATAATAAAGAAAATGCTATCGAAGGATGAGAAGTTAGTTGAGAGTTTTTATCACTACTATAGAATGGGGCTACGACAGTACATACTATGGCAGCGATTTTGAAAATCGCTACCATAGGATCTACAGTAGGGGTTATATAGAATCGTTGCCATAGGTCGGCCCTATGGCAGTGGTTACAACAAACTACTACCATAAATAGACCTATGGCAGTGGTTCTGTACAACCGCTACTATAGATCGGTTCTATGATAGCGGTTTTGTATAACCGCTGTCATAGATCGACCTAGGATAGTGGTTACACATAATTATTACTATAGGTCGAATCTATAGCAACGATTCAGCATAACCGCTACCATAGATTCACCATATGACAATGATTAGTCAACCACTATCATAGATCGACCACAGGTCGGACCTATGGTGGCAGTTAGGTTTAACCGCTGTCATATATTGGATCTATGATAGCAGTTATCCAAAATCGCTGCTATAGGTCCGATCTATGGCAGTGGTTTATTTTAACCACTGCCATAGGTCCAACCTATTACAGCAGTTTATATAACCATCGTCATATCTTATTTCATATTTTTTTTAAATATTATATAATTCTAAAATTTAATGTTCATCTTCATTGTTCATTATCTAAATAATTATCATTAAAGTATCATCACAAAAAGCCATCTCGATCCGATAGCCCTAGCTTCATCGATTTTAAAATTTGATTTCAACTATGAATGATGGTGCGATGATCTGATAAATGGAGATCACCGATGGATCCAAAAATTTTCAACGATGATCTCGATGATGTTTGTAGTATACTATTAAAATTTTACTTCAATCAGATATCGTTATCATGGCTGATTTAGTATGGAATGATTTTGATCGTTAAATGAGAAATAAGTGATCAAAAGGCCAAATAGCGTCGGATTACAAGATAATTTTTTAGTCAAATTATCTTTGCTATAATTTTAATCATTTTATATGATGATGATCATAAAATCTAAACCATTTCTGTATGAACTATTCATGTTAAGCAGATCTTGCAAAAATTTAAATATAATCACCAAAGGAGTTTAAGAACACGTATCGAGCGACGTATAGTTTTGGATTGTTCTTAGACTTATGATTTAAATTTTATGATCATCATCTTAAAAATAATTAAAGTAGTAGCTAAGATTATTTATCTAAAAAATTATCTTAAAATTGGATGCCGTTTGATCCTTTGATCACTTATTTTTTATTTAACAATCGAAATCATTCCATACTAAATTGATCGATAATGATATTTAATTGAAGTAAAACTTTGATAGTGTGCTACAAACATCATCGAGATCATTATTATAGATTTTTGGATCCATTGATGATCTCCATCTATCAGATCATCGTACCATTGTTCGTGATCATCGAAATCAAAATTTATCAATCGATGAAGCTAGGGCTATCGGATCAAGATGATCTTTTATGATGACACTCTAATGGTAATTATTTAGATAATGAACGATGAAGATGGACATTAAATTTTAGAATTATATAATATTTAAAAAAATAATTTTTAATCTATGATAATGGTTAATTAAAATCACTACCATAGATCTATGGCAGCTGAAAACCCGCTACCTTAGATCTATGGCAGCAGTTCTAAAACTGTTGCCATAGATAGATTTTCTTTTCCAAATCTCGTCTTCATTTCATTTTCCTCTCCGATCTCTCTCTCTCTCTCTCTCTCGACCCTCTTCTCCACCGTCGATGAGATCCCCCCTCCATTTCCTTCCCTAGCATCCTCCCCTGCTAGCTCCGCCACCTCCCCCTTCTTCCCTGGCAAGCCCGACCATCGGCTCTGCTACCTTCTCTCTTCCCTCGGCCCAACCCCCACTCCTCACCTTTCTTCCCCGATCGATTCGGCCGTCGACTTCACCACCTTCTCTATTCTCTTGACCCGAGCCCCCCTCCCTGATCAAGATCATCATAGTTGCTTAAAGAAAAGGCAGACGCTTGAAGGCATCAGTATTTTGCAAACATTTAAGCTGCAACAATGATCTTGATCAGATACAATCATTGTTCTAGATTATAATTATACAAAAAGGGATAACTTTGTATCCTAAGTATTCGCGAGGCATTATAGCCTTAGATGGGAAATTTTTGTTGTTATTAGGAAAATTATCTTAAAATCTCTAGGTTAGCCGAATTATTTTTTATAGATTAATTAATTATTCACATTTAATTTAGAACCTCATTTTTCATAAGTTATTTTTTTCTTTTTTTATAATAATTATGGTATTTAGTAATATTATTGGTGCAAAATTTGGTTGACACCGGATCAAGCTAGAGTCGAGGAAGATGAGGTCACCGTCGGTGATCTGTAAAGTAAAGTTTCATTCGGAGTCAGTGTTGGTGGCTCCGGTAGGACCCTCCGACGATCAAATTAGCTCTAGCCAACAGAAATGAAGTGCTTAGTATGGATTTCGGTAGAGTTTCGAGAAGAAAAAAAAAGCTTTAGAGAAAACGTATCTGGAGGTCCCTTTTTATAGACGGAGCATGTTGTAACTATCTTGATTAATGACTATCGGAACCGTCCTTGATAAATGACAATCGTGATTTTTCTAATGAATGATGTTCGTGATTGTCCTGATAAATGTCAATTATAATCGTTCAATAATGGGATCGTCTGTAGGAATCCATCTGAAGGAACGATCTGAAAGAAATTCGGCTTCTATAGGAATCCGGAAGGAGTTCAGCTTCCGTAGAAGCTCGGTTGTTGGAGGAGTCCGAAAGAAGTTTGACTTCTGTAGAAGCCTGATTGTTGAAAAAGTCCGAGAGAAGTTCGACTTCCGTAGAAGCCTGATTATTGGAGGAGTCCGGAAGGAGTTTGGCTTCCATAGAAGCCCAATTTTTGGAGGAGTCCTAAAGGAGTTTAGCTTCCGTAGAAGCCCGACTGCTGGAGGTCGGTCGCTAAGAAATTTGATCGATTGAAAGAGTTCGAAAGGAGCTCGACCGCTAAAAAGTATGATCGACTAAAGGAGCTCGGAAGGAGCTCGATCGCTAAGGAGTTCCACTAAGGCTCATCCGCTAAAGCTCTTTTGTGACTACCGGTTGCATTAGACTGAGCATCCGATTGAACTTTGGTGGGAGTGAGGTTTATCCCCAATAATAGTCCCTCCACTCTCGAGTTTGAAATTCGAAGGAAGGAAGTACCAAAATAAGTGACTGTCGAAGTCCTTTTTCGATCTCTACACCAGTTGAAGTTGAAGCTCAGGAAAGATTTTATCTCCAGCAGCTGAGGTTGACTCGATCGCTCGAAAGAGATCTTATCTCTAGTCGAGGTTGGTACGATCGCTCGAAAGAGATCTTATCTCTGGTCGAGGTTGACTCGGACGCTCGGAAGAGATCTTATCTCTATCCGAGGTTGGTTCGATCGCTCGGGAGAGATCTTATCTTTGGCCGAGGTTGGCACGATTGCTCGAGAGAGATCTTATCTCTAACCGAGGTTGACTCAGGCGCTCAAAAGAGATCTTATCTCTAGCCAAGGTTGACTCGAGTACTCGAGAGAGATCTTATCTCTGGCCGAGATTGGCACGATCGCTCGAGAGAGATCTTATCTCTAGCTGAGGTTGCTTGGGCGCTCGAAAGAGATCTTATCTCTAGCCGAGGTTGGCACGATCGCTCGAGAGAGATCTTATCTCTAGTCAAGATTAGCTTGGGTGCTCAAAAGAGATCTTATCTCTGATCGAAGTAGGCATGGTCGCTCGAGAGAGATCTTTATCTCTGGTCAAGGTTGACTCGGATGCTCAGAAGAGATCTTATCTCTAACCGAGGTTGGCATGGTCGCTCGGGAGAGATCTTATCTCTGACCGAGGTTGCCTTGGACGCTCAGAGAGATCTTATCTCTGGTCGAGATTAGCACGGTCGCTCGGGAGAGATCTTATCTCTAGCTGAGGTTGAGTCGAACGCTCAGAAGAGATCTTATCTCTAACTGAGGTTGGCTCGATCGCTCGAAAGAGATCTTATCTCTAGTTGAGATTATCTTAGGTGCTCGAAAGAGATTTTATTTCTGATCGAGATTGACTCAGATGCTCGGAAGAGATTTTATCTCTAACTGAGGTTGGCAGAGATTGAAGAACTTTGACCTGCTTATGTTAGGATGAGATTCTCTTACGGCCACTATTGACTGCTTCTTTTCTATCATCATGTAGTTCTTGTCCCAAGAAATAATATTATTAAAATAGAAGAATTTTATTAAAAGAAAGTGATGGGTAGCGCATTCTCGAATTTTTTATGTTTCAGGATCGTGGGAGTGTTGTTCCTTCGAGTTTCTTCAGACGATAAGCTCCGGACTGGACGATTTTCTCTATCTCATGCTGGCCTTCTTAATTTGGAGCAAGCTCCTCTTGGCTTTGAGGCTGAGAGATGATGGATCGTTGAAGTACCAAGCCCCCCCAGAGGTAATGTTGATGACATCGGAAGGTGGCCGACCTCCTTGTTGTTCTTCCATCATGGGTGGTTCTGGCTACAACAGTGTCCTTGGCCGATCTCCTCCTATTTCAGGTTGGCATTGGAGGAATTGACCCAGCCAGCCCCCCCTTCTGACGAGCTTCTCGATTTTATCTTGGAGCTGAATGCATTCTTCAGTGTCATGGTTGTGGTCACAATGGTAGAGACAGTATTTGCTTCGATCGTGCTTGTTTGGAGGAGATTGTAATTTTTTTGGCCTTGGTAGCTGGTTCTTAATTTTCGTTAGAATTTGAGCCTTAGAAATATTGAGGGAGGCATAGTTGTGGAATCTTTTAGAGGAGGACTTTTTCACTCCCTTCTGTTGGGGCTTCCTCGATGATGAGCTCAGAAAGGAGTTTGGGCTCGCTTATGCTCAGGGGGTGTCCGTGAACGTAGTCGAACTTCACTCGGCCCTCCATCGATGGTAGGTCTATTAGACTCATCCGCCCGTCGCTCTCCTATGATTTTTTCATCCTTCAATTTGAAGGCTTCTTCCGCACGGGCATATCTCTCAGCTTGGGCTAGTAGATCGACGAAGTTCCTGAAGTACTTCTTCTCCAAGAAAAATAGCAAATCGTTCTTCTGAAGACCACCCTTGAGTACAGCCATTGCAACAGATTGGTCCAGATCTCGAACCTCCAATGCCGCAGCGTTAAATTGGGTGACATAAGCCTAGATGGATTCTTTCTTTTTCTACTTGACATTCATCAGAGAATTCGAACCTCGACGTGGACGTCGGCTGCTGATGAAGTAAGCCACGAACTGATGGCTCATCTAGTCAAAAGAGAAGATCGTACCTAGCTTCAACTTCAAGTATCAGTTTCTTACTGCTCTCTTAAGGTAGATGGGAAAGCTCGGCATAATATGGCATCTGGCACGCCATGGAGCAGCATCATGGTTCGGAAGGCCTCAAGATGATCGATCGGATTAGAAGTTTCATCGTAGCTTTCAAGTTGGAAAAGCTTAAAGTTCGACGGAATGGACTCTTATATAATTTGAGGAGAGAAAGAAAGATCGATGCGGACGTCGTGATGGGGAGCCGGGGTGACGTGGTAAAGTTCTTCAATCCGTCGGTTTATTTTTTGAAATCTTTGATTCAGGAGATCTTCACGATCGTTGATATCCAGGGTTTTCTGGTGGAACGGGTGTGAAGGTTCCTCCTGGGTCGAGTTGTGGTCTGAGCATGGGTCTTCCATTCTTTGCTTTTCTTTTTCGAAAATCAAAGGTCGGATAGTCGAGATCGACCATTCTCGGATTGGACGACGAGGCTTCAGAGAAGCTTGTTCTAGTCGAACTGGTACCGGGGTCTATCGATGTATGGCTTGCATTGCATATGCGAGGCCACGAATCTGCTGGACCAGCAGGTTGAACTGCTCCACATCCATCATGGCTGCAAGTGGAGTCTAAGTTATTGAAGTTAGAATGATTGTATCTGGATGGGTTCTGGCTGCAGACGCTGTGGATTACTGGATCGAAGCTTTCTTGGGAGGCATTATGTCTGTAAAGAACTCTAGAGAGAAAGAAAAAAGATTGCTGCTGAGCACTCCTTTAAGATAAGGAATAGTTATCCTTTCTCTAGTACTAATTCTGTTGGTGCAGAATTTGGTTGATGTCGAATCAAGCTAGAGTCGAGGAAGACGGGATCGCTGTCGATGATCTACAAAATAAAGTTCCATCTGAAGTCAGTGTTGGTGGCTTTGATAGGACCCTCCAACGGTCAAGTAGCTCTGACCAATAGAAATGGAGTGCTCAGTGTGGAGTTCGGCAAAGTTTCGAAAAGAAAAAGAAAGCTTTAGAGAAAATGTATCTGGGGGTTTCATTTTATAGACAGAGCATGTTGTAACTATCTTGATTAATGACCGTCGTAATCATCCTTGATAAATGATAATCATGATTATCCTAATGAATGATGTTCGTGATTGTCCTGATAAATGCCAATTATAATCATTCAATAATAGGATCGCCTGTAGAAATTCGTCTGAAGAAACGGTCTGGAAGAAATTCGGCTCCTATAGAAATTCGGAAGGAGTTCGGCTTTCATAGAAGCTCGATTGTTGGAGGAGTCTAGGAGGAGTTCGGCTTCCGTAGAAGTTCGATTGTTGGAGTTCGGGAGGAGTTCGGCTTCCATAGAAGTTCGATTATTGAAGGAGTCTGAGAGGAGTTCGGCTTCCATAGAAGTCCAGCTACTGAAAGTCAGCCGCTAAGGAGTTCGGCCAGCTGAAAGAGTTCGAAAGAAGCTCGATCACTAAAAAGTACGATCGGCTGAAGGAGTTTGGAAGGGGCTCGGCCGCTAAGGAGTTCAGCTAAGGCTCGTCCGCTGAAGCTCTTCTGTGACTATCGGTTGCATTAGACTGAGCATCTGACTGGACTTCGGTAGGAGCGGGGTTTATCCCCAATAAGTAATATTCGATATATTTCTTTGTGAAAAGAAAAAATAATATCTTCTATATTCTGGCTAATATGTTTAGCATTTAACATGTACTTTCAAGAATCAAGTGAATCAATATAGTAATATAATTTAGGATGAAATTGAAATGATTTTCTAAGTTGAATCATTTATGATCTTTAAAGCCCTATCTTATCAGACAGAACTCCAGGTAGGGAGAGTTATTAGAGAAGGAGATTCATCGGTAATCATCGACTCAGAGAGAGGGAAGATAGAGAATGGAGCCATGACTCTCTCTTTCGAACTCTATTTGGTTAGAAAGGCCATGACCATGTTTGCTGGCAAGGTTTGGGTAGGAGTGAAGGGGCGTTGCTCAGCTCCTCTCTTGTTTGCGGTCAAACATCGTAATTTTGATGCTAGAGTAGAGCTAGCCCTTTCTTCTTAGCTGATCAGACGGATCCGATCCAATTGAATCGGTTGGACATTATAATTTACTTGAGATGTAAATTGCATATAGACCACCAGATAATGTGCTTTGAATTGAAAGTGTTCTACGACTAGCATCCTAGCTATTTTCTATAGTTATCATTGTATCTAACAAATCTATGATCTTTTGAACACACCATTTATATAGTAAATTATCTATTTAAAATAATTTATATGCACATTACAATCAGCATTTCTGGCCTTAATTGTCAGAATCAAACACCCATTATCGAGCAACCATTTGTGCAACTGCTTGTTGCTATGATTGATATGCTGAAAATTTCGTTCTTTAGTGCCTATAATTACAAAATCATATAAATGTTGGGAATATTCCGTTGAAGTAAAAGTAAATTCTACTTGATTGGAAAAACTTTTTCGGTTAAATTTAATCAGTAAACTGCAAATCTGAAGTTGTTTTGGACTTGTATATGGGTCAACGAGGATATGGCCCACCCCATGTAGGGTACACATGATTAACAGGACCACTCGACTACCCCGTCCCATCCCCACTAAGAGCATGAGAAAAACGCCGGCGTCGCTAACCTAAAACGAAATCCATTCTCCATGCGCCTGGAGTTAGTTATGCGCATCCCAAATCCAAAGAACTCTTGTACTGAATCATAGGTTTTCCGAAGTTGGAGGACTACATCTTTGGTGTCGTCCTAGTTCTCCCTTGTTATAAAGAGGTGGTCGCATTCCCTGCTCCCTATGATTCCCTTCCCCCACAAGAAGGGGCGAGGTCCCTATTTCTCTCTTCCCACCAACTAGGACTTGGGATAGCATTGCCACTTTGCTCTAAACTTGGTTCTTGCTCATCAGGAAGAATGTTCTTGGAATGCATCTACTCCAAATCACTGCAAATTATTTTATTTACTGCAGACTGATAGAAGAGGTACAAGGTACGCAAGGAACTAGTAGATGATGATTTGAAATTGTACAAATTCCTCTACTCCAATTGAGATCTAATCCTGGAGGAAGAAGGGCGATCTGCTGAATCATTAATTATATTTCTATGCTGAAGCCTATTAATCCTATGTAGTTTTAGTTAAGTGTTTTGTATATAGATGATTGGATGTATCTTAAGTTATTCTGCTGTAAGATGCATGAGAGTAGGTGGGTCAGTTTTTCATTATGGAACATGCCTGTAGATTATCCTTATGTAACTGGGTGGGATTGTGTGTTGGATGTTCCAGGATATCTGTATCTACCTTTAATCAATAAATCCACCTCCTTATATTACCCCCAAAAAAAAAGTTGGTTCTTGCTCTAGTATTGCTCCTCCCCTTCGATTCACAAATATTTTTTCTTGGACGAACGTGCACCATGTCAACACCAATTTATTGTTATAACTTTGGTTGATTTGGGCCTTACTCAACCCAGCCCAGACCGATCCTTCTGGGTAACTTGATGCTATTAAGCAGCAGGACTAGAAATCGATGTAATTAAAGATACAAAACCATAGCTATTGCATGAAAGAAGCTAGATAGAACTGCAAATGTATTATCACAAAACCATAGAAAATACAAGCATAAGAAGAAAAAAAAGAAAAGGAAAAAAGAAAATCCACGACCGAACCCCAAAGTTACATGGCATAAATAGCATAACTAAATGACATCTATGGCAAGACAGCGATTGAGACTTTACTTTACGACTAGTGACGTGGCTAGGGACCTTTTGGTTGACCTAGTGCCTTGAGCTTCCCTCCTCTTGGATGGCGCAGATGGCCTTCTACACTCAATTGGAACCAAACGAAAAGGCAGCATCAATCATTAGAGGATGTGCATCATGAACTAACTAATTCATGTGGCATTGTTCTATTTAAAGAAGTCCTCTCACCATATTTTTGTCGCTCGTATTGGGATAAAGGGTGTGCTCAACGATGACCCAATTCGTGGGGCTATTTTATCGTGCAATAAACCTAAACTTCTGCTTGTACATGCTCATATCTCCATCCCTGAACTGATGTTGGATGTCCACGGGCTGCCACTGGCCACTACGACTTTTGGAGTAGTTTCTATCCTTGGTGTTAATGCAGTAGTAAGTTATAGCTGAGCTGCCACTTGGGAGCGCTGCAATAAGAATAGCTAGTGAAAAGACAGTGCAAGACAATGAAAACAAAGTATCGATCAACAAGGTTAAGAAGGTTACCATGTAGTTGGTCGGGCTGGTAATTGTAGGGATCGAGAACTGCATCAACTTCGTCGAACGATGAGAGAGGACGACCGACAATGTGGTCCTGAAGGTACCTCAGAATTTGTTTATCGCTTAAGGATATCCTCTACTTCTTTTTTTTGTTCTATTGCTACAATGGTGGATGAAGAGATGGAGAAGGCCATGGCTCGGAGCTGCTTTTAATAGGAAAAGAAGGAGCCTGTTCGCTTTTCTCTCCATGGGGAGAGGGAACTCTAGTGAGGAAGAAGGTTTGCTCTCCCTTAGAGACAGGGCAGGCCTTTTCTTTGATTGAAGTCTCTCTTCAGTGACGGGTTGGAGGCAGGCAGGCGGCGCGAGAGGATCAAGGGTCTTGCCTCCTCCTTTGGAGCTAGGGAGTTGGGTGTGGGTGGGGATGGGGAGGGTTTGGGTCCTTGGGGAGAGGGAAGGGTGGCGGTAGAGGGGGCGTGCTCATTAGCCAAAAAGCTGACTCCATTCCTTACACCAAGGAGATGAATTTTGTGTGGAAGGTGGGACTGATGCTAGTGCTATTCTCAATCACTCTCTCTGGGAAGAGTGGAAAGGGCGATGTCTTGGTCCAACCTCTCAAACCTAGGTGGGATCTTTTGCCTTCCTCCATTTCAACATATGGAGAATGCTCCTTATTTCAACATATCTATATCTATATCTATTATATATATATATATAATAATATTTTATAAAAAAATATTATGATATTATCATTTCAACATCAGATAATTTTAATTATGCCACGTAGATTATTATTTTATCATCTATAATAATTTAAATACTATTTTTAATAATAATAAAATAATATTTTAAAAATTAAAAAAATAATATTTTAAAAATAAAAATAAAAAATAAAAAAATATTTTTAAAAAATTATTATTATTTAAAAAATAAAAAATTATAAAAATAATAATAATATTTTTTAAAATATTAATTTATTATTACTATTTTAAAAAGATAGCATATCATTTTTTAATTTTAAAAATAATAACATGCTAATGTATTTTTTTAAAAATAATATTTTTATATTTTTAAAAAATAATATGTTTCGAGATCTGAATTAATTCATCGGATCAGATTAGATCAAATTTAATAAATTATCCATAAATAGAGTATCGTATTCCATCAATTTGAAAATCAAATCTCTGTATTTAATAGCCTCCGAAAGTTTGGAGAATGCATGAGAAGAAGTGAGGAGGCTAGGATGCAATCGGGATCGATATTTGTCAAGAGAGAAGGGGAGCCATGGTGAGGCGGCATCAACGGGCACGAAGAAGGCATGAGAACAGAAAGGAAAAAGAAAAAAATAAAATAAAATATTATTTTATAAAAAAAATAAAAAAAAGAGAAAAAAAAGAAAAGAAGAGAGAAAGTTTTTCTTTCTTTCATTAGTGGTGGTTTCGGGGGTGGTGGTATTGATACGAGCGTTGGAAGGTGCGATCAGGATCGATATTTGTCGAGAAAGAAGGAGAGCGATAGTGGGACGATGGGGGTGGGGCGGCATCGGCAGATACGGAGAAGATATGAGAAGAAAAGAGGGGGCGGAGGTGCGATCAGAATCGATGTTTGTTGAGAGAAGAAGGAAGTCATGGTGGGATGATATGGAGATGCACCGATATCGGAAGGTGCATAGAAGATATAAGAATAGAAAATAAAATATAAAATAAAATATTATTTAATAAAATAATAAAAAATATATCATATAATGAATAAATAAATAAATAAAATATCTAAAAAATTAAAAAAAAATATTTATTATTATAAAATTTTAATAATTATAGATCATAATTATCCGTCCTACGTAATGTGCAGATTTTCGATTAGTTTTTATTATACATGGGGGATGGGCATCAGGATGAGATGCACTCGCCACAAGCTCAAATAAGTTTGGGCTTAGCAAAATATGCAAGCTCGAGTTTAGCTCAATGAGCTATATTCCGATCTGGGCTGCCCCATTAAACAAATCATAGATGAATTAAGTAATCCCCCCTCCTTTTGACGTTCTCGAAGGTTTCTGTATATTACTTGACAGACACATGAGTTGCTAGTACTTCCTGCAATAAATTTATCATGTACGGTGCACGCCATGCCGCACCATGCGCACAGTGTAGAAAGTATTTGCAATAAATTTAAAGTTTTGGCTGCTACTTTTCAATTTTTTAACTTAAAACTCTAGGTATAAATGGCCTTAGAGGGATATCTCAATAATTTTTCCTACTACCTTTTGTACGAATCAATACTATTTATTTAATATTATATATATATATATATAAATAAATAAAGATAGGTATATAGATATGATTGCATGATTTGTCAGCTTTAGACTGTGATTGGTACCATGATATAACTGGCCCTAAGCAGAAAAATGATATGCAATGCCCCACCATGGCTTAATCATGGTCGTAACTAGTTTAATAGCGGGAACCAAAGCATGTCAGTTGGCAATAGAAATATGATATATATAATTTTACTTCCTCCAATAGATTCCCACCATTTATAGTACTAAAGAACAAAGTTTTCAGCATATCAATCAAATATAGCACCAAGCAATGGCACAAATGGTTGCTAAAAAAGAACATAAATTTGTTAGATGCATGGATAATACATAAAATACGATACTAGTCATAGGATACTTTCAATTTAGATCACACATTACCTGGTGGTCTATATGCAATGGCATGTCAAGTAAATTATAATGTTTGATCGAGTTAATTGGATTGGACCTAGCCTGGTCATCTCAGAGGAAAGGACTAGCATGCCTCTAGCAAACAAAAAAGGAGTTGAGCAACACTCCTACCCTAAGCTTGCTTGCAAGCATGGGCACGATTTTCCAGCCAAAGAGTTCGAAAGCAAAAGCCACGAAGATTGTCAATGAACCTCCTTTGGATCTCCACTAACTCTCCCCACCGTGAATTCCATCTGGAGCTTCAAAGATCATAAATGATTCAACTTAGAAAGTCATTTCAGTTTCATCCTAAATAATATTCCTATGTTAATTCACTTGATTCTTGGAAAAGTACATTTTAAATGCTAAACATCATTGTCAAAATATTGAATATATTAATGTTTTCCTTTTGAAAAAGAAATATATTGAATATTACTAAACAACCATAATTATTATAAATAAGAGAAAAAAATAAATTATGAAAAGTGAGGTTCTCAACTTGAATGTGAATAATAAATTAATCTATAAAAAAAATAATTCTGCTAATCTTGGTAGATTTTAGGATTAATTTTTCTTAATACCCACCATATAATTTTGCCATCGAAGGTTCCAACAACGTGCTTGGACAAATGCTTGGAGGATATACAAAGCGTTGTCCCGTTTGTATGAATTATAACCAAGCACAGTGGCAATTGCATCTGATTAAGACCATCATTGCAACTTAAATGCATTACAAAATACTAGGTGCCCTTCGAAGCATCAGTCTTTTCTTTTGACAACAACAATGACCATCACCCTCTAACCAAATGGCGGACTAATAATATGGTTGTCTTACCTGCAATTGCTATATTAAAACAAAAATTGGGCATAACCAGCAATTACAAAGGAAAGAAAAAATTAATACAAATTTAACTTGAGGTTACTGGCAACCCCGTGGGATTGTACCCAAGGCTGCCACCCTCCCTCCCCTACCCCCAAACACTTCCCCTACCCAAAAAAAAAAATCTGTTCCTCTTTCTACCCCTGTATTCTACCACCACCATGCAATCTCCAATCATTAGGCCTCCACAAAGCTTGTCGGCCAAGCCTTTTCCCTGTTGTAGCCACCATCGATTCTCAACAATCGGTGGTTTAGCCAAAGGTCCTTGTATAAGATCATCTGCATGATTGTAGATATTTTCTATAGATATATATTATACTAATGAATAATATGAATAATTTGTAAGGTTCCTCATGCATGATCATTTTTTTTGCATATGAATATGTTTACATGCATCATGTGTCAATAGTTTTTAAAGTTGCATGGATTATTATATTAATTATTTTCACATGAAGCTTGATGCTAAATTATGGTTAAATATCGAAAGCATATCATGTATAACTAACTTATAAAATCTAAAATACTTCATAATCATATAATTATAGAAAAAAGAGATCGAGGGCCATAATAATGGAGATGTGATTCATATGATTTGTCAGCTTTAGGCTGCGATATGAGACTATGATAACATTGGCCACCAGTAAAAACATGATATGCAGTTTCTATTGTGGGCTGAATCATGGTTATAGCTAGTTCGATATAGGAAAACCTGACTGAGTTAGTCGGCCAAAGATATATGGCATATACGATTTACCAGTTTTGAGCCGAGGTGTGGTTCTATTGTTGATTACAAAAACATGGTAAGTCTTTGGTCTATTATAGGCTAAGTTATGATGGTGGTTAGTCCAAATAAAAGCTCATGTTGTTGGATAAGACTGATGTCAATTATAAAATAATAAATATTTTAATTAAAATTAATATTGTTGGAAGCTATTATTTAATGATAGATTTGATGGACTAGAAATGCTATTATACTAGGGATATACGATATGCATGTTTGGCATTACGATGAGATGCTGGTTGTTAAACAAATATTTAATTATAAAATTATTGGTATAAGAATTTAGCAAAAGTAATACTTTGCTATCGTTTCAGTAGTTATATAAATATAAATATATATATAGTATTAAATAAAATAATTTTTAATTTTTTAAAAAAAATTAAAAAAATTATAGAGACACCTCTCTAAATTTGGGACATTTACATTTATACCCAAAAGTATAAAAGTGGTAATTAGTTGATAAAATTTTAAATTTATTTCAATATGGCCCAATTGTTTATCTCCACCATAAAACTTTATCACGTGAGGATCCCATGATAATTATTCTTTTGCAAAATTTTTGAATTTTCATTCTCAATAATCTCAGTATAAAGCTCTTGTTTTGGCGAAAGGGAACGGAGAGTAATTTTTTGAGATTTATGACGGTGGATGAATGCAAAAGATTGAATATTTTGAGATCTGTGTAAGTGGATGGATGAAAAAAGATAGAGCACCTTAAGATTCATGCAATTAAATTAATAATAGAGGATGGAGTGTTTTAAAATTCATATAGGAAGATGAATAATAAAGGATGGAATACTTTGAAATATGTACAAATAGATGAATGCAGTAAATATAGCACTTTTAGATTTGTGCATGCGAATGGATGAAAGAATACTTTGAGATCTATATAGGAAGATAGATAGATAATATAGAGTATTTTGAGATCTATGTAGATGGATGGATGATGGAAGATAGACCACTGAGATTTATCTAAGTGGATGGATGATAAAGTATGAAGTACCTCGAAGTCTATATTGATTTATGAATGATAGAGGATGGAGTGAGATCTATTCTAATGGATGGATGACAGAGGATGGAGAGCTTTGAAATTTGTATAGGTAGATGGTGATAAGAGATATAATACTTTAATATATGTTCAGATGGATGGATTACAAAGAATGAAGTATTTTGAGATCTTTGTAAATATATAAATGATAAAGGACAAGCACTTTAAATTAAGCATATTATTATCTTTTTTCTTGCTCCATTAATGGTCTTATGACGAAGATAAATGGCTAGGCCACATTGCGACAAAATTTGAAGGTTTGATGGCTAATTGATATTTTTTAACTTTTTAAAATTAAATGTAAATATTTTAAATTTGAATGGATGTCTTTATAATTTTTTAAAAATATAATATTTTATATATTTCTATAAAATAATATGTAAAATATTTTTTTAATCTACTAAATGGTAATACAATAAATTAATACATTCGGATATCTTGATCATTAATTGTTAGTTATTTCTAGTAAGAAAGATAAATATTTGTAAACTCCAGTAGCATTACATTAAAGCAATTAACGAATACAATCAAATGCTGCACTGATGTGGTAAACGAATGGAATACTTGATGCGTAATTATGCCGATACCGATCATCATGTTGCATGGTCAATCTTGATTATCCATATTTAAAAAGCTTATGCACTTTGTTTGATCCTTTGATTTGACTTTAGTTATCAATATTGACACCGAAAATTTTGGCTTGATCATGTACTACGTGCACTAAAGTGGTTTTTGGCTCCATACACCATATTTATATTCGCAGAAACATTAGACCTTGCAGTGCCAACATCAACTACTCTTTTGCATTTATCTCACTTGGCTTTTCCACTAATAGCTATTTCGCATGTACAAATTCGGATATGATATATTTAGAAGGATCAAAAGAAATTTTTGCTAGGAAGCCGAATGCCTTCGCTATTTTTGGAGTGGACAAGCTTCCTACCTTCCAAACAATATAATGCAGCCGGTCTCATCCATATATTATCAAACATCATTCCAGGGGGCTGAAATTTAAACTCTTCGACCCCTTTCCCTCTCTAGCTTTCTATCTAGTCTCCATGTTTTCTAATTTCTATCCCCATTTGTAAATTGATTTGGTTCGTTCGATGAAATATGGATCCATGGTTTTACCCTCCCTTCCAAAACTAAAAAGGCTCATCTAATGGCATATTAAAGCTCCTTATTAGGGTTGAAAGCGGATCAAAAATAATCCAGCCATATCTATAGTATTCGAATACATTGCAATTGTAGTATCCAATGATATCCAAAATATATAGGATTTGGATAGTAGGTTATAAATCTTGCTGGATTAAGATCCAAATTCAGATTTTGCAGATTTATCAGATTTGGATCTACATGGTCGACAAAAAGAACTTTCAGCCACCAAGCTAAACATGCTTTCTACTTTAATGTTGATTGTTTATTTAACTTATTCATACATACATTAATTTTGTATCCATTTAATATTGTATCCATGTTTGTATTCCAGGAAAAAAAAAAAAAAAAAAGATAAAAATAATGATATACTAGTATTTCAACCCTACTCTTGATCTTTTACTACAAATAGTCCTAGAGGCCTGCCTGATGTTTGTAAAACCTTTTTGCATATTTGGACATTGATATAACATTTGTGGAATAAAAACGATCTAGCCTTTAAATTATGTATGGATTTGCTTTCATTTTGGGAAGCATTTTTCAACTCATGTACTCGTCAAGACACTTTGAAGCACGGAGAAGAAGAGGGATTATATACTTCGTATATGATTTGTTTAATGGGGAGACAGAAGCGGAGTTTGTGATAAACGTATCCAACCTTGATGCGCATCCCCCATATATAATAAATATATTGAAACGTGGGAGGGCCAAAGGGCCTGGGTCTGGGATTATAAATAAGGAGGGGTAGAACCCGGTCATCGCCCCATCCCCTCTCCCCAGGGAGAGCGACACTCGTACTAAATCCATCCCTGTTGTCGAATGAATGGAGTCAGCTCTCTGGCTAAGGAGCACCCTCCCCGCAACACCACTCTTCCCTCTCCTCAAGGACCCAACCTCACCCCCACCCAACTGATCCCCAACACCAAAGGAGGAGGCAAGACCCTCTATCCTCTCTCCCGACCTTGCTCCAACTCATCGCCAAAGAGAGACTTCGATCAACGAAAAGGCCTGCCCTGTCTCTAACGACCCTCATTCCATCTCCCTGGGGAGAGCAAACCTCCTTCCTCACTGGAGTGCCCTCTCCCCATGGAGAGCAAAGCCATGAGGCTAGCTCTTAGTTTTCCTATAAATACCCATGGCCTTCTCCATCTCTTCATCAACCATTGTGGCAATAGCCAAAGAAACAGAGGATGTCCTTCAACAATCAAGAGATTCAGAGGTTCCTCCTCGACTACATTGGTGGGCATGAGCTCTCCTCGTTTGGAGCCATCGATCCAGATTACGATCCTTACGAATGGGGGCCTCATCGACTACCTCGTAATCTTCTCGACTCCATCGATGCACTGTTTCTGTTTCCCAGAAATCTTCTTCACTAGCTTTTCTTGCAGGGCATGGCAGCTCGGGTGTATCTTATCACTACACCAATAACGCCAACCAAAACAACGTAGTACGGCAAGTCAAGGATGGTAGTGGCTGCTGGCAGTGCTTCGGCGGAAGAATAGCGATCGGGGTTGGACAAGGGAACAATGCTGTTATGTACAAGCAGATGCTCAAGTTTATTCCAACAGGAAATGGCGGCCCTAGGAATTGGGTCATGACGGAGTACACCAATGGGAGCAACGGAAATAAGGTAGGTGCGATGCGAGGAGTTCATGCACGACTTTTATAAATTGAATTAGTTTGCGATCCACATCCTAACTCAATCCGCTTTTTCGTTTGGCTCTGCATCAGGGCATCTGCGCGATCCAAAAGGAGGGAAACTGAAGGACGTGGATCTGTCGTTGATTAGTAATTAAAACCTTGGGGTTCCGTCGTTGGATCTGGTCGAAGATGTTGTTTAAGTTTGTGCTTTCTTTCTTCTTTTCTATTGTTGTATCCACTGTCGTTTCCCAGTAATATATCTTCTTTCTTGCAGTATTGTTTTGTATCTTGAAACATTACGGTGATTTCTACTCCTGATGTTCACATTTCCATCTAATCAACCAGGAGATTCAGTTTGGGTTCTGGGTCGAGTAGGGGCCAAATCAAGCGAAGTTATATGGCCCACCCCATGTATACCTTACATGCGGTGGGCCATATCCTCGTTGTATACCTTACGATGACCCAATTCGTGGGGCCATTTTGTCGTACAATGAACCTAAACTTCCGTTTGTACATGCTCTTATCTCCATCCCTAAACCGATCTTCGATGCCCACGGGCTGCCACTGGCCACTATGATTTTTGGAGTAGTTTCGGTCCTTGGTGTTAATGCAGTAGTAAGTTATAGCTGAGCTGCCACTTATGAGTGCTGCGATAAGAATAGCTAGTGAAAAGACAGTACAGGGCAATGAAAACAGAGTATCAATCAATAAGATCAAGAAGGTTACCATGTAGTTGGTCGGGTTGGTAATCGTAGGGATTGAGAACTACATCAACTTCGCCGAACGATGGGAGAGGACGACCGACAATGTAGTCCTGAAGGTACCTCAGAATTTGTTTATCGCTTAAGGACATCCTCTGCTTTTTTTTTTTGTTCTATTACTACAATGGTGGATGAAGAGATGGAGAAGGCCATGGCTCGGGGCTGCTTTTAATAGGTGAAGAAGGAGCCTGTTCGCTTTGCTCTCCATGGGGAGAGGAAACTTCAGTGAGGAAGGAGGTTTGCTCTCCCTTAGAGACAGGGCAGGCCTTTTCTTTGATTGAAGTCTCTCTTCAGTGACGAGTTGGAGGCAGGCAGGCAGCGAGGGAGGATCAAGGGTCTTGCCTCCTCCTTTGGAGCTAGGGAGTTGGGTGTGGGTGGGGATGGGGAGGGTTTGGGTCCTTGGGAAGAGGGAAGGGTGGCGGTAGAGGGGGCGTGCTCATTAGCCTAAAAGCTGACTCCATTCCATACACCAAGGGGATGGATTTTATGTGGAAGGAGGGATGGATGCTAGTGCTAATCTCAATCACTCTCCCTGGGAAGAGTGGAAAGGGCGATGTCTTGGTCCAACCTCTCAAACCTAGGTGGGATCTTTTTTTCAATATACGGGGAACACTCCTTGTTTCAATATATCTATATCTATGTCTATATTATATATATATATATAATAATATTTTATAAAAAAATATTATGCTACTATCTTTTCAATATCAGATAATTTTAATTATGTCATGTAGATTATTATTTTATTATCTATAATAATTTAAATATTATTTTTAAATAATAATAAAATAATATTTTAAAAATTAAAAAAATAATATTTTAAAAATAAAAAAAATATTTTTAGAAAAATATTATTATTTTAAAAAAAATTATACAAATAATAATAAGTTTTTTTAAAAAATATTAATTTATTATAATTATTTTAAAAAGATAGCATATCATTTTTTTAATTTTAAAAATAATAACATGCTAATGTATTTTTTTAAAAATAATATTTTTATATTTTTAAAAAAATAATATATTTTCAGATCTGAATCATTCCATCGAATCAGATTAGATCAAATCTAATAAATTATCCATAAATAGAGTATCATACTCCATCAACTTGAAAATCAAATCTCTGTATTTAATAGCCTCCGAAAGTTTGGAGAATGCATGAGAAGAAGTGAGGGGCTAGGATGCAATCGAAAATGATATTTGTCAAGAGAGAAGGAGAGCTATGGTGAGGCAGCATCAACGGGCACGAAGAAGGCATGAGAATAAGAAGGAAAAAAAAATAATAATAAAATATTTTTTTATAAAAAAATAAAAGAAAAGAAAAGAAGAGAGAAAGTTTTTCTCTCTTTTATTAGTGATGGTGTCGAGGGTGGCGGAATTGACACGAATGTCGAATGATGCGATCGGGATCGGCATTTGTCGAGAGAGAAGGAGAGCGATAGTGGAGCGATGGGGTGGGGCGGCATCGGCAGGCACGGAGAAGGTATGAGAAGAAAAGAGGGGGCGGGGGTGCGATCAGGATCGACGTTTGTTGAGAGAAAAGAGGAGCCATGATGGGACGATACGGGGATGCACCAGTATCGGGACATGCATAAAAGATATAAGAATAGAAAAAAAATATAAATAAAATATTATTTTATAAAATAATAAAAAATATATTATATAATAAATAAATATTTAAATAAAATATTTAAAAAATTAAAAAATATTTATTATTATAAAATTTTAATAATTATAGATCGTAATTATCCATCCCATGCAATATGTGGATTTTCGACTAGTTTTTATTATATATGGAGGATGGGCATCGGGGTGGGATGCACTCGCCACAAGCTCAAATAAGTTTGGGCTTAGCAAAATATGCAAGCTTGAGTTTAGCTCAATGAGCTATATTCCGATCTGGGCTGCCCCATTAAACAAATCATAGATGAATTAAGTAATCCCCCCTCCTTCTGACGTTCAATAAATGTTATGTCACCATCTAAAAGCATAGAAAAATTTTACAAACATCAGGCTGCATTGGGCTGGATCAGTGGATTCGATAATAGTTTTTTTTTCTTTTTTTTTATCATTTTATTTTTGAAGGATTGGAAAGTAGTCCTCGACCCCATTTAGAAAACAAAGGCACGAGGTGATCTAATTTAAAAGGAAAAAAAAAAAGAAGAGGATGGTAGAGAGTTAATTTACAAAAGGAAGGTAGGAAGGGGATTAGCGATGAGTTTTTTCATCGTTAATACTTAAAAAGTATTAATATAGATTTTTTAAAAAATAAAATTAACTATTATCAACGGTATTAGTAACAACAATAGCTGTCGCTAATACTTACAAAAATATTATTATAGATTTTTAAAAAATAAAATTAACTATTATCGATTGAATTAGAGACTGCTTCAACCATCGCTAATATTATCAGCAAGAGCATTATCCACAAAAAAAGTCATCACTAATTTTTTTAATATATTTTTAAATTTAATTTAAAAATAAAAAATAAATAGTGATGGAAATTAGCAGTCGCTAATACCGTCAGTAATAGTATGTATTAGTGATGGTTAGCATTTTCATCGCTAACAATGGCAATTAGCGATCAGGATTGTTCCGACCATTAATTAGCAACAGTATTCCATTGTTAATACTATTAGCGATGGCAATCCCACTATTAGCGACGACATTTGACCGTCGCTAATAGTAAAATTTCTTGTAGTATATCCATGACTAATTAGTTTGATCCACAGGCGTGACTAACAATCCTGATTATAGGATAGTGGGCAAATCTCAATGGCCTATCTGATCATGGTCTCGTAAGCCCAAACAAGCTATTAGATTTTGGCATAACAACCTACGATTCACTCTCCATATAAAAGAGGTAATAAGGAGATCCTTAGGTAGGACCAAATTCCGATCTGAAATCAAATACCTCACTCCTACTCATCTTTCTGGCTGATTTGATTATCAGAGGGTGTCCCACCAGACATGCTCTGATGAGAGAATTTTCTTTACAGATTTTTGGATCATGGAGGATAGCTCGTCTCTACTGATGCATCTAACCAACTTCTCGATGCATCGCCACCAGAGTCTAGTGGCAACAAAACAATGTTCTTGGTCCACCGTCTAAGATAATTTCTTCTAAGATTGCATCATCTAATTTAATTAGACTTTGAATTCAAGTCCTAATTAAATTTCAAATCAAATTATTCTAAAATTAAGTCAAACCTAATTAAATTTTATTTAATTTAAATTAATTAAAAAAATAATTTTTAATTTAGGTTCCATTCCAATCAAATTCGAATCTAATTCGAAATCTAATCAAACCAAATTCAATTAGACTTTAAATCCAAGTCCTATTTAGAATACTAAAATCTAATTAGCCTCAAATTAAGTCAAGCCTAATTAAATTAAATTTATTTTAAATCAATTAGAACTCAATCAATAAATTAATTAAGCTAAAAAATTTAATAAAATTTAATATTGATTTTTAGCCATCCAAAAAAATGACTTAGGAGAGAAAAAGTAAAATATAATTTTTTAAAAAAAATTATGATTATTAGAGATGGCTTTAGCGACTGAGATCTTATTATCGCTAATAATTTTTTTAAAAAAATTATTTTAAAATTAAAATTAAATATTTTTAAAATTTAATATTATTAACAACAGCTTTTTTGTATTAGCGATCAATAAGCTATCGCTAATACATATTTTTCGACCATATTATTGATGGATTTTTGCCGTCGATAATTGTTGAAATTTTTTAGATAATTTTCTCTAAAATTTAATATTATTAGCGATGGCATCTTGTTATTAATAACGGTATATGCCATCGCTAATAACATTGGCATAAATATTTAGATTTTATCGTCCCTATTACCGATGGTAGTCTTGCTGTCGGTAAAAGTCCGCCCATATACTTTTTCGACCCCATTGGTGGAAAAAAAAATTTTGATTGAAAAAATTCCTCCATGCCTTCTCCGCACCCCATGCATCCTTCCCAGCATTCCTTACTCCCTACACGTCCTCCTTTCCTATGACACGACCTTGCTGGGGCCTCTTACACCATGGCCTCGAACCCGCCGCCCCGGCCCCTCTTTGCTAGAGCCGCCAGCGCTCCTACGTGGCCGCCCCGACCCCACTCTGCCAGTCTTCCTCCCCTGAGGCCGTCCTGACCCCCCGGCCTCGCCTCACCTACAGCCGCCCTGACGCCCCTGCCTCTTTTGCAGCAGCCTCGAACCTACCGACGCCTCCTACGTAGCAGTCCTAGGCTAGCTGCTGCGGCTCCACCTATCTCGTGGCCATCTCCACCCCATCGGTGCCTCCAATGCGGCAACCTCAAGCCCGCCACCTCAACCCTTCCTCTCCTGTGGTTGACCCCACCCCACCGGCACCTCCAATGCTGTGGCCCCGAACCCACCACCCCTGCCTCACCTCTCCCATGGCTGCCTCCACTCCACCGGCACCTCCAATGTTGTGGCCCCAAGCTTGCCACCCCAGCCCTCACTACAACAAAATAGATTTTTTGCGATGCAAAAATTTTATTGTAAAAAATAATTTTTCATCGCTAATAATTATTAGCGATAAAAATTCTATTGCTAATATTTCATCACAAAAAATGGGATCGAAGATAATAATTAGCTATGAAATTTTTTTTTATTACTAATAATGTTTTTTTATGATGAAAATTTTTTGTTAAAATTTTTTTTATTCCTTAAATTATCTACGATGAAATTATTTATGATGAAAAAAAATTTTTTCATCATAAATAATATTTTTTCTAATAAAAAAAATTTATCATAAATAAATAATTATCTATGATGGATTTTTTCTATCATAGATAATTAATTATTTGCGATGGAAATAATCCATCATAAATAATAAATTATCTGCTATGGATTATTTCCATCATAGATAATTAATTATTTATGATGGATGATTTTCATCACAGATAATTTTATTATTTATAATAAAAAAATAATAGTCATAAATAATTTCATTATAAATTAATTTTTAAAAAATATATTTCAATATTTTTTATATTAATTATATTAATTATTATAATTTTAAAAAAATAAAATAAAATTTTCATTAAAAAATTTCATCATTTCATCCATAAATAAATTTCATCATTTCATTCATCCATAAATAAATTTTATTTCATTATATAAAAATATAATTATAAAAAATATTTTTTTATAAATATAAAATATTCAAAATAAAAATAAAAATATATAAAAATAGAAAGTGCTCAGAGAAGCTCGGATCGGCCTGCTGCTGTCTCATCATCTACATCATCTACTCGATCTGGGCCATCTACTCCATCATCTGCATCTGAAATAGCTAGTACTCATCGACGCGTACAGTCAATTCAATAGTCTACTATCGATCCTTAACAGCCTGTCTCTATATCTTCGTCAGTCGGACATTACAGGCAACATGGATGTCAGCCCTGGATGGATGTGAAGATGTAGGAGCTCTGATCTTATGCCCTAGCTTTCTAACATAATAAAATCTCGTACCAAGCATTCGATCATAGATCTCATAATCTGTGGGTGCGATTGAGCCCTCTAGGGCAACTTAGGATCTAATGTCTATTATATGATCCTGAAAATTAAATTTATAGCTAATCTAAGTTTGTACTAAAAATCAAAATATAAATGAAAAAATAGTTGAAAAAACTTACATAAAGCTTCTAACTTTCAATCGTACAACCTTTTGACCATCACTGATGTGTCCACTGGTAGATCTCGATTACTATTATTATTTTTACTATTATTACTATTACTAATTTTATTTTTACTATTATTACCATTACTATTAATATTATTACTACTATTATTATTATTATCATTACTATTTTTATTATTACTACTACTATTATTATTATAATTATAATTACTACTTTTACTATTATTATTTATTATTATTATTATTATTATTATACTTATTATTTTTTTTATTTATTAAAATTTAAAAAATTACTAAGGACTAAACCCCCTACGGGCCCTCCGTCCCCCACCCATTGAAGCCTCCCACCTCCTGCGGCTCCCCTCCACCGCCCACCACCTGTGGCTCCCCACCCGAGCCATCATCGCCGCCCCTCCACGCCTTATGCACCCCGATTCGCCCCCACCCATCGTGGCCCGCTCCTGGCCCCCAGCTCCTATGCCGCCCACTTTTCCATCGCGGCCCCCCACCCCTTGTGGCGTCCCTCCGCCACCAACCACCCATGGCTTCTCGGCTCCCCAGCCCTTGTGCCGCCCATGTACCCATTGTGGCCCCCTACCTCCTACGACGTCCCTCCGCCATGACCACCCATGGCCCCCCACCATCACGATGCCTCCATGCCCCATGCACCCCTCCTCTCACCATCCATCCATCACCACGCCTCGGTGCCACCCTTGGCGGTCTCCCCCCTGTGGCACCGGCCCTTTGCCTCCCACCACCAGCAGCCTCCACCAAGCCCATCAACTGCCACGCACAGCCTACAGCAGGCACCACCCTTCATGCTCCGCCGCCCACCATCGGCCACTGCACGGCAACACACGTAGCCCCCAGATCGAAAGAACAAATTAAAAAAAAAAAGCCTAACCCATGGCCGACCTAGATCGAATTAAGTTACCTTCAATCGGTTCAAGCATAGTGTAGCATTAATGGCGTTGGCAACGATGGCGACAATGACGGTAGCAACGACAACGACAGCAACAGCGGAAAACATAGTCGTCAGTCGACGAAAGCCCAAGAGGAGGCAGTGAGAGAGGATGAGTGGAAGAGAGCGAGGAGAGGGTTTCAGGCTGAGAGAGAGTGGGTTTTTCTAGAGTGGGAGGATATTTAAAGGGTTTTAACGATGAAAGTATTTTTGATGAAATTTTCAACAAAAAAAATCACTAATATTATTAATTTATGATAAAAAATTTCATCGTAAATAATTTTGTCGCTAATAATTCTTGCCAAATATTTTTCTAAAAAAATTTTTTTCCCCTCTAAAAAATATTAAAATAAGTTATTTACAGTAGAAAAAATTTTTCATCACTAATAATTAATTATTTATGATAATTTTTTTATCGCAAAATATTTCATCGCTATTAATCTACCAAGAATAAATCATAAAAAAAGTCTAGTTATTTGTGATGGAATATTTTTGTCGCAAATACTAGTTATTTATGATGAAAAAAATTTTTATCATAAAAAAAAGATTGTTTCCAATGGAAAACTTTCGTCGCTAATAATCCATCACAAATACTTCGACCAAAATTTTAAATTAAAAAAATATGAACTATTTTAAAAAAAAATGCCATGCATGGCCAATGTGATGGGATTAAGGAGTGCGAGCGCATCCATTTTAAGCTAGCCCGCAAGCCAATTAATATTTTTTTTAAATTTTTGAAGAATTAGTATTTTTTTAAAATTAAAATTTCTATTTTTTTTTTAATATTACATGATTTTAAATTTTAAAGTCCATCTTCATCGTTCATTATTTAAGTAATTATCGTACAAGCACCATCACAAAATATTACCTCGATTAGGTAGCTCTAGCTATATAGATTAATAAAATTTGATTTCGATGATCACGAATGACCGCATGATAATCTGATAGATAGAAATCATCAATCAGTTCAAAAATTTATAACGATAATCTTTATGATATTTATAGTGTACTAACAAAATTTTATTTTAATCGAATATAATTATCATAGTTAATTTAGTATGGGATAATTTGGATAGTTAAATAAAAAATGAGTGATTAAAATGCCAATTGGCATGTGTTTATTAGGTGATTTTTTTAGATAAATGATCTTTGCTAATAGTTTGATTATTTCTATGATGGTGATCGTAAAAAGTAAATTATGTTTATATAAACTATCTATAACTACATGTCTCCTGATGCATATTTTTATAGTTCTTAAGTAATTATACTTATGCTTTTGTAAAATATACTTAACGTAGATGATTCATATATGCAAATTTTATTTTACAATCATCACCATATAGATGATTAACATAGTAGCAAAGATCATTTGTCAAAAAATTATCTTATAATCGAACGTCATTTGATCTTTTGATCACTCATTTTTTATTTAACGGTCCAAATCATCTCATGCTAAATTGACTATCATAATTATATTTGATTGAAGTAAAATATTGATAGTATACTATAAATATAATAGAGATCATTGTTGTAAGTTTACGAATCCATTAGTGATTTCTATCTATCAAATCATCATACGATCGTTCATGACCGTCGAAATCAAATTTTATTGATTTGCATAGCTAGAGCTACCAGATCAAAATGATATTTTGTGACGGTGCTTGCACGATAACCACCTAAATAATAAATGATGAAGATGGGCTTTAAATTATAAAATTATGTAATATTCAAAAAAATAAAAATTATCTTTTAAAATTATTAAAATGATTAATTAATGATAGTTTATTAGTGATGAAAGTTTTTCATTGTAAATAAGCGATTATTTATGAT
>QRFJ01000283.1:389583-573786 GCA_006176705.1 Cocos nucifera
CTTAACAGCCTGTCTCTATATCTTCGTCAGTCGGACATTACAGGCAACATGGATGTCAGCCCTGGATGGATGTGAAGATGTAGGAGCTCTGATCTTATGCCCTAGCTTTCTAACATAATAAAATCTCGTACCAAGCATTCGATCATAGATCTCATAATCTGTGGGTGCGATTGAGCCCTCTAGGGCAACTTAGGATCTAATGTCTATTATATGATCCTGAAAATTAAATTTATAGCTAATCTAAGTTTGTACTAAAAATCAAAATATAAATGAAAAAATAGTTGAAAAAACTTACATAAAGCTTCTAACTTTCAATCGTACAACCTTTTGACCATCACTGATGTGTCCACTGGTAGATCTCGATTACTATTATTATTTTTACTATTATTACTATTACTAATTTTATTTTTACTATTATTACCATTACTATTAATATTATTACTACTATTATTATTATTATCATTACTATTTTTATTATTACTACTACTATTATTATTATAATTATAATTACTACTTTTACTATTATTATTTATTATTATTATTATTATTATTATACTTATTATTTTTTTTATTTATTAAAATTTAAAAAATTACTAAGGACTAAACCCCCTACGGGCCCTCCGTCCCCCACCCATTGAAGCCTCCCACCTCCTGCGGCTCCCCTCCACCGCCCACCACCTGTGGCTCCCCACCCGAGCCATCATCGCCGCCCCTCCACGCCTTATGCACCCCGATTCGCCCCCACCCATCGTGGCCCGCTCCTGGCCCCCAGCTCCTATGCCGCCCACTTTTCCATCGCGGCCCCCCACCCCTTGTGGCGTCCCTCCGCCACCAACCACCCATGGCTTCTCGGCTCCCCAGCCCTTGTGCCGCCCATGTACCCATTGTGGCCCCCTACCTCCTACGACGTCCCTCCGCCACTGACCACCCATGGCCCCCCACCCGATCCATCACCGATGCGCTCCATGCCCCATGCACCCCCTCCTCCTCACACCATCCATCCCATCACCACCGCCCCTCGGTGCCCCACCCTTGGCGGTCTCCCAGCCCCTGTGGCACGGCCCTTTGCCTCCCACCACCAGCAGCCTCCACCAAGCCCATCAACTGCCACGCACAGCCTACAGCAGGCACCACCCTTCATGCTCCGCCGCCCACCATCGGCCACTGCACGGCAACACACGTAGCCCCCAGATCGAAAGAACAAATTAAAAAAAAAAAGCCTAACCCATGGCCGACCTAGATCGAATTAAGTTACCTTCAATCGGTTCAAGCATAGTGTAGCATTAATGGCGTTGGCAACGATGGCGACAATGACGGTAGCAACGACAACGACAGCAACAGCGGAAAACATAGTCGTCAGTCGACGAAAGCCCAAGAGGAGGCAGTGAGAGAGGATGAGTGGAAGAGAGCGAGGAGAGGGTTTCAGGCTGAGAGAGAGTGGGTTTTTCTAGAGTGGGAGGATATTTAAAGGGTTTTAACGATGAAAGTATTTTTGATGAAATTTTCATCACTAATATTATTAATTTATGATAAAAAATTTCATCGTAAATAATTTTGTCGCTAATAATTCTTGCCAAATATTTTTCTAAAAAAATTTTTTTCCCCTCTAAAAAATATTAAAATAAGTTATTTACAGTAGAAAAAATTTTTCATCACTAATAATTAATTATTTATGATAATTTTTTTATCGCAAAATATTTCATCGCTATTAATCTACCAAGAATAAATCATAAAAAAAGTCTAGTTATTTGTGATGGAATATTTTTGTCGCAAATACTAGTTATTTATGATGAAAAAAATTTTTATCATAAAAAAAAGATTGTTTCCAATGGAAAACTTTCGTCGCTAATAATCCATCACAAATACTTCGACCAAAATTTTAAATTAAAAAAATATGAACTATTTTAAAAAAAAATGCCATGCATGGCCAATGTGATGGGATTAAGGAGTGCGAGCGCATCCATTTTAAGCTAGCCCGCAAGCCAATTAATATTTTTTTTAAATTTTTGAAGAATTAGTATTTTTTTAAAATTAAAATTTCTATTTTTTTTTTAATATTACATGATTTTAAATTTTAAAGTCCATCTTCATCGTTCATTATTTAAGTAATTATCGTACAAGCACCATCACAAAATATTACCTCGATTAGGTAGCTCTAGCTATATAGATTAATAAAATTTGATTTCGATGATCACGAATGACCGCATGATAATCTGATAGATAGAAATCATCAATCAGTTCAAAAATTTATAACGATAATCTTTATGATATTTATAGTGTACTAACAAAATTTTATTTTAATCGAATATAATTATCATAGTTAATTTAGTATGGGATAATTTGGATAGTTAAATAAAAAATGAGTGATTAAAATGCCAATTGGCATGTGTTTATTAGGTGATTTTTTTAGATAAATGATCTTTGCTAATAGTTTGATTATTTCTATGATGGTGATCGTAAAAAGTAAATTATGTTTATATAAACTATCTATAACTACATGTCTCCTGATGCATATTTTTATAGTTCTTAAGTAATTATACTTATGCTTTTGTAAAATATACTTAACGTAGATGATTCATATATGCAAATTTTATTTTACAATCATCACCATATAGATGATTAACATAGTAGCAAAGATCATTTGTCAAAAAATTATCTTATAATCGAACGTCATTTGATCTTTTGATCACTCATTTTTTATTTAACGGTCCAAATCATCTCATGCTAAATTGACTATCATAATTATATTTGATTGAAGTAAAATATTGATAGTATACTATAAATATAATAGAGATCATTGTTGTAAGTTTACGAATCCATTAGTGATTTCTATCTATCAAATCATCATACGATCGTTCATGACCGTCGAAATCAAATTTTATTGATTTGCATAGCTAGAGCTACCAGATCAAAATGATATTTTGTGACGGTGCTTGCACGATAACCACCTAAATAATAAATGATGAAGATGGGCTTTAAATTATAAAATTATGTAATATTCAAAAAAATAAAAATTATCTTTTAAAATTATTAAAATGATTAATTAATGATAGTTTATTAGTGATGAAAGTTTTTCATTGTAAATAAGCGATTATTTATGATAAAAAACTTTCATCAATAATAAATAAGCTTTTAAATTTTTAAAATAATTAATTAATGATAGTTTATTCACAACAAAAGTTTTTCCTCATAAATAATCAATTATTTATAATGAAAAATTAATTTTTATCATAAATAATCTATTATTTATGATGAAAAACCTTTGTTACTAATAATCAACCTTTTAATTTTTTAAAATAATTAATTAATGGTAGTTTATTAGCGATGGAAGTTTTCTATCATAAATAATCGATTATTTACGATGGAAAACTTCCATCGTTAATAATCAATCTTTTTAATTTTTTAAAATGATTAATTAATGATAGTTTATTAGCGATGAAAGTTTTTCATCATAAATAATTGATTATTTATGATAAAAAATAAATTTTTATCATAAATAATTGATTATTTATGATGAAAAACTTTCATCGCTAATCAATAATCTTTTTAATTTTTTAAAATAATTAATTAATGATAATTTATTAGCGATGAAATTTTTTCATCATAAATAATAGATTATTTATGATGGAAAACTTTCATCATCATAAATAATTTTTATTAGTGATGAAATTTTTTTCGTCGCTAACAATTTTATTTGCAATAAATTTTTTTTTATTGTAAATAAATCCATCGTAAAAGAGTATATTTTTTGTAGTGTTTGCCGCTCCTGTGGCTGCCCTCACCCCACCGACGCCTACCGCCCCTGTCCCACTGGCCTCCCCATGGCCCTATCTCGGCCAATCTGACCACATGACCCCTGCCTCGTCGACCCTAGCCTATGGGCCCAATTTTGTAACCCCTTCCCTCTCAGTTGCAGTCCCTTCCCTCTCACTATAAGTAGCAGCAGTAGTGATGGCATTAGTATCGACTGATGTTGTCTAATATTAGTGATGGTTAGTATTGTCACTAATTAGATGTATGAAATTTAGATCTCGGTATGCAGAGTGTTCGTATCGAAAGAAAATGTCAGATAGTATTGCAAATATGGAGACGGGACATACCCTGCATGCTCGGGCCTTGGGTCATAGGTAGAGTCAAAGGCATTTCGCTATCAGATGCTAGACATCATTAATTATGTATTAATTTGAATAAAATTTATATTGCATGAAATGATAGATCTGTCAGTTGATTGATATACATATTTTAAGATATCCATACATTTATTTATTTTTGTATGGGTAAAATAATTATGTACATTGATTAATTGATTGTCCACTATGGATGGTTTGGAAAATACAAGTAATTCTATAGATCATTACAGTAATCAAACGATATGCTGAGAGTTCAAAAAAAAATTCAGATAGAATTTTTCTTTTGTTCTTCATACACGAGATATCTAAGAAAAAATGCTGCCAAAATTTCTTTCGATTCTTTGCATATCGTTTGATTACTATAATGGACTAATAGAATTAATACATTTCTTGAATGGGATAGGATCTATCTTTACCTATTAGTTGATGATAGGATGCACTAATTTACTATGTAAGCTATTTTGAATGATAAAATAGTATTTTATAATTATCTTATATTTATATATATGTAGAATTCTTAGATAGTTGGTCATGGATCATAGTTGGATGGACCATTGAGTAGTCAATGAGAAGATTTTTGCTAAATATAGGAAGGATGTTGAGTACTTTTATGATCTTATTTTTGGTAATGCGGCACTCTTACATCAAGAACAAGCTCATTATTCTTGTAATATATGTGGCAATAGAAAAATATTTGATAGAGATATAATTACTGTCCATTTGTATAAGAGTGGATTTATGCCCAACTATAAGTAGTAGTACCTACATGAAGAAATGTGGAAGAAAGTTGCATGGGTCAGAACTAAGCAAGACATGGATACAGATAAAATGGTAGATATGGTTATGGATGTGGCTGATCTTGAATTTAACTAGGATGTGGAGGATGATCCAAAAGCTGGTAGTGGTGATTTCTACCGTCTGCTAAAAGATACTAATGAACCATTATGGCTAGAATGTGAAATACACACTATACTATCGACTGTGTAAGAGTTGTTGAATTTGAAGATCGAGTTTAATATGATGGTAAATTATTATAATAGAATAGTAGCAATAATAAAAAAAATGCTACCAAAAGATGAAAAGTTTGTTGATAGTTTTTATCACTACTATAGAATGGGACTACGACAGTACATACTATGGCAGCGGTTTTGAAAATCGCTACCATAGGATTTACAGCAGGGGTTATATAGAATCGTTGTCATAGGTCGGCCCTATGGCAGTGGTTACAATAAACTACTGCCATAAGTAGATCTATGGCAGCGGTTCTATGCAATCGCTACTATAGATCGATTCTATGATAGTGGTTCTATATAACCACTGTCATAGATCGACCTAGGGTAGTGGTTACATATAATCATTGCCATAGGTCGAATCTATAGCAACGATTCAACATAACCGTTGCCATAGATTCACCATATGACAATGATTAATCGACCACTGCCATAGATCGACCATAGCTCGGACCTATGGTGGCGGTTAGGTTTAACCACTACCATATGTCAGATCTATGATAGTGGTTATCCAAAATCACTGCCATAGATCCGATCTATGATAGTGGTTTATTTTAATCACTGCCATAGGTCCAACTTATTACAGCAGTTTATATAACCACCGTCATATCTTTTTTTTCATATTTTTTTAAAATATTAAATAATTCTAAAATTTAATATCCATCTTCATCGTTCATTATCTAAATAATTATCATTAAAGTATCATCATAAAAGGCCATCTCAGTCCGATAGTCCTAGCTTCATCAATTGTTAAAATTTGATTTTGACTACGAATGATGGTACGATAATCTGATAAATGAAGATCACCGATGGATCCAAAAATCTTCAACGATGATCTTGATAATGTTTATAGTACACTATCAAAGTTTTACTTCAATCAGATATTGTTATTATGGTTGATTTAGGATGGAATGATTTTGATCGTTAAATGAGAAATAAGTGATCGAAAGGCCAAATGACGTTCGATTACAAGATAATTTTTTAGTCAAATTATCTTTGCTATAATTTTAATCATTTTATACGATGATGATCATAAGATCTAAACCATTTCTGTATGAACTATTCACGTTAAGCAGATCTTGCAAAAATATAAACATAATTACCAAAGGAGTTTAAGAATATGTATCGAGCGACGTATAGTTTTGGATCGTTCTTAGACTTGCAATTTAAATTTTATGATCACCATCTTAAAAATAATTAAAATAGTAGCCAAGATTATTTATCTAAAAAATTATCTTACAATCGGATGCCGTCTGATCCTTTGATCACTCATTTTTCATTTAACGATCGAAATCATTCCGTACTAAATTGATCGATAACGATATCCGATTGAAGTGAAACTTTGATAGTGTGCTACAAACATCATCGAGATTATTATTATAGATTTTTGGATCCATCGATGGTCTCCATCTATCAGATCATCGTGTCATTGCTCGTGATCGTTGAAATCAAATTTTATCAATCGATGAAGCTAGGGCTATCGGATCGAGGTGGCTTTTTGTGATGACACTCTAATGATAATAATTTAGATAATGAATGATGAAGATGGATATTAAATTTTAAAATTATATAATATTTAAAAAAATAATTTTTAATCTATGGTAATGGTTAATTAAAATCACTACCATAGACCTATGGCAGCTGAAAACCCACTGCCATAGATAGATTCTTTTTTCCAAATCCCATCTTCATTTCATTTTTCTCTCCGATCTCTCCCCCTCTCTCTCTCTCTCGGCCCTCCTCTCCACTGTCAGTGAGATCCCTCCTCCATTTCCTTCCTTAGCATCCTCCCCTGCTAGCTCCGCCACCACCCCCTTCTTCCCTGGCAAGCCCGGCCGCCGACTCTGCTACCTCCTCTCTTCCCTCGACCCAACCTCTACTCCTCCCCTTTCTTCCCCGGCCGGCCTGGCCATCGGCTTCACCACTTTCTCTATTCTCTCGGCCCGACCTCCCCTCCTTGATCAAGATCATCGTTGTTGCTTAAAGAAAAGGCAGACGCTTGAAGGCATCAGTATTTTGCAAACATTTAAGTTGCAGTAATGATCTTGATCAGATACAATCACTGTTCTAGATTATAATTATACAAAAAGGGATAACTTTGTATCCTTAGTATTCGTGAGGCATTATAGCCTTAGATGGAAAATTTTTGTTGTTATTAGGAAAATTATCTTAAAATCTCTAGGTTAGCTGAATTATTTTTTATAGATTAATTAATTATTCACATTCAATTTAGAACCTCATTTTTCATAAGTTATTTTTTTCTCTATTTATGATAATTATGGTGTTTAGTAATATTCGATATATTTCTCTGTGAAAAGGAAAAACAATATCTTCTATATTCTGATAATTATGTTTAGCATTTAACATGTACTTTCAAGAATCAAGTGAATCAATATAGGAATATAATTTAGGATGAAATTGAAATAATTTTCTAAGTTGAATCATTTATGATCTTTAAAGCCCTATCTTATCAGGCAGAACTCCAGGTAGGGAGAGTTATTAGAGAAGTCGATAATCATCGACTCAGAGAGAGGGAAGATAGAGAATGGAGCCATGACTCTCTCTTTCGAACTCTATTTGGTTAGAAAGGCCATGACCATGTTTGCTGGCAAGGTTTGGGTAGGAGTGAAGGGATGTTGCTCAGCTCCTCTCTTGTTTGCGGTCAAGCATCCTAATTTTGATGCTAGAGGAGAGCTAGCCCTTTCTTCTCAGCTAATCAGATCGGATCCAATCCAATTGAATCAGTTGGACATTATAATTTACTTGAGATGTAAATTGCATATAGACCACCAGATAATGTGCTTTGAATTGAAAGTGTTCTACGACTAGCATCCTAGCTATTTTCTATAGTTATCATTGTATCTAACAAATCTATGATCTTTTGAACACACCATTTATATAGTTAATTATCTATTTAAAATAATTTATATGCGCATTACAATCAACATTTCTAGCCTTAATTGTCAGAATCAAACACCCATTATCGAGCAACCATTTGTGCAACTGCTTGTTGCTATATATGATTGATATACTAAAAATTTCGTTCTTTAGTGGCTATAATTACAAAATCATATAAATGTTGGGAATATTCCATTGAAGTAAAAGTAAATTCTACTTGATTGGAAAAACTTTTTTAGTGGTTAAATTTAATCAGTAAACTGCAAATCTGAAGTTGTTCTGGACTTATATATGGGTCAACGAGGATATGGTCCACCCCACGTAGGGTACACATGGTTAACAGGACCACTCGACCACCCCATCCCATCCCCACCAGGGGCGTGAGAAAAATTCCGGCGTCCCTAACCTAAAACGAAATCCATTCTCCATGCGCCTGGAGTCAGTTATGCGCATCCCAAATCCAAAGAACTCTTGCACTGAATCATAGGTTTTCCGAAGTTGGAGGACTACGTCTTTGGTGTCGTCCTAGTTCTCCCTTGTTATAAAGAGGTGGTCGCGTTTCCTGCTCCCCATGATTCCCTTCCCCCACTAGAAGGGGCGAGGTCCCTATTTCTCTCTTCCCACCAACAAGGACTTGGGATAGCGTTTCCACTTTGCTCCAAACTTGGTTCTTGCTCATCAGGAAGAATGTTCTTGGAATGCATCTATTCCAAATCATTGCAAATTATTTTATTTACTGCAGACTGATAGAAGAGGTACAAGGTACGCAAGGAACTAGGAGATGATGATTTGAAATTGTACAAATTCCTCTACTCCAATTGAGATCTAATCCTAGAGGAAGAAAGGCGATCTACTGAATCATTAATTATATTTCTATGCTGAAGCCTATTAATCCTATGTAGTTTTAGTTAAGTGTTTTGTATATAGATGATTGGATGTATCTTAAGTTATTCCGCTGTAAGATGCGTGAGAGTAGGTGGGTCATGTTTTTCATTATGGAACAGTGCCTGTAGTAGTACTAGTCCTTATGTAACTGGGTGGGATTGTGTGTTGGATGTTCCAGGATATCTGTATCTACCTTTAATCAATAAATCCACCTCCTTATATTATCAAAAACGTGCTCCATGTCAACACCAATTTATTGTTATGAGTTTGGTTGGTTTGGGCCTTACTCAACCCAACCTAGACCGATCCTTCTGGGTAACTTGATGCTATTAAGCAGCAGGACTAGAAATCGATGTAATTAAAGATACAAAACCATAGCTATTGCATGAAAGAAGCTAGATAGAGCTGCAAATATATTACTGCAAAACCATAGAAAATACAAGCATAAGAAGAAAAAAAAAGAAAAGGAAAAAAGAAAATCCACGACTGAACCCCAAAGTTACATGGCATAAATAGCATAACTAAATGACATCTATAGCAAGACAGCGATTGAGACTTTACGATCGGTAACGTGGCCAGGGACCTTTTGGTTGACCTAGTGCCTTGAGCTTCCCTCCTCTTGGATTGCGTAGATGGTCTTCTGCACCAATTGGAACCAAACAAAAAGGCAGCATCAATCATTAGAGGATGTGCATCATGAACTAACTAATTCATGTGGCATTGTTCTATTTAAAGAAGTCCTCTCACCATATTTTTGTCGCTCGTATTGGGATAAAGGGTGTGCTCGACGATGACCCAATTTGTGGGGCCATTTTGTCGTGCAATAAACCTAAACTTCCGCTTGTACATACTCTTATCTCCATCCCTGAACCGATCTTCGATGCCCACTAGCTGCCACTGGCTACTACGATTTTTGGAGTAGTTTAAGTCCTTGGTGTTAATGCAGTGGTAAGTTATAGCTGAGCTGCCACTTGCGAGCGCTGCGACAAGAATAGCTAATGAAAAGATAGTGCAGGGCAATGGAAACAGAGTATCGATCAACAAGGTCAAGAAGGTTACCACGTAGTTGGTCGGGCTGGTAATCGTAGGGATTGAGAACTGCATCAACTTCGCCGAACGATGGGAGAGGATGATCGACAATGTGGTTCTGAAGGTACCTCAGAATTTGTTTATCGCTTAAGGACATCCTCTGCTTCTTTTTTTTTTGTTCTATTGCTACAATGGTGGATGAAGAGATGACGAAGGCCATGGCTCGGAGCTGCTTTTAATAGGTGAAGATGGAGCCTGTTCGCTTTGCTGTCCATGAGGAGAGGGAACTCCAGTGAGGAAGGAGGTTTGCTCTCCCTTAGAGACAAGGCAAGCCTTTTCTTTGATTGAAGTCTCTCTTCAGTGACGAGTTGGAGGCAGGCAGGCAGGCGGCGAGAGAGGATCAAGGGTCTTGCCTCCTCCTTTGGAGCTAGAGAGTTGGGTGTGGGTGGGGATGGGGAGGATTTGGGTCCTTGGAGAGAGGGAAGGGTGGCGATGGAGGGGGCGTGCTCATTAGCCAAAGAGCTGACTCCATTCCATACACCAAGGGGATGGAAGGAGGGACCGATGCTAGTGCTATTCTCAATCACTCTCCTTGGGAAGAGTGGAAAGGGCGATGTCTTGGTCCAACCTCTGCGGGATCTTTTGCCTTCCTCCATTTCAACATACGGGGAACGCTCCTTGTTTCAACATATCTATATCTATATCTATATTATATATATAATAATATTTTATAAAAGAATATTATGATATTATCATTTCAACATCAAATAATTTTAATTATGTCATATAGATTATTATTTTATTATCTATAATAATTTAAATATTATTTTTAAATAATAATAAAATAATATTTTAAAAATTAAAAAAATAATATTTTAAAAATAAAAATAAAAAATAAGAAACAAAAAATATTTTTAAAAAATTATTATTATTTAAAAATAATAAATTATAAAAATAATAATAATTTTTTAAAAAATATTAATTTATTATTATTATTTTAAAAAAATAGCATATCATATTTTAATTTTAAAAATAATAACATGCTAATGTATTTTTTTAAAAATAATATTTTTATATTTTTAAAAAATAATATATTTTCATGTCTGAATCAATCCATCAGATCAGATTAGATCAAATCTAATAAATTATCTGCAAATAAAGTATCATACTCCATCAATCTGAAAACCAAATCTCTGTATTTAATAGCCTCCGAAAGTTTGGAGAATGCATGAGAAGAAGTGAGGGGGCCAGGATGCAATCGAAAATGGTATTTGTCAAGAGAGAAGGGAGCCATGGTGAGGCGGCATTAACGGGCACGAAGAAGGTATGAAAATAGAGCGAAAAAAGAAAAAATAATAATAAAATATTATTTTATAAAAAAAATAAAAAAAGAGAAAAGAAAAGAAGAGAAAGTTTTTCTCTTTCATTAGTGGTGGTATCGGGGGTGGCAGTACTGATACGAGCGCCAAAAGGAGCGATCGAGATTGGCATTTGTCGAGAGAGAAGGAAAGCGATAGTGGGGCGATGGAGGTGGGGCGGCATCGGCAGGCACGAAGAAGGTATGAGAAGAAAAAAGGAGGCGGGGATACGATCAGAATCGACGTTTGTTGAGAGAGAAGGAGAGTCATGGTGGGACGATATGGGATGCACCGATATCGGAAGGCGCATAAAAGATATAAGAATTAAAAAAAATATATAAAATAAAATATTATTTTATAAAATAATAAAAATATATCATATAATAAATAAATAAATAAATAAAATATTAAAAAAAATTAAAAAATATTTATTATTATAAAATTTTAATAATTATAGATCGTAATTATTCATCCCATACAATGTGTGGATTTTCGACTAGTTTTTATTATACATGGAAGATGGGCATCGGGTCGGATTCCCTCGCCACAAGCTCAAATAAGTTTGGGCTTAGCAAAATATGCAAGCTCGAGTTTAGCTCAATGAGCTATATTCCGATCTGGGCTGCCCCATTAAACAAATCATATTGAAACGCGGGAGGGCGAAAGGGCCTGGGTCTGGGAGGGGTAGAACTCGGTCATCGCCCCATCCCCTCTCCCCAGGGAGAGCGACACTCGTACTAAATCCATCCCTGTTGTCAAATGAATGGAGTCAGCTCTCTGGCTAAGGAGCACCCTCCCCGTAACACCACTCTTCCCTCTCCTCAAGGACCCAACCTCACCCCCACCCAACTGATCCCCAACACCAAAGGAGGAGCCAAGACCCTCTATCCTCTCTCCCGACCTTGCTCCAACTCATCGCCAAAGAGAGACTTTGATCCCCGTCTCTAACGATCCTCATTCCATCTCCCTGGGGAGAGCAAACCTCCTTCCTCACTGGAGTGCCCTCTCCCCATGGAGAGCAAAGCCATGAGGCTAGCTCTTAGTTTTCCTATAAATATCCATGGCCTTCTCCATCTCTTCATCAACCATTGTGGCAATAGCCAAAGAAACAGAGGATGTCCTTCAACAATCAAGAGATTCAGAGGTTCCTCCTCGACTACATTGGTGGGCATGAGCTCTCCTCGTTTGGAGCCATCGATCCAGATTACGATCCTTACGAATGGGGGCCTCATCGACTACCTCGTAATCTTCTCGACTCCATCGATGCACTGTTTCTGTTGCCCAGAAATCTTCTTCACTAGCTTTTCTTGCAGGGCATGGCAGCTCGGCTGTATCTTATCACTACACCAATAACGCCAACCGAAACAACGTAGTACGGCAAGTCAAGGATGGTAGTGGCTGCTGGCAGTGCTTCGGCGGAAGAATAGCGATCGGGGTTGGACAAGGGAACAATGCTGTTATGTACAAGCAGATGCTCAAGTTTATTCCAACAGGAAATGGCGGCCCTAGGAATTGGGTCATGACGGAGTACACCAATGGGAGCAACGGAAATAAGGTAGGTGCGATGCGAGGAGTTCATGCACGACTTTTATAAATTGAATTAGTTTGCGATCCACATCCTAACTCAATCCGCTTTTTCGTTTGGCTCTGCATCAGGGCATCTGCGCGATCCAAAAGGAGGGAAACTGAAGGACGTGGATCTGTCGTTGATTAGTAATTAAAACCTTGGGGTTCCGTCGTTGGATCTGGTCGAAGATGTTGTTTAAGTTTGTGCTTTGTTTCTTCCTTTCTATTGTTGTATCCACCGTCGTTTCCCAGTAATATATCTTCTTTCTTGCCGTATTGTTTTGTATCTTGAAATATTACGGTGATTTCTACTCCTGATGTTCTCATTTCCATCTAGTCAACCAGGAGATTCAGTTTGGGTTCTGGGTCGAGTAGGGACCAAATCAAGCAAAGTTATAATAATACATTGCTTTTGACGTTCAGCATGTTAGTCCAATAATAATAATAATAATAATAATCAATTGACGGCGAGGAGGAATAGAACAGGAATGCTGTAGCTAGAACTGCATTAAGAGCAAAACGGCGGCGAGACCATCCCAAGTCCTAGTTGGTGGGGAGAGAGAAATTAGGACCTTGCCCCTCCTAGTGGAGAGGGAATCATAGGGAGCAGGGAACACGACCAGCTATTTAGATTATGGGGTGAAGTAGGAAAACACCAAAGATCTAGTCCTCCATCGTGGGAAAACCTATGATTTTGTATGTTATCTTGATTCCTGGCACGAGAGTTCTTCGGCGGGTGGCGGACGTCGAGTGGTCCTATGACCTATGTATACCTTACATCGGGTGGGCCATATCCTCGTTGACCCATATACAAGTGGAGAACGACTTCTGACTTTGTTGTTTACTGATTTAGTTAAACCACCAAAAAGAATTTTCTCATACCGTAGATTTTACTTTTACTTCTTTTCCTGGATTCCGGACATCTATATGATTTTGTAATTATAGATAATACAGAACAAACTTTTCAACGTATCAATCAGATATGGCACGAAGCACTTGCACGAGATGGGTGATTGATTTTGATAATTAAAGTTAGGAAGCTTGATTGTAATGTACATCCAAATTATATTAATAAGATAATTAATCATAAAAAAAAAAAAAAAAGCGTGACCAAAAGCACTTAGATTTGTTAAATGCAATGAGAATTATAGAAAATAATATAATAGTCATAAGACACTTTCAAATCCCATGATATTATCTGGTGATATATATGCAATTGTATCTCAAATAAATTATAATGATCGGCCCATCCAATTGGATCAGATCGGGTCTAGCCAGCTGAGAGAAGAGGATTGGCCCTCCTCTAGCATTTAAATTAGGGGTGCTTGATTGCAAAGAAGAGAGGAGCAGAGCAACCACCCCCCCCCTTCCTACCTTCAAGCCTACCAACAAATATAGCCACGCCTGTCTAGCCAGATAGAGCTGAAATAGATAACTCCCCCAACACAAGCCCCCACCCCCATAGTTCTGTAAATTATATTCCTTTATTGATTCATTTATTCCTAAAGTACATTTTATATGCTAAACATCATTGTCAAAATGATGAATATACCACTTTTCTATTTGAGAAAAAAATATACTGAATATTACTAACAGCATAATTATTATAAACTAGGTCAAAAACAACTTATCCAAAATGAGGTTGTAAATTGAATGTGAATATTAAACTAATCTACAAAAAATAATTCGATCAACCAAGAGATTTTAAGATAATTTTCCTAAAACCCACAACAATAAGCCCTTTAAGGCTATAAGGCGATAATATCTCGTGAAAATATAGAGGACATAAAGCTATCCCTTTGCATAATTATAACTTAGCACGGCGGTTGCATCCTTAAACACTTGCAACATAACGGTTCCCTCAAGCGTCTACTTTTTCTGCTGGCAACATCAATAACCATCACTCTCTAACCAAATGGTGGACTAATTACATGGTTGTCTTACCTACAATGGCTGGTAAGACAAAATTTAAGCATGACCTATACTTGCAAGGGAAAGAAAATAGTAACTCTGCCGGACTGCATGCACCCATGGACCCATAATTGCAAGGGAAAGAAAATAGTTCAAAAGGATCTCCTGTTCTTCCATCAAATATTCTACTTTTTCCGGATACTCGGGTTCAAATACCTATGGATTTTTTCTTTGCTTAAAGGCTGAATATAATTATGCATACATACATACATACATACATACATACATACATATATACACACATACATACATACATACATATATATATATATACACACACACACATACGTATGTATGTATGTATGTGTGATGGCCTGGTTTATTGGACCAGCCCATCAACAAGACGGCCCAAACCCGCATTAGCAAAAAAAAACAACAAAGAAGACTCCTACTGCGAGTCTTCTTCCACACGAATACATCAGAGAAGGAACCGATTTTGAGGAGGATTCAGCCTCCCCTCTATCCTATAAATCTCTCCCTCCCCATCCTTAAAAAATCAACGATGAACATCGGCCTTCCTCCTTTCTCCTTGATTTCTCCCGTTAAAGCCATGGATACCCTCACCATGTCCATCGAAAATCAAGACTTAAGATGCCACCAGTACCAAGGTAAGGCACCAATCCTTCTCTCTCTCTCTTCCTAATCTTTTCCTTTGGGCCTAGGTCTCGCACTGGCCACTAGCTTTGTTGAAAATCAATCTCAAAGAAAAACCTCTATTTTCTCACTCCACTTCTTTGATTTCAATTTGGCCGATCCTCGCTATCGGCCATTCTTGGCTCCACCACCATTGACCGCCCATTATCGGATCTTTAGTTGTACCATCGCACCTCGCCGGAGCACCAGCCACCACTCCTATCCAACCCCTGATCGGCCAAGAAAAGAAAGAAAGAAAGAAGAAGAAGAAGAAGAGAAGAAAAGAAAAGAAAAGAAAAAAGAAGAAAAAAATAAAAAAAAAGAAAAAAGTTCTCTCTCTCTCTCTCTCTCTCCTTATCTCTCTAAGATTTCTCTCTCCACCTACTCTCTTTCTCTCTCTATCTGATCCATGATCTCCGGTATAGCCTTGAGATGAAAACAAGATTACCGGAGATCGTTTTAATATCCATGCAGTTTATCAAATCTCAGTTCGATCTTTATCAGAAATTCATAGCATCTAGTCATAGTCAATCGCTATTGAGTCACGTAGATATAACCCCTAATGATCTTGATCATAGATTCCTCTTTTGAGAAATATAAAGTTTCTCTCTACTTTCTCTCTCTAAGAAAACCTAGGGGTTCCAGTATCAAGCCATGTCTTCTTCTTCTAGTGACCCATCTTGACTCCAACAAGATGACCTCGAATCGATTTGGTGCCTGGATGGTCTATCGAATTGATCACCTAGTTAATTATCTCTTTTATTATTATTATTTAATTTTATTAAATTTATTGAATAAAAATTGATTATGAATTAATATTTTAAATAGAATTACTTGATTTATCTAGCAAAATCTGAAGATCTAAGACGATCGAGATAAGTGAAATCTTATGCTTCTTATTTATTTTTAAATTATCATATTTTTTATGTAAATAAGTTGTTATTGATGAAATCATATTTTTTATAAAATAAGAATTAACATATGATATATGTAAAAGCATATTTTATGATAATTATTGATTTTATAAATATATTTTATAAAAATAATATATTTATAAAGCATGAATTTTATTATTTTTCTATCTATATATATGTTTTAAGAAAAAAATAAAGATTTCAAAGACTCTCAACTAGTTATGAATAAATTTTTAAGGAAAGATCGACATCCGGAGCTAGCATCCATAAGAACACAAGTCCTACCAGCGGGTATAAAGTTGGTATATAAAATAAGAATTTTATCGATTATGAACACTGATCCCATCATGAGTATAAAGTGATATAGCATGAATATCTATGAGCAATATTTGAAACATGATATGAATATCTAATAAGAATGATTTATAAATCATATTTACTGAATATTCATAAATTATGCATTCATGAATAGTTTATGACTTATTTTATTATATGCTCTATGAAATACTTTATTTTGTTATATATGTTATTTTTTAAATATTATATTAATTATCAAGAAAAAATTTAAGCTTGATCCAGTAAGAAAGCATTGGTTTTACTTACTGAGCTAGTATAGCTCATACCTTTTTATTTTTTTAAATAGAGAATTGAGGTTAGGAATGATGAATGATCCAAGCTTGAAGGTTTTGCATAGCAAGAGTGAGAATTTTATAACTGAACTTAGTTTATTGGACTTATAGTAATTATTTATGAATTTTAAAATATGAGTTTTATTTTGATTTTGGATTTAGATGCTTTGAATCAATCTTGATTTAATTATTTGATGAATCATGAAATTGAACCTTTTATTTTATTTTATTTATAATGGATTTTAGTTGATTATGGTGGATAGGCTTCATGTATCGAGGGCAGTATCCCTCAATAGAATGGCAGTGTTATATCCTAGGTTTGGGGTATGACATTTTATGGCATCAGAGTAATAGGTTTGATCATGGATAGACATTAAAAGTCTAGTAATGGATAAATAGATATCATTTAGCTAGATCATATTTGATTGAATGAGAATAGATAAATTTTCTTAGAGTTCCTATTACTCATTCAAGAAAGTTGATTAATGCTAGTATTTTTTTGATAGGTGACTATGAGCGATAGTGAGAATGAAGTCTTAGCGAACATATTACTACTAAGAAAATAGGAGCAAGAAGGACTATAATAAGAGATGCCAACCAACTAGTTGAACAGGCTCCTAATGTGCTAGCCACTCAGATAGATATTATAGGAGTTTGTGAAGTATATGTAGCTTAGCTTATTTAGCAACAACAACGGACACAAGTTGCTCCTCAACCTTTATTATCTTTATAGTCATATTGTTAGAGGTTAGGCTCAACCCACCACTATTAATTTGAGGGTGGACCTAACCCTTTAGTTATGGAGACCTGAATTTGAGAAATAGAAATAATGTTTGATGCACTACAATATCCTAAGGATGTGAAGGTTAGGGTAGCCATTCCCATTTTTAAAAAAATGCCAAATTTTGATGGATTGTAATAAAAGCTGCATATGAGAATGCTTATAACCAGTTGACATGAGAAGAGTTCAAGAAAATATTTTATGATCAATATTTTTTGAGTCAATAAGATTAGTAAAAGAAAATGAGTTTTTAATTTTGAGGCAAAAAGATGATACTACAGTACCAGAATATGCAAATAAATTCAACGAGTTAGGCCATTTTTGTCCCTACCTCATGGAGTCTAAAAGAAGCAAAGCACATATATTTAAGCATGGTCTACGAAATAAAATTCTGTCTTGTTTGTTCTTTTGCCTTTTTAATAACTACAAGGATGTACTAGAATGAGATTTGAAAGTGGAATCTATGATGAAAAGATCGGAACAAGGAAGGGGTAACAAAAAAAAGATCAAGGCCAGCAGAAAATCTAAATGATGGATAGAAAAATTTTATTTATAACTTAGATAATAATAAAGAAACTGTGACCTACGAATATTATAGTAAAAATCATTATGGACCTTGTCTCAAAAAGCTAGAAGCATGCTTTTCATATGGCAAAGTAGGACATATGGCACAAGATTGTCCTATTAAGAAGAAAGATAGTTTAGAGACTTCCAAATCAATAGATCAGAACCACAAGAAAATGCATGGATGTTCACTTTGACCTATAGCAGGATGCCATTACAAATAATCAAGCAGTTACAAGTACCATTTTAGTTGACCTAAAGATACTGATGTGCTATTTGATTATGAATTTTTCTCATTCTTTTATATCTTCCAAGTTTGACCATATATCTATAGAATCGAATAAGCCATTATATACTATCTGTTCTCCTAAGAAAGTTATTCTCACTAATATTTTGTTTAAGCATTACATCATTTAGATGAGGAAGCTAGGGTTGATGAAAACTAGTCAAAGTATAATAAAGATGATATGAAGATAAAATATCCTCACTTATTTGAAAATGATGGTATGCCAAGTTTCGAGGATGAAACTCTTTAATTTAAGGAGGATAGAATGTGATGGCCTGGTCCATTGGACCAGCCCATCAACAAGATGGCCCAAACCCTCATAAGGAAAAAAAAAATGAAGAAGACTCCCACTGGGAATCTTCTTAAATGCAAATACGCTAGAGAAGAAATCGATTTTGGGGAAGATTGGGCCTCTCCTCCACCCTATAAATGTTCCCCTCCCCATCCTTAGCAATCCATGACAAACATTCGCCTTCCTTCCTCTTCCTTGTCCTTGATTCTCTCCTTGAAACCATAAATACCCACACCATACCCATCAAAAATCAAGATCGAAGATGCTACCAGAACCAAGAAAAAGCTTCGATCCTTTCTTCTCTCTCTCTCTTCCTCATCTTTCCATGGCCCTAGGTCTCACCACCAGCCACTAGCTTTGTCGAAAATCAACCTTAAAGAAAAATCTTTATTTTTTTGCTTTCCTTCTTTGATTTCTCATCGGTTGATCCTCGCTGCTGGGTATTCCTAGCTCTGCCATTGTCGACCACCCACTGTCGAACCTTCGGCTATATCGCAGCACCTCATCAGAGCACCAGCCACCACCCTGTCCAACCCCTATTTGGCCAAGAAAAGAAAATAAGAAAGAAGAAAAAGAGAAGAAAAGAAATGGGAAGAAAAGAAAAGAAAACGAGAGAGAAAATCTCTCTCTCCTTCTCTCTATGATTTCTCTCTCCACCTGCTCTCTTTTTCTCTCTATTTGATCCATGATCTCCAACATAATATTGAGATGATAACAAGATGACCAAAGACTACTTTGATATCCATATAGTTTATCGAATTTTAGCCTGATCTTTATCAAAAATTCATAGCATCTGATCACAATTAACCCCTATGGAGTCATCCAGACATGACCCCTGATGATCTTGATCATAGATTCTTCTTTTAAGAAATACAAAATTTTTCTTCATTTTCTCTTTCTACTTTCTTTCTTTAAAAAAATCTAGGAACTCCATTGTCAATCCATGTCTTCCTCTTATAGAGACCTATCTTGACTCCGACAAGATGATCTTGAATCGATTTGATGCCTGGATGGTCTATTATATTGATCATCTGAACAATCACATCTTTTATTATTATTTAATTTTATTAAATTTAATAAATAAAATTAATTATGAATTAATATTTTAAATAGGATTACTTAATTCATCTAATAAAGTCTGAAGATCTAGGATGATCAAGGTAAGTAAAATCTTATGCTTCTTATATATTTTTAAATTATCATATTTTTCATGCAAATAAGCTATTATTGATGAAATCATATTTTTCATAAAATAAGAATTATCATATGATATATGAAAAAGCATGTTTTATGATGATCATTGATTTTATGAATATATTTTATGAAAATAACATATTTATAAAGCATGAATTTTATTGCTTTTCCATCTATGTATATATGCTTTAAGAAAAAAATATAAAAATTTTACAGGCTCTCAGGTAGCTATGAATGAATTTTTATAAAAAGATCGATATCTAGAGTTAGTATCTATAAAAACACAGGCCCTACTAGCGGATATAAAGTTATTATAGAAAATAAAAATTTTATTAATTAAGAATACTGGATCCATCATGGATATTAAGTAATCGTAGCACAAATATCTATGAGCAATGTTTTAAAATATAATATGAATATCTGATAAGAATGATTTATAAATCATATTTATGAAATATTCATGATTTATGCATGCATGACTAGTTTATATTTATTTTATTATATACTCTATGAAATGCTTTACTTTCTAAATATTATATTTATAATATTTATTACTTTTTAAATGCTATATTATCATAAAAAAACTTATGCTTGATCTGATAAGAAAGCGTAGATTTTACTTACTGAACTAGTGTGGTTCATACCTCTTTATTTTTTTTCTTTTAGAGTAGATTAAGGTTATGAACGACGAATGATTCAGGCCTGGAGATTTTGCATAGCAAGAGTTAAAATTTTGTAACTGAACTTAGTTTATTAGACTTGTAGTAATTATTTATGAATTTTGAGATATGGATTTGATTTTGATTTTTGATTTAAATACTTCGAACCAATCTTGGTTTTATTATTTGATAAATCATGAAATTGAACCTTTTATTATATTTTATTTATGATAAATTTTAGCTGATTATGATGGATAGACTTCGTGTTATCGAGGGCCATACCCCTCGATAGCATGGCCATGTTATACGCTGGATTTGGGGCGTGATATTATGTATGTATATATTATATACTAATGAATGAGATAAATAAATTTTAAGGTTCCTCATGCACAATCATATTTATGCATATGAATATTTTTATGTGTATCATATGTCAATAGTTTTTAAAGTTGTATGGATTATTATATTAATTATTTTCACATGAAGCTTGATGCTAAATTATGTTTAAATATAGCAAGCATATCATGTATAATTAACTTATAAAATCTAAAATACTATCATAATCATATAATTATAGAAAAAAGAGATCGAGGGCCATAATAATGGAAGATGTGATTCATATGATTTGTCAGCTTTGGCTACAATTAGTATTATGATACTCCTGGCCACAAGCAAAAACATAATATACGGTGCCCCAGCATGGGCCAAATTATGATCATAACTAGTTTGATAATAGGAACCTATGCATGTCAATCAGTAATAGAAATATGACATATATGACTTATCAGCTTTGAGCTAAGGTGTGGCACTATAATATTGCCGACCTTGGGTGGAAACATAGCATGCCTTTAGTCCATCATGGGCTAGCTCATCATTGTAATTAGTCCAAAAATTGGGAAGCTAATATTATGGGGTAAGACCTATGTTAATTAGGTGATGATAAATATTTTAGTTAAAATTAATATTGTTGGGAGCTATTATATAATGATACATTTCATAAACTAGCTACAAATGCTACTATGCTAGTGATGCATGATATGCACATTTGGCATTATTACGCGATACTGGTTGTTAAATAAATATTTAATTATCAAATTGTTGGTATAAGAATTTCATGGAAGCAGTACTTTACGAATTCATATATATATTTTAAGGTAAAGGGGAGGATGGATGCTAGAGCAAGAACTAGGATTATAGCAAATTAAGTAGTGGCAAGACTATCCCAAGTCCTAGTTGTTGGGGAGAGAGAAATAAGGACCTTGCCTCTCCTAGTGGAGAGGGAATCATAGGGAGCAGGGAACACAACCGCCTCTTTAGAATATGGGAGAACTAGGTAAAAGATTTTAGGAAAGAATTTGTAGAAATCTCATCTTATTCATCAAGGTGAGTCTACTCATATTATAAGGAGGTATGGTATGTACAATTATGGTTACAAGAGATTACATGAATCAAATATAAATTTAAATATTTTTAATTTATAGATTACATAATCATGACTAATTTTTTGATTTATTTTTAATATTATCTCTATCATACAAATTTAAATATTCCTAATTTATAGATTACATAATCATGACTTATCATCTTTGATACTTAGATTGGCAAGATCAGATGTCACATGGTGTGTTGCACCAGAGTCAATGCACCAGTCCAAATCATGTATGCTAGAAAGAGAGCCACGAAGAGAGTGGGTCTATGCTGGGGAAAAGCCGTGCTGGCAAAATAGGGCGGTGTGTCCAGGCCTGTTATACAACTGACAAATAACTTGAGATTCATAATAATTAGAAGTGTTATTAGACCTAGAAGACTCCCTGCGACGGGCTAAATTATTTTAGCTAGATTCAGAAGAATAAGACGGTATTGTGCGATCACCAAGTTCCAACGAGTTGGGCTGAGTTAAGTGAGTAGGCCCATGTGAAAATAACAAAGGGCCTCCATAGTGAAAAGTGGTATGCACAAGAGAAGATCCTCATCCACATCGAGAAGAACCATCATGTCCACCATAGTTGCCATGCCATCCATGAGAAGAGCGACTACAGCTGTAAATGGAGGCATCGTATCCATCAGTCCAGTTCATGGTTGGCAGTGGCGTGGGTCCGAAAAGCCCAGAGAGGGGTGGTGGTTGCTCGATTGTAGCGGTGAAATTGTGCCGTGCCTCTTCCTGAAGAAGAAGAGCCTATAAATCATTGATGATCATGGTGCGCAATATCGGGGCTAGGGCTAAAACCAAAGGTTCCCATTCTGAGCCAAGTCTAGTGGCGATTTGATGATTCAAGTCAGTTGGAGAAATAGGTATGCCGATTTGAGCAAACTGATTTATAACATCCTTCACTGATTTTAGATATTCAAGCATGGTTTTACCAGATTTGCTGAGTTGTCACCACTGGTGGTTGATGAAGTCGGCTTGAGCCATCGTTTGAGAGTCGAAAAGCTTGGACAAAGTCAACCAGATATCATGCATAGAGGAGAGTTTGACAAGGTTGGCCTCAACATTCTGATTGATAGAGAGAAGGAGAATTGTGAGAATAAACTGATCATGAACCACCCATTGTTCATACGCTGGATTGGAGATTAGGTTGTCATCCTTGTCATGAATCATGGTTGGTGGTGCTGAGATGGAGCCATCGGCATACCCGAGAAGACGATATGCACGGAAGAGAGCCAACATGATATTTTTCCATATGTAAAAGTTAGATTCCTCAGGTTTAATAGCTAGATTTGGGATTGTTGAAGAAAGAGTGAATGTAGATAGCATGGATGAAGAGGATTGAGCCATTGGAGGAAGATAGAGAGATTGAAAGAGAAATTGAAAAGATTGGATGAATTTAAAAATTATAAAAGAAAATAAAAAAAATTGGTAAAAACTGCCCAGAAGATGGCTCTAATATCATAAAAGATTTTAGAGAAAGAATTTATAGAAATCTCACCTTATTGATCAGGTTGAGTCTGCTCATATTATAAAGAGGTATGGTATGTACAATTATAGTTACAAGAGATTACATAAATCAAATACATATTTAAATATTCCTAATTTATAGATTACATAATCATGACTGATTTTTTAATTTATTTTTAGTATTATATCTATCATATAAATTCAAATATTCCTAATTCATAGATTACATAATCATGATTGATTTCTTGATTTATTTTCAATATTATCTTTATCACTAGGAAAACACGAAAGATCTAGTCATCCACCTTGGGGAAACTTATGATATTGTCTTTTTATCTTGATTCTTGCCACAAGAGTTCTTGGGATTTGAGATGCGGATAACTAACTCTAGGCACAAAGAGAATGGATATATATTGTTTTAGATCAGAGATGCCACTGTTTTTCTCATTTTCCTCATTGACCCATATTCAAGTTTGATGCTGTAGTATACTAATTTAATTTGACCATCAAAATAACATTTCCAAAAAAAATAGAATTTACTTTTACTTCTTTTGCTAAATTCCCGGCATTTATATGATTTTGTAATTATAAGCATGAAAGAACAAAGTTTTCAATATATAAATTAGATACAACACCAAGCACTTGGACAATGGTAGCTCAGAGATGGGTATTTGATTTCGATAATTTAGGTTAGAAACCTGAATGTATTGACAAGATAATCAACTAGATAAAAGGTGTGATCTGAAGTACATAGATTTGGTAGATACAAGAAGAATTTTAGAAAATTGAATGTTAGTTATGGGACACTTTCAATTCAGATCACATTATCTGGTGATCTATTTGCAACCGCATCTCAAGTAAATTATAATGATCAGCTGATCCAACTAGATCGGACCGATCTGGTCGGCTGAGAGGGGAGGACTGGCAATCCTCTAGCATCGAATTTAAGGATGCCTGACCACAAAAAAGGAAGGAGCAGAGCAACACGCCCACCACTCCTATCCTCAAGCCTACTAGTAAACATGGTCACAGCTTGTTCGACCAAATAGAGCTCGAAAAGGGATATCCCTGGCTCAACTCTCCATCTTCCCCCTCCAAGTCGGAGGCTGTCAATGAACCGACTCTCCCCACCGTCAGTTCCATCTAATCAGATGGAGCTTCAAAGATCATAAATAAAACTCAAAATGATATTTTAATTGTCAAACACCTTCTATATTAGATTGATAATTGTTTGGGCATTCCTCATCGATATGATTTTTACTGAGATTCGTAGAATCCACCCTGTTTCGGATGAACTTATGTACATGCTTATCATGAGAAGGATTTATATTCCAGCACATGGGATCTCATAATACCATGTTTTGGACTGATACTTGCAACTTTAACTTTCCTATAGCAGCAGTTTGGTGGCTTCTGCATCTTTCCACCAAGGTTCAAAAGGCTTTCTTAGAATAAGTTTCAGTTCTTGACAGGTAGTTGCCTCGAAAACTAAGGTTGGTATATTTGAACTAATATTGTCGTGTTTCAGAATGCCCGTGGAACTTTGGTTATGGAATTTACTATGTTTTCCAAAAAAATATATATTTGGTTATAGTGTTTGCGGTGACAAAAGCGGATATTTAATTGTTCGTGGTCATTCATTTTATATTTTCTTTCCTTGAGCATTCCATTTCTATATTACTTCCTAGGTCTCCATTTTAGAGGTTTGTACTCTCCCTTTGGATTCACATTCACATGTTGAGATTTATTGCCAAGTCTTAATCTTATTAAAATTCTGGTTCATGCTAAATTAGCTTGAGTCTTAGCCTCAATATGTATTAGTTTCATTTTCAATTAAAGTGGAATAATGATATTTTTGTCATTTTGCGGATGGGAAAGTTTGTGGTTTTATTAAGAGGGGCACAGAGTTACTTGAAGTGGAGGTAGAAGATATTTTTGTTGTTTTGGTAGACATCTTTGTGAAAGGGAGTAGAATTATTATTTTAATATTTCTTTTCTTTTGAGTAATTTATTTCTCTCCGCAAAACTTTTCTTCTGCTATTTTTTCTTAATTTAATTGGTATTTGTTCTACATCCTAGGTGGGCTTGTTCTATCTATTTTGAGTAGCATGTTGTTATACAGCCTATTATAGCCATACACTTGGAAATTGATTGTTTGTATTTACAGTTTGACATAATTAAAGAGCTTCCTATAGTTTACCACACAGCGAGTAAGCATGTATAAGGTTTCAAGAACCTATCTAATATTTGGGTTTCTTAGCTCTATATGAGTACCAAAGACCTATCGAGTGCATAGTTGATGTGGAACTAAATATATGCCCGCATAGATTCTCAAGTTTTCTCTCTTTTTAATCCCTAACGTCCTTACCAGGCCAAGGGTCAAAATCTCATAATAGAATTATAAGTACCACAATCAGTCTGTAGTCAGTTTAATTGGGCCCTTACTATAGTATCCTCTATTTTATATAATCCATAGACTAGGTACACTCTAATATCATTTATAACAATCTAAGATTACATCCAAAAAAGACTAGCCTAAAGATATTATTTGGATCCTTGGCTCTATATAAGTCCTCCTTATCAAGTTGAGGCTCCAAATCCATTCAAAACCAATCAAAAGTACCATAAATCCAATCATAAATACTACGATCTCTTAGTATCCCTTAGTCAAGTCATGGATTTTATCTACTTTGATATTATTTATAACGACTTAAGATCTCATTCCAAAAAGATGGCCGAAAAAAATTATTTGGGTTTCTTGATCCTATATAAATATTCAAGATTTATCCAACACAGCCAATATGAAAAAGTTGTTCCAGCGACCAACATTATATCTTTGCCTCTAGCATATTGGTCTGATCAGCTTGGGTGGGCTCCTAAAAGTCTATATGTAGCATCGAAAGATATCTTCAAGACCAGGACTTACCTTTCATGCCTAATACATTTAACCGGGTGTGGCCTCTTGCTGTTGCTAGACGTGTCCAGTATTTTTGCTGGAAGCTTATATGGCGAAAATTGCTTTTACGAGAGATTTTATTGTATAGAGGCATTATCCCTGCATCTGCTTCTGCATATGACTTATGCCCGTAGGTACTTGAAGATTGCCAATATCTATTTGTTACGTGCCATTTTGCATCCCAATGTTGGCTGTTGTTTTGCTAAGCGTTTGGTTGCCCCCACCCTGCTTCCTTGTCGATGTTGCTATATATCATTGCTAGCAAATATCCAAGCTGCAGCTGCCTACATGGCATCACCTATATGGACAGCCCGAAATCAGCGAATATTCCAGCATAAACCATCTATCCCAATGGATCTCCTAGGGTAATGTATCCGTTTTTTCTATGATCAGTTTCCTGCTGCAGCGTTTATTATATCTACCCTAAACATCCAATTTAGATACCGGAGCTACCTTGTACCGTCTGCATGGCCAACATCTCCCACTTTTGTTTCATGGAAGCCCCCTTCCTATGGTGTGCTTAGGGTCAACTTTGATGGTGCTGTATAAAGGCACCAGGCTACTGCAAGTTCTATTATCCAATATCATAATGGTCGATTCCATTTGCGGAACTTAACGGGGCATGGTTGGGTATCTTGCATACTTTAAATTTCTTTCACCGTTCTTCACTTAAAGTTCAAGGTGACTCTATAGTTGTTATCTCTTGGTTGAAGAAGCTCATGTCTCTTAACCATTATGCTCTCTCATCCTAGATGTTGTGCATCCGATCGACATTGAGCCCATTCACTAAACCATTTACATAATTGTAGGGAGGGCAATCAGGCAGCTGATTGGGCTTCTAAATTTGCTTTTATGGGAGACTTTGTCTTATATTCTAATGATTTGCAAGGGCATCCTTATTTTGCACGTATTTTGGCGGCTAATGCTTATTCTGTTGCCTATTTAGACATGGCTGGTGCTGTTTAGTCTTCCTCTATAATATGTTTCTTATCATCCGCTTCGTTGTTTCAGTTAGTGCAAGAAGGTAGACATCTTATTACTCTCGAAGTTGGTTTCAAAGGCTGGTATACCCAAATTTACAATGGCTTAACATGAATTGGGAGCATTACCTGTGGATTTGTCTTTTATTGCTTGTGCTTCGTCAAAGTTCATTTACATCATTTTAAGTGCTGGTGTAATGCTGGTACATCTATTGTTCGTCTGCATTTATTCATTAGGATAAGCATCCTTGTACTGCTTTGCTATGATCATCCACTATGCTACCAGCTGCTCCATTTGCATTCTTGCTTATATGTTAATCTCCTACAACCTATGTTTATTTACTTTATCTTAGATTAGGGAGATCTTGCATATGCCAGGTTCATGAAGTCTGAAATTTTATGCAACTCTACTCTTATCGTAATTATATTTACAAATTTGTCTCGCAAGAAAATTTTCAGTTGGCAATGGTTGTTGAATGGACAACATAAGCTTCTCATTGCATTGGTCTACTATTTCCTGGTACACTTGATTATACCACCGCATTCCACTTTCTAGCACATCGGATGTTTCAGATTTCTGCTATTGGTCGGGTGCGATGCATTCCCAGCTACAGCTTCCATATGTTTGGACTTCTCGCATATTCTTCAGCTCCTCACAGTATTTGTGCTAGCCTCAATAATATATATATATATATATATATATATATATATATATATATATATATATATATATATATATATATATATATATATATATATACTTCCCTAGGCTGTACAGCTCCTGGTTGCACAATCTTGATACTTTTACCTTGTCGCTATGTTTTTCCCCTATATTTTGGACTTAAATCTCTTGCCCCTTCTCTGTTCACACTGTTGTATCCGAATGTTTCCTTATGAATAAAAATTATCTTTCTTTAAAAAAAAAAATGTTCTGGCAGGAAGCCTCTCTCCGAGCTCTTCAAGCGATGCAGTATGTCGATGGTATATAGAAACATCTTTATTTATGCCTGCCTTCATGGGATAAAATAAGGCAACTAGCGTCTGTTTGACTTGAAAACCGGACGACCTTGAAGACTTTATTTTCCGCTCAATATTCCAAGCCTTTCGTTTTTTTTTTTTTTTTTTCCCGGATAGGTTTCATCCCCTTGAGTAGGACGGACAACGCCACACCCCGTACCGAGAGGGATCATCGCATGCGTCCTGACAAGACATATTAATTGATGCCCCCTCGCTCAACGACCTTGTATCGGGCACCATGGATCAACTAGAATCCAGGGAACAAACCGTGCTCGCAGTACTCGAGAAAAGATCGGAAAAAGAGGAAAAAAATTTCCTGCAAGAGTTTCTGGATCTTTTTCTTTGATGGAAGGGGGAGAGGGGGAATGTAGGCTTAATTTATGAGAGCTTATTCGTGGTTGCTAGTGCTTACGCCTTCGTTGATGATGGACTCCCGCGATATATATAAACAAAACAAGGGCCTCCCCGTTCCTTGCTGAAGGGCAGTGCTGAGGAGTTGGACTTCCAATCTCCTCAAGAAAAGGGAATGGGGATGACTGGGTTGTATAAGCGCTTGACTTTTCGAATCTCCCTCTTCCCTCCATGGGGAAGAGAGGAGTTGGTCTCATTGTTGGTGGGAGACGAAATATGACAAAGGCTTCAAAGCGGATGGGTTTTATATGAGAGTAGGCCGTATACCTTTCTTTTCTATTTCTTAATTAGGTGGATAAGGAACTTGGATTCTAGTTTGTAGCATTCTTCCCACTCTCACTGAGGAATAGGGAAGGGTTCTTTTTGATCCTTAGAAACATGGAACTTGTACTGTAGTGTGTGGCATCATCCCCACTCCCACTCTCACTGGGGTGTGAGGAAGGCACTTTTCTTCCCCAACCTTCCCCCTTAGACTTTTGATAGAGAGGAGTGGAACGTGGAATATTGTGGGATGACCGTGATGCCATGTTTATTGTTTTAATTCTTTTTTGTTCTTTCCTTCACAGAAGTCTAATTGTGGCCCACAGGCAAGAAATCGTTTCATCCCCTTCAATATCCTTGGAAAGCTCGACGGCCGCCAAGCTCACGTCACAAGGCACCATGACCACAGGTATCGAGTGATATGGGACTAAGTATCTTTTTATATTTTCATCAAAAAAAGGTTCTTATGGTTGGCTAGCAGGAGGACAAGGGGACAACGTGACAGCCCACTTAAAACACACACACACACACACACACACACACAGAACTGGGGTTTGAAAAGTCAATAGTGGGCAGGGGGTTCGGGCCCATGTTATGTTGATCTATGCATGCTTTGATTAGCTTGCTTCTAGACAAGCTTGCAAAATTTCTAGATTACATCGATCTGTACGGAAAATCCATAAGAAATATAAAATCATCTCATAAATCCATTTCCATAACCATAATCAAGTATGCTGGATTGCAGCTATGGATTAGTTTGGTCCGAGACCTACAAACCTTTTTTATCATCATCGATCCCTTAGCTGAATTACTTGCCAGCAATGTGGTATAAGTTTGAGCTTTATTTCTTGCTTTAGCGTTTCTTTCGTTTCAAAAAGAAGTTTTGGGATTTCTCTAGATAACCCGGTAGGATTGGGCCGAATTTCCTGATGGACTCAAGGATTAGGCCACCTATTCAAGCAGAGCTCGTATCAACCTAACACATCTCAACTTGAATCATGTGGAAAGGAAAAATAAGACCTCCACAATCCCCTTTTCTTCATGCAAATCAACATGCCCATAAACTGGAATTTAGCCTGTAACTTATGCCTTTAGAAGATGGGGCCCGGGCTGGCTAACAAGTTAGATTCCTTGAGAATATTTTTACAAAAATATCCCAACATGCTCCCTAAATGTTATTATTTGACAAGGAATGAAGGATCAATGAGATTTTGTGCATATTTAATCACAACAACCTTTATTGCACTTAAACTTTGCCATTGATAGATCCGAGTATTTATTTCATTGTAAATACTTTACAATACATAAATTCACACGCTGAGATTTATTGTCAAATCCTAATATTATTAGGATTGTAGTCCATGTTAAATTAGGTTGAGTCTTAATCTCAATATACTGGACTTTCATTTTTAATTGAAGTAGGATAGTGATATTTTTGTCTTTAATGGAAGGGAGAGTTTGTGGTTTTACTAATAGGGGGAGAGAGCCACTTGAAGTAGAGTTGCTTATTTTCTTTCCTTTATTTTTCTGCAGACATCTTTGTCGAAGGGGAGTAGAACTATTATTTCAACCCAACTTTTTTTTGTAGTAATTTATTTCTTACTCCAAAATTTTCTCTTCAACTACTATGGTTATTTTAATAGGTGTTTGTTCTGCATCCTGGCTCTAGATCGCATGTCGTTATATTGGCTATTAGACCCATAGGTTTGGAAATTAATTATTTATATATTCATAATTCAATGTGGTTAAGGAGCTTATAATAATTTAGTGTGTAGCAAGCAAGCACGTATGTATGCTCAAGATCTACTTATGACCTCACCCCAAAAGGCTAAACGGATGGTAATATTTTGAATTCAATAGTCCTATGTAAATATCCAGAATCTATTAAGTGTATAGTTGATGTGGGGTAAAAGATATGCTCATACTGATCCTTACATTCTTTTTCTATTTAAGCTCTAGTAGTACCCTCATCACGCTAAGAATCCAGATCTTATAAATCCACTTACAAACACCATAATCAACTTAATTAGGTCTATGTTACAGTATCATCTAGTCCATATGGGTTATGAGGTGACTATACTATTATACCATTGATAACAATTTAGGATTTTATCAAAAATAAGCTAATTGAAAGGTATTATTTAAATTTTAAAATTTTAAATGAGTATTCAAAATATATCCAATGCATATAGTGCTAATATATATCCATATGGATCATCACATAATCCTACTAAAACATGGTCATCATTATCTAGGTTGTGAGCTCTTCACTCCCTTCTCCAAGGATAGAGCAATTATATCTATAAATAAGGACAAAAAAACATATGCCTTAGTGAAGGGCAATAGTACAATATAGGAAAGCATAAAGGAATTGACCTGGTTTTTTGATGAATTTGCTTGGTTTTAGATATAAGTTGAAGGAGAGTTTCATTTTATGGGGGATCCACGTGGTGAGCTTTATGAACCAGTAAGCAACAAAGGGTACGATGAGCAAGGCCATGATTTATGTTTGCAAAAGTTGTTTTGCATGAGAGTAGATAAAATAAAACATATAGCCTTGGTCTACCTCCATCCTTTTTTTCTTCATCATCTTTCTTCTGATGGGGCAATGAGATTACACCCGATGGAACATCATTCCTTTTGCATCAACTAAGATAAAGAAAAAGTTTCATAAAAAGATCTCGAGTCCATAAGGGCTCATGCTAAGTGGAGCACGCACGTTTTGTTGGAAACCAATTTATTTAAAAATTACTATATTATTTAATTAATTTTATTATAGTATTATTAAAAGTAAATTCTTTAAAAAATGAAAAATTAAAAAGAGCTTGTCTGAATCAAAGTATATAAAAATATTGTCCTAAGAACATTATTCGCCATCTATAAAAAGATCTGTGGCAATTTTGTCCTCAAAATACAATAATCTAACTCAGTCCGATCCTCCATCTAAGCACAATAGTTGTGAGACTTTATCCAAATGACTCTTTTAGATGCCTAGAAATGAAAAAGAAAATGGAAAGAAAGTAAAAGAATGAGAGACCCAATCTTTTTCTCATGAGATGGAAAGAAAAAGCACCGGTGTGAGAGAGAGAGAGAGAGAGAGGGGGGGGAGATCGAGTGGCTTCTTCAGAAGATTCCAGGATAATCATATCTATCTGAATGATATAGGAGATAATAACATGTTAACCATAGATAATTCATTGGAATATTAGGTTTTCCATTTTTATTGAAATATAGTATTTTGTTGCAATGATTCTATGGTTTACGACTTGGACTTTAAGCTGCTCCGCAATTTTATAAATTTTTGAACCCGCTTTAAGTATTTTATGTGGAACCTATACCCATTCCAAGGTTAAAATATGAAATCTGCCTAATTTGGATCGGATATCCCATCTATAATTGCCACCCTTATTGCCGAAGATCTTGTTTTGGTTAGTACCGAAATATCAAAAAATAAGTTAAAAATACTGGAAACTATGATCTCTGTTCGTGAAATAGCCTTTTGGCTTGATCGCTGGTATGAGAACCAGCTGCTAAAGGATATCCTTCCAAATCTTTTCATGCTAACTACAGCCCCTATGATCTCTGTTCGTGAAATCATTAGCACCCAAAACATTCAGAGTCTTTTCAGCTGGCCGCTTAACTCTCAAGGCAGACAAGAGCTCCATCGACTCCAAACGCTACTACGCACGATCATTGCACATGGGGGAAATGACACGGTCGCTTGGAGGTGGAGCTCAAACAATAAATTCATTGTTGGCCAATTCTAGTATTTCTTAAGCCATGGAGGAATAATCTCAAGCTTTGCAACAAAAATCTGACGACTGCCATTACCAACTAAGCTGAAAACCTTCAGCTGGTTGGTATACCATAATAAGGGCCTCACAGCAGACAATCTAAAACAAAGCTCCATTGCAATGCGTACTCTGCTACCTGGAGGAGGAAAGCATTGACCATCTTTTCTTCACTTGTAAATACTCCAAGCATATATGGCAATACATCACCCAGCAGCTGTCCATTGCAGTACCACCGAACAGCATCCAAGCTTTATGGGGAGAATGGAGGGAAAATCTATCTCGCCACATCCCAAAGCTCGAATGGGATTGCATTGCTGTTGCAGAACTATGGTGCATTTGGAAGGAACGCAATAATAGGATCTTCCAGTTTCAAGCAAATTCCTATATCAAAACGATTGACATCACCCGCTCAATGCTGAAATCTTGGCTCAGTCAAACGAAGCTTCGAGCCAATATCTGAAGATGGAAGCCTACTCTGAAAATAGGATAACCTGCTAGCTGCATAACCTAAACTACAGAACTTGGAAGCCCAAAACAGTAATGAACCCATCCTTCCAAAGCTTTTTGAACTCTGTGAAACTTCCTCGATAATGATATCCGATTGAAGTAAAACTTTGATAGTATACTACAAACATCATCGAGATCATCGTTATAGATTTTTGGATTCATCGGAGGTCTCCATCTATCAGATCATCGCATCATCGTTCATGATTGTCGAAATCAAATTTTTTTAATCGTTGAAGCTAGGACCATCGATTCGAAGCGATCTTTTGTAATGACACTCTAATGTTAATTATTTAGATAATGAACGGTGAAGATGGGCATTAAATTTTAAAATTATATAATATTTAAAAAAAATTAAAAAAAAAATTATTTTCAACCTATGACAGCGGTTATCAAAAATCACTGTCATAGATTTATGACAGCAGTTCAATAACCGCTGCTGTAGGTTAGGTTAAAAATTCTCAAATTTTTTCTGCTTTTCTTTCGTGTGCACTCGATCTCTCTCTATCTCTCCCCCTCCTCTCCATCATCGGTGAGGCTTCTTCCCCCTCGGATCAGCGTCGCCCCTCCTTCCCCCTCGGCCGGCGCTATCCCTCCCCCTCCGACCCCCATCCCCGACCGCCCCTCCCCACCACCCACCCCCCACCAGCCCCCCCACCTCCCTCGCCCCAGCCGCCTTCCTTCCCCCCATCCTCGGCCGCCCCTTCCCGTCACCCGCCACCCCCCACCGGCCCCCCACCCTTGACCCTCCCCCTGACCGCCCCTCCTTCCTCCCCATCCTCAGCCGCTCCTCCCCACCACTCGCTACCGCCCATTCAGCCCCCCACCCTCCCCCCGGCCGCCCCTCCTTCCCCCCATCCCTGGCTGCCCCTCCCCGCCACCCTGCCACCCCTGCCCCTCATCTTCGGCCACCCCTCCCAGCCACCCCCACCCTCCCCACGACCGCCCCTCCTTCCCCTCATCCCCGGCCGCTCCTTCCCGCCACCCGCCACCCGCCACCCCACCCTCCTCCCGGCCGTCCCTCCTTCACCTCCATCCCGACCGTCCCTCCCCGCCACCCTGCCACCCCCCAGCCCTCCATCTCCAGCCGCCCCTCCTTCCCCCTATCCCCGGCCACCCCTTCTTGCCACCCCCACCCCCCACACCCCAGCCCGTCCATCCCCGGCCACCCCTCCTCGCCAACCCCCATCCGACCTCCCCATCCCCCACACTCTTCCTTCCGATCACCGATCCTTCCGTCATTATGCCTTCCAAACCTCCTCGTCACTGTGCCCCCTCCTCCTGGCCCCCATCCACGATCGTCCCTGCTCTCTCTCTTTTTTCTCTTTCTCTCTCTTCTCTATCTCACTATCTTATTTTTGTTTCGCAGGTTATCTCTAGCGCCATCGTCCTCCTCTAGCATCATCACCGACGACCCTCGGAGCTTTCGGTGTGACCCATTCTCTATAACTATAGGTATAATTTTTTTTTAATTTTATAGTATTATTTATTAATCATATATATTTATAATAATTTATAGAATATTTATAATAAATATTTATTATAAATATTATAGTTATCTACATGCTATAGTTTTTGGATCATGTCGTGGTGGTAGCCTTGGGCTGTGCCATGTCGATGGCTGTGGACTAGATCTATCAATGGATTGAATTTAGATCGAAACTTGGATATTCAGATTTGGATCTAATTTTAATTACTAGTACCGAATCCAAATCCAAATATCTAATAGGTCTGTACTTAAAGTACCAGATCCGAATCCTAATAGATTCTGAAAGGTCGAACCCGATTTCGAGATTTGAAACTAAGAAATGGAGAGACTAAGAGGGAGACCGACAAATTGAGAGAGGAAGGGCCGATCACTCACCGACCGCCAGCAAGGAAGACTGAGAGTGGGTGGGAGGGGGAGGGAGGGGGTCCGACCTCGCTGCCATCGCTGGTGAGGGAGATCGAGAGAGGAAGAGTGGGAGATTGAGAGAGCGAGAGAGGGAGGGAGAGAGTCCGACCTCGCCGACATCACTAGGAGGGATGGGGTCCGATCTTGTCGACGAGAGAGATTGAGGGAGATCGAGAGAGTAAGAGAGGGAGGGATGGGGTCCAGCCTCGCCGACGAGAAAGATCGAGAGAGGGAGATAGGAAGATCGAGAGATGGAAAAGCTGAAAGAAAGGGGTTCGACCTCACCATCGTCATCGATAAGAGAGATCGAGAGAGGGAGTGATCGAGGGGATGGCAGACAGCTGAGCCAGCTCGGATACGCAATCGAGCTGGCATGGGCTGTGATTGAGCCGATTGAGGGAGGACCCGAGCCGGATGTCTTAGGCATGGAGCCGACTATCTCAAGCATGGAGCTGGCTTGGCTTCTAAGCAAATAGAATTTGATATGTCTCTCTAAGATTCTAACTTTAAGTCCTAAGGTGCCACCATCATCTATTTTATTTTTTTCAGGTTTCTGGATTAACACCAAGATTCTCGCAAGAGATCAGATCTAAGATTGTTGCTGATCCTTAATTATTTATGAATGTAATTCACATTATAGAATTTATTGCATAACATTTTTTGAATATTTATATCTTGTTGCTTTTGTTTATTGCATTGTATAACGATAAATCTATCAATTAATTACTGTACATATTAGAGATTATTTATTGATGCTATACTAATATTATTGTTCAACATGTTATATTGATTAATGTTAATTAACATTGCAGATCATGATGGTACCAAAATGCCATCTAGCTTTCACCCCTATCCCTCAATGGGTTACGCGTAGTTCAGCATCCGAAGAGCAATCGAAGCATACTCTATCCACCTCGGCATTGGCTGCTCAGGGACCTCCACCGTTGGCATCTAATCCACCGAGTCAGTAGGAGAGGATGGTTAGACACTGGAGGAGCCAGGAGTTCGAGATAAAATTTCTAACTTTTGAATTTTTCAATATGCTTAAAGTTTTATTTAAATATTTTTTAAATATTTATTATTTATTTGAATATTTGTTTGGCTACCTTCCATCAGAATTGGGAGAATCATGTAGTCCAGGAGTATATGCACACTCTAGGCCATGAGTCTATGGCCAGTCATGTGCATAGAGAGGTAATTAATTCTAAATCTTACTAGATAAATTAAATTCATATTTTTTATCATCTTTCTGATAAAATTATTTTTTGTTATAGCTGATGAGAGATGGAGTGATGCCTAACCATAGCAAGATCTTTCGATTCAGTCGTACGGACAAGATGGGAAGGATGATGAACGTTGCGATCGGACGTATTTTTGTAAGTATTAAATATATTAGTATATATGATTAATATTATAGCATTTCTTATAAAATTTTATTTTAATTTATAATTATAGGATAAGTTAGATGTGCTCGCGAGCGAGGGCCTGGATACCTCTAGGCCCCATGACCATCTATATCAGGTCTTGGGGCTTGAGCACTTTGGGAGGATCCGATGCAGGCCTGAACACTCACTGATGAGCTACCGGTCTGAGGTGAGCATCTCCTCATAGACTTTTGGTGTCGTCAGCGGGAGGAGTTTGAGGAGGCATTGGCATGGGCTGATCATACTACGACGTGGGTAGATCGGGCTGAGGAGCGCGCATCTTATATGGAGGACATCGTGAGAGATATGATGTCGACACTCAGCGCACATTTTGAAGTCACGAGCTTCGAGGATATGTTGGTCCATATTCCAACTCCAGCTCTAGCTTCGGCTCCGACTCCTGCACCAGCTCCGGCTCTGACTCTAGCTTCAGCTCCGGCTCTGGATGACGACGACCTGATGTAGATTTAGGAGACTTTTGATGTATTTTATTTTTTAAAAAATTATTATAATAAATTTTATTTGATAATAAAATTTTAGCATTTCAGAATAATTTTTATATTTATTATATTTTCTTATGTTACATATCTATATTTATCAGATAAAATATATAAAAAAATAAAAATTTTAATTATTTTAATCATTTAAGATCTATGATAGTGGTTTTATAATAGCTGTCATATCCGTGCCAACCACTGTCATAGATTTTTGGTGTAAATGATGTCAACTGCTGTATTAGACCTATGGCAGCGGTTAAAAAACCGCTGCTATAAATTACCTATGGTAGTGGTTATGTAACATAACCACTGCTATAGATAACCTATGGCAGCGGTTACATAACCGCTGCTATAGGTCGATCTATTACAGCGGTTTATAAACCATTGCAATAGGCTATTTATGGCAACGATTCAAATAATCGCTGCAATAACCACTGCCATAGAGCTTTGATGACGACTGTAATAGCAGTAGTTAAATAATTACTGCCATAGCCTATGACAGTAATTTTTAGGGCTACGACAGCGGTTACGAATCGCTGTCATAGCCCTTCCTTATAGTAGTGCTTGCATCCAAAAGAGAGAAAAAAAGAGTATTTTTTTAAATTTTTTATCACTTGTAAATTTTTTGATTTTAGTGAAGATATCATAATTCTATGTGGCTATGGACGTAGGAGAAAGGGATTTTGAACCACATGAATTTTCTATATTTGGGATTGTGAGATTTTATTTTTTTTCTTTCTTCGACAATTACGTATCCATTGTGCATCGCTCTAGAGCACTCCACCCAATCAATCTTAACAATTAGTATCAGAGTAGTATCAGATTCAAAAAAAAGAGTAGAAGCGATGGCAGGAGATGAAGGAAAAATCAAGATCGACAAGTTTGATAGAAAAGACTTTAGATTCTGAAAGATGCAGATCGAGGATTATCTATATCAAAAGAGGCTCCATCTATCTCTTTAAGAAAGAAAGCTTAAAGACATGTCACAAGTAGATTGGAAATTGTTGGACTATCAAACTTTGAGAGTTATTAGACTGACGTTGGTTAGGAACATCGCGTTTAACATTCTGAAGGAAAAGATGATGGCTAATCTGATAAAGGCTCTGACCAATATGTATAAGAAGCCTTCGGTCTCTAATAAGATATATCTTATGCGTCATCTATTTAATTTGAAGTTGGTTGAAGGTGCATCTATTACTTATCACATTAATGAATTTGATCCAATTACTAGTCTATTAAGCTTTATTGATATTAGTTTTGAGGATGAGATTTGTGCTTTAATTTTACTATCTTCTTTGTCCAAGAGTTAGGGTGCTACCATGATCGCTGTAAGTAATTCTTATGGCTCAAGCAAGCTAAAAAATTTGAAGAGATCTGAAACCTAATTCTCAGTGAAGATATCAGGAAGAGAGAATTCGAAGAAAACTTTGGTTCTGCCTTGGTCACTGTTGGTACTGCCACAAGAAAGGGCACACCAGGAAGAACTACTGGGCAAGAAAGAAAAGCAAAGATCAGAATGAGAAATCCATCAATGCAGCAATAGAGGTAATAACCATGCCCTAGTCCTCAATGTGGACAATCCGATGGAGTCTTGGATCCTGGACTCTGGGGCTTCATTTCACTCTATCTCATAAAAAGAGTGTATGATAAATTACACTATTAAAAACTTTGAAAAGGTTCATCTTGATAATGGTGAACCGATGGATATTATGAAAAAAGATGATGTGCACATAAAGATGTCAAATCAATCGACATAGAAGCTCAAGAATGTTAGACATATCCCAGATTTAAAAAGAAATTTAATTTCAATTAGGCAGCTGGATGCTGAGGGGTACGCTACAATCTTTGATGGTAGCTCTTGGAAGATCACCAAAGGTGCTACGGTGATAGCACAAGGCAGTAGGTCGGGTATCCTTTACATCATCAGTAGCATCAGAAATTCAGTGATTAAGAAATTGGAACTGTGTATAGCCTCAATTGACCTCCAAAGTTAGTTAAGTGGAGGTACTGCATAGAATACTAATTTATTTTGGAAGTTTATTTTTTCTATTTTAAGTGGATATATGTTTGGATGTCTTACTCTCCAACTGGGAGAGTTATTGGGTGGTGGAGTCTAATCCATTCACAAGAGGAGCCCAAGAACCAAGAAGCTCAGAGAAAGGCCAAAAAAAGTTCAAAGAAAAAGCTCAAAAAAAAGAAAAAAAATTAAAAAAAAAAAAAGAAAAGGGGCCAAGCGGGCTAGGCCCGCTGGCTTGCACGACCCAAGCACAAGTAGGCCTGGCCGGCCCGACACAGGCGCGTGTAGCCCAAGCAAGCGCATGGCCCGGCCCTTTGCGGGAGCGCACAAACCAGCCGCGAGCGTGCGGTTGTGTGTGGGCTGACCGCGGCAGCCCACACGACTACACCAGGGGGCATTTTCCCCTAGTTTCATATAGTCCACATGGACCATAAGTGATTTTTTTGGTGTTTCACACGGTCCATAGAAAATTCTATGGACCGAATGCACGATTGGATGGGTCAGGGGCGTGGACAGGCTTGATCAGATGGTTAGGAGTCAAATTAAGCTTGATTTGGATTGGGATCTCCATTTTTGACTCGGTTTGATGTTGTCTTTTGGCCTTTAAAAGGCCTATGTGCATCTGCAGCTTGACAAAACACGACAGAGCACAAAGAAGAGCAGTGGGAGCTTTTTCAAGAAAGAAAAAGATTTTTTTAAGAGAAAAAAGAAAATAGGAAGAAAGAGAGAGAGGGCAAGGGTTCTTTTTATAAGAATGTAAAGATTCTTCTTATATGCAATATAGGGGATCATCAGGTGAGTGAATTATCCTTAGGTGGGATTTTTCTTCTTTCTTTTTGAGGCTACTCTTGCATTTAAAAGAGAGAGAAAAAGAGTAATTTTTTTATTTTTTCTCTTGTAAACTTTCTAATTTTAGTGAAGATATTATTCTATACGACTATGGATGTAGGAGCAAGAAACTCCAGACCACGTGAACTTTTGGTGTTTGGGCTTGTGAGATTTTATTTTTCTTCTTTCTTCTGCAATTATCGTATCCACTGTGGATCGCTCCGGAATACTCCGTCCAGTCGATCCTAATAAGAAGATGGTCTACTGGCCCTGTTCCCCATTAATGCCCTACAAGAGGTGGGCCATATCCTTGTTGACCCTTCATACAAGTCTAGAACAACTCCTGCCATTGTAGTTGCTGATTTAGTTTAACCACCAAAAAGAATTTTCCAAAAAGGTGGATTTTATTTTTACTTCCTTCAATGGGTTCCTGGTATCTATAGGATTGTGTAGTTACAGGCATTAAAGAACAAAGTTTCTAGCATATCAATTAGATACGATGCCTACTAGTTGCACAAATGGTAGCTCAAACATGGGTGTTTGATTCTGATAATTAAGTTTATAAAGCTTGATTGTCATGCACATATAAATTATATTAAATAGATACTTAACTACGTAAAAGGCGTATTCAAAAAAACATAGATTTGTTAGATACAAGGATAACTACAGATAATACGATGCCAGTGATAGGAGACTTTCAATTCAAATTACATTACTCGGTGGTCTATATGCTATTGCATCTCAAGTAAATTTAAATGTCCAACTGATTCAATTGGATCAGACTTAGTCTAGTCAGTTGAGAGGAAAGGCTAGCTCTCCTCTAGTATCGAAATTAGGGGTGCTTGGCTACATATAAGAGAAGAGCTGAGCAACACCCCCTTCACTCTTACCTTGACCTTGCCAGCATGGTCATGGCCTTTTCGGCCAAATAGAGTTCGAAATAGAGAGTCATAGCTCCAATCTCCATCTTCCCTCTCTCAAGTCGAAGATTATCGACACTACAGTGAAAATGGTAATAGGCGATGCTATAAATGGTATTTTATGATGCTAATAAGCATCGAAAAAAAAAATCACGATGCTTCAAAAAGCATCGCAAAAGCATCACCTATGTAAAATTGGAGACGAAAAGCACCAACACTTTTTAAAAGTGTCGTAATATTTTACGATGATGCTTTAAAGCATCGTAAATTTAAAATTTATCGATGCTTTTTAGCATCATTAATGATAAGAACTTCTTCACTCTTTCGAGATGCTTTTAGAAGCATTGCCAAATAAGACACTAGCGATGCTTATAAGCATCGATAATCAGTCTATTAACGATGCTTATAAGCATCATTAATTTTTTTAATAAAAAAATATATAAAAAAATATGAATACAAAAATTTTTGTACAAAATTATATCAATTATTAAAACATAAACCTATACAATCACCACCATTCACACCAAAAGCAAACATCAATAGCAAGTTTAACCAAAAGATATTGTTTTATATAAATAAAAATAAAGTACTAATGGTCCATTACAATCAAAAGTTCAACAAACTAAAAGCATATAGAAAATATAAGACTACAACAAAAATAAAATAATGTCAATCTATAGGCGGATAGTCGTCGCTGTCTCCACGTAACGTACCGCCGTCTCAACGGATGCCTGATGTGCTAGGATCTTACAAGAAACATATGAAAAGCTTGATTTACAAATCTATATATAAAAATATATAGATCATTAAATTAATATAAAAATATATATTTAATAATATATGTTTATCTGAGATAGATCATACATCTCTAACAAAGATGTAAGCCAATCAATCTATCCCCTCATGGCATGCATCTCGGTATGGCTCTATCGCATCTCCTCCATCTCAGTGGCACGACTCTATCTAATCTCCTGTATCTCCACCTTGAGTCTGTGGCTGCATGAATCCTGAGCATCTGCTATAGCATGCTGCATATATCTACTCACCTCAGATAACTAAGTAGGAGTGACTCCTACTCCATAACCCCTCACTTGGCCGTAGCGCTTTAGTCCCATCAACTCTGTGAACATCTCAATCTCGATACGGCTCTACCGCATAGATGCTGCAGACTCATCCTCATGTTCCACAATGAGAGATGTAGCCCTCTCCTGTATTTATTTTGAAAATAAGAGTTATACATTAATAGCTAACAAAATCAAACTAAAATCATTGTACAAAATAGAATATAAATTATGTCATCTCACTAATGAAGCTATTTTTGATGATGCATAAATCTTTTTCAATCTAGGTATAAGAGAAAAGTAATGCAATACCTTCGTTAGTTTCTTTTTACTCCATATTGCATTCAATTCATTCAGTACATCATCTCGATCTTCTTTTTGTGTTACCCATCGTGAAGATCTACATACATTGCATGACTCTTGATTAGCATTTTCACCTCGATATAACATACAATCTTTCGGACAACTATGAATCTTTTCATATCTAAGATCCAATTTCTTTACTACTTTCTTGGCTTCATAATATGATGGTGGTAAACCAATGCCTTCTGAAAATACATCCTTTAACAACTTGAGCAGCATGGTAAAACTCTTTCCAGACCATCCATTCAAATATTTTAAATAGCATAAATGTATAAGAAAAGAAATCTTAAAAAGTTTTGTACAACTTGGATATAATTCTTCATCTGCATTTTTTATTAAGGTGTGATAAAGAGCTGTCTCATCATTAGATGTATGTATAGATACCTCAACATGCATACATTCCGTATGCGTACATCCATCAAACATCCCAACTGTTTCATATATACTACTAGATTCTTCTAAATTTTGAATACCAAGTCTAAAAGCATCTGTGATCAAACCCCTTATATCATCATCTCTTATAGGATTGTCTTGTAGGCTAGTGGATCCAAAATGAGTCAGGGGTTGGTTACATGATGATGGCAACATAGATTTTTCATAAAAAATCCAGTCGATATAACCTCTTAAAAAATCATTCCATACCAAATATTCTTCAATAATTTGTGGATCTAAAGAAGAACTATCTACACATTTTCAACATGGACATAAAATCTTTTCATTCAAATTACTTTTCTCCATACCAAATTTAATGAAGTCATGAACTCCATCTAAATATTTTTTACTATTTCTTGGTTTATTTATCCAACTTTTATCCATTGTAGGATAAAAATGATCGAACTTGCAACTTATCTAAAAATAAGAAAAATTATACAATCTATATTAATGCAATGAGTAAAAAATATCAGTCATTTCATAAAATCTAAAAAATAATAGCTATTGTAGTTCATTATAAAAGCTGAAGACTCAAAAAATTGAAGACTCAAAAATATATAGTAAGTGCTTGCTATCATCAACTAATAGGTAAAGAAGGTCCTATCCCATTCAGAAAATGCATTAATTTTATAGATCAATTATAGTAATTAAACAATTGCAACAAAAGTTAAAAAAAATTTTGATAGTATTTTTTTTAGTTCTTCTATATAGGGAGAACAAAAAAAAATACCATCCAAAATTTTTTTCAAACCCTCAGCATATCGTTTGATTAGTGTAATGATCTATAGAATTACTCATATTTCCCAAACTGTCCATACTGGATAATCAATTGACCAATATACATAATTTTTTAATCCATACAAAAATAAATAAATGTATGGATACAATAGAATTTATACATTAATCAAAAGATGGGTTTATGATTCTATGCAATATAAATTTTATTAAAATTAATTTATAATTAACATTGCCTGGCATCTTCCATCAGCTTGAGCACGTAGGGCGTGCGAGGGCTAAATGCCTTCGATGCCAGTTGGGACCAAAGACCCAAGCATGCAAGGCTGAGACATAAGTCTCGTGCATGTTAATTAAATATTGTGTACTATGTCATAAACTTCTAACAACTTAGTTAGATAATTATCTAAAGGCAACCAAATAACAAAAAATCAACAATATAAATTCTTAGGATTAGCATGCATCCTAACCAAAGTATTTTCAAATAAATCCTTACTAAGGGCTCAAAGGATCAACAAAATTAATTTTTCTAAGTCATTTAAAATTTTCATATACAAAAAAGCAAACAATCTCTTTCCTAAAATCAGTCTAGCCATCAAAAGCTAAGACATCATAATTAAATCTAGAAATAATTAATAAAAATAATTAAAATATTATCTAAATTTTTTAACTACTATGTACACTTTCAAATAATGACGTATACGAGAATAATCTTTCAATCTAAAAAATAAAATATTATTAAAAAAATAAATTACTTATAGTGGACAATAATATGAGAAAAGACTTATAGATATTGTTTTCGTCAAATACCTACATTCAATTAAAAAATTTGACAGTCAATAATTATTATATAATTTATCTATTTTAAATTATTTAAAATATATTTTAAAAATATTTTTTAAATAATATACCAAAGATCGAAAAGTGAGGGGCGTGGAGGAGTACCAGCGGCTGGAAGGGAGGCGATGCTGTCGGGGAGCAAGGGGGCCAAGAAGCACGGCCCACTAGGAGGGTCGGGGATGGGTGCCGGAGGCTGGGGAGGGAGGACAAGGGGGCCACCAATCAGCTGGGTTGGTGGCCGGGCCGGGGTAGTGGGGTGCAGCATCGAGGAGGGGGGCGGTGGGTGCAGCATTGGGGATCGGGAGGGGGATGGTGGGATGCGATCGGGTCGAGGATGGGGACTAGTCGATCTTTTGGGCTTGCAAAGACGGCCGCTGGGAGGAGGAAGGGGAGGAGGGCCGGTGGGGTGGTCTTGAGGAGGATGGATGGCGTGCAGCATGGATGGCATGGGTGCAGCATGGACGGACGTGGCAGCAGAGCGAAGGGGTGGACGATGGTATGGCATGGATGGCTGGTGCATTAAAGGGGGATGGATGTGCCGACGGTGGAGAATCGATGGAGATGGGGTCGGGGGTGGGAAGGGAATTAGGGCATGGGGAATGAGAGGAAAGGGCAAAGGGGTGGTGGTGGATAGGTTAGGGCACGGGAGGGGGGGGGGGGGGGGGGTGATTAATCTAATCTAATGATGCTTTATTGCATCATTAAATAATGACACAAAAAAAGCATCAAAAATTTGAAAAATTTAACGACACTTTTTTCAAAAGCATCGGCGTTGACTATACTATAATTTTATGATGTTTTTAAGAGTAGTTAAATTTATGATATTTTTTAAAAGCATCAGCAGGTTAGCACAACCTGACGATGCTTTTAAAAAGCATCGATAGAAAATAGTCGTTAATTTTATATTTTACTATAGTGCAATGAACCTCCTTCCCCACTAACTCTCCCTACCTTGCATTTCCATCAAATGAGATGGAGCTTTAAAGATCATAAATAATTTAACTTAGAAAATCATTCAGTTTCATCCTAAATTATATTCCTATACCTATTCACTTGATTATTAAAAGTATATTTCAAATGCTAAACATCATTGTCAAAATATTGAATATATTAATGTTTTCCTTTTGAAAAAGAAATATATTGAATATTACTAAACACCATAATTATTATAAATAGAGAAAAAAAAACTTATGAAAAGTGAGGTTCTAAATTGAATGTGAATAATAAATTTATCTATTAAAATAATTCTGCCAATTTGGTGATTTTAAGATAATTTTCTTAATACCCACCAAAATTTGCCATCTAAGGCAACAACGTCTTGAAAATGCTTGGATACAAAGCAGTCCCGTTGTATAATTATAACCAAGCACAGTGATTGCATCTGATTAAGACCATCGCTGCAACATAAATGCATGCAAAATACTAGTGCCTTCAAGCATTTGTCTTTTCTTTTGGCAACAACCATGACCATCACCCTCTAGCCCCCACCCCCCCAAAACTAATGAACCCAACACAAAAATCTGCTCCCCTTTCTCCCCTTTTGTTTTAGTACCACCATGCAATCTCCAAGCCAATGCTTTGTCATGGGCCTCCACGCTCCACAAAGCTTGCTGGCCAAGCCATTTCTTTATTGTAGCCACCAAACCTAGCCACCACTAATTTTGATCAACAATTGGTAGTTTAGCCGAATATCTCTATATAAGATCCCTATATAGGATTATATGAAGATTTGGATATTTGGATATGAATCGAATAGTTGTTTGTCCATATCCATATCTATTTTTCTTTGATGAATATATATATGGATACCGATATTACTCGGATCCTAAATTTCTATCCGATTAATTCGGATATAATGGATAATATATGGATACCGATATTACTCGGATCCAAGGAACAAGCTCCTCTTGAGTATCCCTACGGTGCTCTAGCCACCTTCTGTAGAGCTTGATCTTGTAGTTCTGATATAACTCTCCAATCTTCTGTAGTCGGGCATCTTAAGCCCTCTCATGATCTAGAAAGTCGTACCTCATTTGCACAAAGTTATCAAAAATCAGTTACAAAATTATTCTAATCAACATAGTATAAATATATCAAATGAATAAATATAATTAAGATACATTTATCCAACTCTCCTTCCACATCTGGTCCCTGACACTAGCGTCCATCAATCGCCAATCAATAGGTAGTACGAAAATGATGTCGGACCACCTCATGAGCACTCTAAAAAAAGAATGTATCTCTGGTGCGGGCTCCCTTACTAGCCTCTCCTCTTGATCGTACTCCACTATGATCTAACACGAGTGGTTTCACATATACGGCATGCATATGGTACAGTAAAATATCCTACTAAATGATGCACCTGCAATGAAAATATATTACAAATATATAAGAATGTGCAATAACTATACAAAAAAAAAATTAACACAATAAAAACTTACTTTCACTGGGATCATGCGACATGGATGTCGGTGAAGCTAGATTGATGGGTGGAGTATATGTCGGAGATGCATAAGCTACTGATATAGCTACCAGTGGAGGCTCAGATATACCAATGAAAGGAGTATATGCAGCAAAAGTTGAAACCAATGCAGAGATGGATGGAGTGGCAGTGGCTCAGATATGGAGCTTGGCGTAGCCCATCGAGGGACGGGGGTGAAAGCTAGCTGGCATTTCAATGCCATTGTGACATGCAACGTTAATAAATATTAACAATGTTAAGAATTTTTGAAAATTCTTCTTCTATTTTTAAGGCATGATTTTTTCTACTAACTGGTATTAAAATGAGAGGCCATTATGGTATGTTTATTTTAAATTCCAACTAATTAGATTCTATTTAAATCTTACCATATTTTTACATCATACTCTAACGATAAGAGAAGTCAAGTGGATATGCAATACTGAGCTTGGCATTGTACCGCAATGCTACTTACTAAAGCACATATCTAGTAGGAAAAATAAGCAGTATCTAGAAAATGTTGTATTAAAAATTAATGTTAAGGTTTGTGACTTTGTTACAAGTTTATTTTGGTTAATTTAGATCATTATTCTTTCTAATATATCTACCTGGATAGGTTGATGGGCGCAACACGGTTCTTGAAGACATCCATTCCATGTGTAACAGACATGCCAACGATTATATTTGGTGCTGACGTGACACATCCAGCTCTAGGAGAAGATTCATCACCATCAATTACAGTGGTTTGATTCTCTTTGCTGCTATTGTGCATAATCTTTATATCCTTGCAAATGTGCATGTCATTTGGTTACCATCAGAAGTCCCAACTTTATTTTATAAAAAGCAGGTTGACAATTCTCTCCCTCCCCCTCTTGCTCGGCTGCCTCTCCCTCTCAGTCTCTTGGTGCCCTGCTCCACTCACCCCCCCATCTCCTACCCCTCCCTGCTCTATCCCAGGCACCACAACCCCCCCACCTCTCCCTCTTGGTGTCTCGGTCCTCCACTCTCATCGCTCACCCACCATCCCCTGCCCCTCCCCACTCGATTCTCCCTCTTGGTCATCCCTGTCCATTTATACTTTTTTTTTTATTTTTAGCGGATCAATTCTAGAGGTACAATCGAGCCAAGTCGAATCGAGTAACTAGAAGCTTAAGCACGACTCAACTCAAAATACTCAAGCTGGAAACTTAGCTCAAGCTCGATCAAGCCTTAATATCCCAAGCTCGAACTTGGCTCAGTATAAAATAGGCAAAGCTCAAGATTGACTCGACTCAAATATGAATCGAGCCATACTCGAGCTCGAGTTTGAGCTTGAAATCGAGCCTTATCTTGCAAATAATATACATATTAATATATATTATAAATAAAAATAATATTATATATATATTCAAGTAGGCTCGTGAGATTTCAAGTCAAGTATCCTGCTACTCGGGCTCGACTCAAACTCGATAATAATCGAGTCATGTCGAGTTTGAACTCGAGTCGAGCTCGAGTAGCTCAACTCGTTTGCAGTCCTAGTCGGTCTATTTAACCTACAGCCCATAACAGATCATTTATTATAATATTTATAATAATTATTATAAATATTATTATAAATATTATTATAAATATTAATAATATTATAAATAAATACTATTATAAATATTTATAATGTTATAAATATTATAATTAATATTATAATTAATTATTAATATTATTATCAAATTAAATAAAAATGGTATTTGCTGTGAGGAGGGGGTGGCACAGACTGCTAGGGTCATTGGTGGTGGTTTCTAGAGGGAGGGCCGACGGTGGCAGGACGGGCCAATGACGATGCTAAAGGGAAGGGGTCGACCAAAGAAGGCTGGGGTCAAGGGAATCAAAGCCGACGGTGGGACGAGCCCACGATAATGCTAGAGGGAAGGGGGCGGTGGGAACAGGGCCGAGGGAGGTGAGGCCAACGGGGATGGAGTCGAGACAGAGGGACGTGGGGCCTAAGGAGGTGAGGCTGGGGCTGAGGGGGCTAGAGCCAACGGTAGGGCCGACGAAGGGGGTGACAGCGGGCAGGCTGACGATGGGGTGGGTAGCAAGGGCATAGATAGCAAAGAGGAGAGAGAAAGAGGCAAAGGGAGGAGGGTGGTGCTAGAGGGAGGTGGTCGATGATGGGGTAGGTCAATGGCAAGAAGGGTAGCTATGGCTCGGGTAGAGAGGGGGGAGAGAGAGAGAGTGAATGAGAGGAAAAATAAAAACTCAATGCATAAGAATTTAACGAAATCTAAGGCAACGATTTTTGAAACTGCTACCATAAGTTTATTACAGTGGTTATTTATAATCGCTATCATTTTTTCTATAATAATGGTTATCAACCACTACAATAGACATTATAGCAGTGGTTATTGCCAACTGCTGCTATAAATGCATCACATTATTTTTTTTATTTTTTTTTAAATATGATATAATTTTAAAATTTAAAGCTCATCTTCATCATTCATTATGTAAATAATTATTGTTAAAGTGCCATCACAAAAGACCACCTCAATCCGATAGCTCTAGCTATATCGATCGATAAAATTTAATTTCGACGGTCATAAACAACTGCATAATAATTTGATAAATAAAGACCATCGATTGATATGAAAACTTACAATAATGATCTTGATGATATTTATAGCATACTATCAAAATTTTATTTTAATTAGACATCATTATCATAGTCAATCTAGCACTGAATTATTTTAGTTGTTAAATAAAAAATGAGTGATGATTAAAAAGCCAAACAGTGTTTGATTAATAGATGATTTTTTAAATAATTGATCTTTGGTATTATTTTGATCATTTGTACGATGGTGATCATAAAATCCAAATCGTATCTATATGAACTATCCATATTAAATATATTTTATAAAAGTATAAATATAATTACATAAGATCTTTAAGAATAAGTATTAAGAGATATAGTTTTAGATTATTCATATATGCATGATTTGAATTTTATAATTACCACCATAGAAATGATCAAAATAGTACCAAAGATTATTTATCTAAAAAATTATGTTATAATCAGATGCTATTTAGCTTTTTGATCACTTATTTTTATTTAATGATCAAAATTATTTCGTACTAGATTGACCATGATAATGATATCTAATTAAAGTAAAATTTTGATAGTATGCTACAAACATTATTGAGATCATCGTTGTAAGTTTTTGATTCAATTGAAGAATTTTATCTATCAGATCATCACACCATCATTCATGACCGTCAAAATTAAATTTTATCGATCGATATAGCTAGGACTATCGGATCGAGATAGTCTTTTGTGATAACACTCTAATAATTATTATTTAGATAATGAATGGTGAAGATGGACTTTAAATTCTAAAATTATATCATATTCAAAAAAAATATATAAAATATATAGCAACGGTTCCATCTAACCACTGTCATAGGTTGATCTGTAACAGCAGTTACTTAAAACTGCTATCATTAGCAGCAGTTACTTAAAACTGCTACCATAGGTCAAATCTATGGTAGCAGTTATGGATAACCACTTTCACTGATTGAACATATAGCAGCGATTAATTAACTACTATAATAAATTGAATCTTTAATAGCGATTAAATATAATTGCTGCTATAGATTTGACCTGTGGCAATGCTTATATCTAACCGCTGCTATAAATTTAACCTATGGTGGTGGCTAGCAGCGATTTCTGGTAACCACTGCCATAGGTAAACCTATGGCAGTAGTTAGGTATAACCACTATCTTAGAGCCTATGGTAGCGGTTATCGAACTGCTGTAATAGTAAGTGCTGTCGTAGCTTGATTCTATAGTAGTATTTTTTATTTAGTTTTCTGTAGATAGACAATAGGTATAATCGCTTCCTCCAATCATGCCCACCTCCGAAGCCTCCTTCCATGCCCTACTCTAATTCCTGATCAGATCAAAGGCTTCCTTGGGTGTGGAGACTCCCTTGGGCATGGATTCTTGGGTGGCCACACAAAGGAGGTGCTCCTTAGATGGGGCACCCAAATGACAGCGGGGCACCTCCCTCTTCCAAACCCTAGGGTGGCTAGGGCTTAAGGGAGGTGCCCCCTCCCCCCCCCTCTAGGATTTTTTCAAGAGAGAAGAGAGTGGCAATACTAGAGAGAGATGTGGGAGAAAAGCTCCATTTGATTTATCTCTTAGGATTTACAATATACAAATATATGTACCTATTACATGGACCAAAGCCCAAAAGCTTTCTAATCTAATCCAATCTGAATGCACCGACCCAAATCCATATACATCTATGGTCAGATCATGTACTCAACCTCATGGATCCAAATCTAGTCTAAACTTAGATTAGCCTCCATAAGATTCATAAACTAGGGCCTCATGATCGTGGAGAGCTGAACCTCCATCCTAGGATCAAATCGGTTCTAGCTCTAGATCTAAACCAATTCTAGAATCTTGCAGCCAAGCCCATGGCTCCTCTCCTGACCTCCTAAGGCTTGAAAGTACCACACATGCACCAACAATATATAAGCTCAAGAAATCATTATATGAGCTTAAACTAGCATCGAGGCAATGATATCAGAAATTTGATACATTCATGCTAGGCTGGGAATTCTAAAGAAGTATGATCATTATGTCTACTTAAAGTTCTTCAAAGATTGCAACTTTTTAGTATCGGTATTATATGTGGATGATATACTTATAGCATGCAAAGAAAGAGCAATAATTAAAGAGCTCAAGGAAGATTTAGGCATAGCCTTTGAAGTGAAAGACCTCGGACTGGCACGTCAAGTTCTTGGTATAGAAATTTGGTGGGATAGGCAAAATGATATGTTGTCATTTTTACAAAAAGGATCTATAGAGAAATTATTTGAAAAGTTTGGTATAAGCAAAGCAAAGATAGTGTGGACACCATTTGCATCTTACTTTAAGTTGTCTTTGGAGCAATGTTCTAAGATAGAGGATGAAAAGAAGTGGATGGATCGAGTTCCTATACTAGTGTTGTAGGTAGCTTGATGTTTGTTATAATATATATGATATTGCTTATGCAGTTGGCATTTTTAGCCAATTTATGGCAAATTTTGAAAAGATGTATTGGGAGATGGCAAAGTGGGTACTTCGTTACTCAAAGGGTACTTCATAAATGAGTTTCTTGTCATATCATTATACATCCTTTTTTTCTGCAATGCTGGCAGATGGAAAACAGATAAGAAGCTACAGCTTTCCCCACATTGTTAGGAGTGCTATCATTACTTAAATAACCTGATGTACTTTTCAATGTATCAGTGTGGTCACAGGCATGTGCGTTGCGATGGATGAATGGGTCCTTCACCCTCGGGAGCATACAGCTTTGGATGATATCCTTTCCTGTGTGGATGGTGCCACTAACAATGAATCTCTGTATCAAAGCAAGGAAGTTACTTACCAGGTGGTGAATGTTGTTAATCAGGTCATCATGTATATCTCCAATGTCACTACACATTATCATAATTGTTAACATAAAAAATAGAAATTTAAGGAAAAAAAAAATTTGTACTTACAATACAGCAGCATGCAAGCAAACAAAGCAAAATAATAGTGCACATATGAGCACAAATCATTATGTTATGTGGATATATGTAAATGGTTCCAGTATCCAGTTTTAGCAAATTGCACACCCAAGGCATGAATAAAAATTCCCGGTTCTTTATCTGTTCTATCCTCTCCTTTTGTGAAGAGAATAAATCTTTTTATTCGGCCAGAAAAAAGGGATCTGAATCTAGTGCAGAAATAATTTGGAAGATCAAAAACTAAAAACAGTGATTTTGGGTAAATTGGAATTGGCTCAAGTTGGTTTGATGGGTTAAAATTTGGATTGCATGAAAAGATGTAAACCTGATTGAAGCTGGGTTTGTTTTGGCTTGAAGTTATCAAACGCATGATGAGCTTGGACTGTTCGTAAATGAGCGTGCATGTGTCTGCCCATACGAGAGAGAGTGGAGAGAGAGAGAGAGAGAGAGAGAGAGAGAGAGAGAGCAAAGGTTCTAATGTTTTCTCTTTATGTTTAATATTTTGATCAAAAATAAATTTTAAATTTTAAATATAACTTTATAAATGATCTTATATTTGCAAAATATCGTCTATTACTGCAGCTCTGATTAATGTTTCCTTCCATTTGCATAATAAGGAAGAGCTTTGCAGGTTGTACAAAGAATAAGAGCTATTTCTTGAAGGTATCGATATGCACTTTGTTGTTGCAGAATCTGGTTGACGCCAGATCGAGCTGGAGTCAAAAAAAATAAGATCGCCATCAGGGATCTGCAAAATAAAGTTTCGTCCGAAGTTGATGATAGTGGCTCCAGCAGGACCCTCCGATGATCAAATCAGTTCTTCTGGCCAACAGAAATAAAGTGCTCAGGAAAGAGTTCGGCAGAGTTTTGGAGAGAAGAAGAGAGCTTAGAGAAAACATATATGGAGGATCCCTTTTTATAGACAGAGCTTGTAGTGAATTGATAATGACAGCTGCAGCCATCTGATAGTGGGCTGCTCGAGGCCCGATGGAGTTTGCATGGAGGGGGGCGCCGTCTGTAGCAGACTGATGGTGACAGCCATCGCCGTCTGGTAGCGAATCGCTGTCATCTGCAGCAGACTGATAGTGACAGCCATAGCCGTCTGGTAGCTGACCGCTCGGAACCATGTGAGTGGAGTAAAGAGCTTTGACATATGTCAATTCTAGAGAAGTTCGGACTCCTAAAGGAAATACGGCTAGAAGAAATCATTCGGAAGGAATGCTACTTGAAATCTGAAAGTAACCCACTGAAGAAATCTGGATGAAGTTTGACTGATGGAGAAGTCTAGGGGGAGTCTGACTGATGAAGAAGTTCGACTGAAGGAGAAGTCTGAAAGAAGTTCGACCGTTGGAGGGGCCTGACTAAAGGAGAGATCCAGAAAGAGTTCGGCTTCTATAAAAATTTAACTGAATGAGAGATCTGGAAGGAGTTTGGCTCATAAAGAAGCCCAACCGAAGGAGAAGTCTGAAAGGAGTCTAGCTCTTGGAGAAGCCCAGCGGAAGGAGTCTGACTCCTGAAGAGGTTCGATCGAAGGAGATATCTGGGAGGAGTCTGGCTCCTGGAGAAGTCCGACCGAAGGAGATATCTAGGAGGAGTCTAGCTCTTGGAGAAGCCCAGCTGAAAGAGAAGTCTAGGAGGAGTCCGACTTTTGGAGAAGCCCAGTGGAAGGAGTCCGGCTCCTGGGGAGTTCGATAGAAATTCAACCATTGGGAGAGTTCAACTGGGGATCGATCACTGAGGAGTTCGACCGGCTAAAGGGGTTTGGCTGGGGCTCGGCCGCTGAGGAGTTCGACCGGCTGAAGGAGTTCGGCTAAGGTTTGGCCGCTGAAGCTCTTTCATGATTATCGATTGCAATGGGCTAAGCATCAAGCTAGACTTTGACAGGAGCAGGGTTTATCCCTAATAATAATCCTCCCACTCCTGAGTTCAAAATTCGAAGGAGGGAACTAAAAAGGGCTACTGCCGAAGTTCTTTCTCGAGCTCTGCACCCATTGAAGTTGAAGCTCGAAAAAGATCTTGTCTTCAGCCGAGGTTGACATTGAAGTGGAAGCTCGAAAGAGATCTTATCTCCAGCCGAGGTCGAAAGAGATCTTGTCTTCTATTGATGTTGAAGTTGAAGCTCGGAGGAGATCTCATCTCCAACGAGATTGACATTGATGTGGAAGCTCAGGGAAGATCTTGTCTCCAGCCAAGGTCGAAGGAGATCTTGTCTTCTATTGATGTCAAAGTTGAAACTCAGAGAAGATCTCATCTCCAGCCGAGGTTGACGTTGAAGTTAAAGCTCGGAGGAGATGTTGTCTCCAATCGAGGTCGAAGAAGATCTTATCTTCTATTGATGTTGAAGTTGAAGCTCGGGGGAGATCCCATCTCCAGTCGAGGTCATCGTTGAAGTTGAAGCTCGAAGAAGATCTTGTCTCTAGCTAAGGTTGAAGGAGATATTATCTCCTATTGACGTAGAAGCTCGAAAGAGATCTTATCTCTAGTCGAGATTGAAGGAAATCTTATCTTCTATTGACGTAGACTTTGAAGCTCGAAAGAGATCTTATCTCTAATCAAGGTTAAAGGAGATCTTATCTTCTATTGACGTAGACTTTGAAGCTCGAAAGAGATCTTATCTCTAATCAAGGTTGAAGGAGATCTTATCTTCTGTTGGCGTAGAAGCTCAGAAGAGATCTTATCTCTAGCCGAGGTTGAAGGAGATCTTATCTCCTGTTGAAGTAGACTTTGAAGCTCGGGAGAGATCTTATCTCTAGTCGAGGTTGAAGAAAGATCTTATCTCCTATTGACGTAGAAGCTCAGAAAAGATCTTATCTCTAGTCGAGATTGAAGAAGATCTTATCTCTTGTTAATGTAGAAGCTCGAAAGAGATCTTATCTCTAGTCGAGGTTGAACTTATCTCCTGTTGACGTAGAAGCTCGAGAGAGATAAGATCGCGCTAGAGGAAAGAGTTCGGCAGAGTTTTAGGGAGGAGAAGAGGGCATAGAGAAAATATATCTGGAGGATTTTTTGTTATAGACGGAGCTTGTAGCGGATTGATAGTGACAGCTACAGTCGTCTGATAGCGGGCTGCTCGAGGCCTGGTGGAGTCTATCATGGAGGGAGGCATCGTCTATAGCAGACTGATGATGACAGCCATCACAGCCCGGTAGCGGATCGCTGTCGGCTTTAATGGACTGATAGTGACAGCCATAGCTGTCTGGTAGTTGGCCGTTCAAGACCGCATGAGTGGGATGAAGAGTTGTGACGTATGTCAATTCTAGAGGAGTTCGAACTCCTCAAGGGAATACAGTTAGAGGGGGTCATCCGGGAGGAACGCTACTTAAAATCTGGAAGTAACCCATTGGAGGAATTCGGATGGAGTTCGATTGATAGAGAAGTCCAGAAGAAGTTCGACTAGTGGAGAAGTTCGGTCGAAGGAGAAGTTTGGAAGAAGTTCGACCATTGGAGAGGCCTGACTAAAGGAGAGATCCGAAAGGAGTTTGGCTCCTGTAGAAATCTTACTGAAGGAGAGATCTGGAAGGAGTTCGACTTCTGAAGAAGCCCAGTCGAAGGAGAAGTTTGGGAGGAGTCTGGCTCCTAGAGAAGCCCAGTGGGAGGAGTCCAGCTCCTGGAGAGATCCGACCAAAGGAGATATCTGGGAGGAGTCTGGCTCCTAAAGAAGTCCGACCGAAGGAGATGTCTGGGAGGAGTCTGGCTCCTGGGAAAGCCCAGTCGAAGGAGAAGTCTGCGAGGAGTCTGGCTCCTGGAGAGTTTGGCAGGAATTTGGCCATTGGGAGAGTTCAATTAGGGCTCGACCATTGAGTTCGGACAGTTGAAGGGATTCGGTTGGGACTCGACCGCTGAGAAGTTCGGCTGGCTGAAGGAGTTCAGTTAAGGTTTGACCGCTGAAGCTCTTCCGTGATTATCGGTTGCATTGGGTTAAGCATCAGACTGGACTTCAGCGAGAGTGGGGTTTATCCCCAACACACTTGAATAATATTACTAGTCCAATGTTGGATGGTTGCACTATTTACATTTTAATTTCTAGCATGATGTTTGATGTGGTTGAGCCAAGGTATAAAATTTAAATAAATAGGAATAGAAATATATGCCAAGCGGTTACTTCAAATGAGGAAGGGAAGAAAAGGTAGGGGGATTTGGCGATGGTTATAATCGTCGAACTCCATAATTAAATCATGAGTTTGCCACATTTATAAGCTTCATCGAAGGCCACTATTAAACCAAATTAGAGATGCTTATAAGCATCATTGGAGGTCAGTACTAACTCACGAGTTGGCAATATTTATAAATGTCGAAGGACACTATTAAACCGCAACTTGGCAACGTTTATATGCATCATTGGTATCTAGACCATTGCAGGATTAAGCTAAATAATCGATGTTTATAATCATTGTCGGGATCCATAGAATTTCAATGTCGACGTAGCTGGCACTACGGCAATGCTATGGGTAGCATCGTCTGGTTAATTTGCTATGATTCTTGCATCGCTATAAGCCAAATAAACATCACCAATTCTCCTTTTTATCAAAGAAGATAATTTTCCATCACTAATAATTATAAAAATATATTTAAAAAATAAAATTATTTTTATTAGCAATGCTAATACTTAATTAATTAAATTAAATTAATATTTAATTAATATAATTTAAATAAAAAATTAACTTTTAGTGATAGTATTAGTCATCGCTAATACTCACCCTAGAAAGTGGGCTGTCATGCAGGACTAAGGCGCGGGCGAGCGTGTGAGGACTAAGGTGCGAGGAGCAAGGCACAGGCTAGTGGAGAGACTGAGGCACGAGGGGCAACTTGGGGATGCAGCAATGGAAACAAGGGCATGCGGACGGGATCGGGAGGTCGGGCCAGTGGGATAGGGGTCGTAAAGTTGAGGCCGCAAGCTACGGGCAGTGGGGTAGGGACCGTAGGGTTGGGCAGGGATGGTGGCTTGGGGATCCGGCTGTGGAAACAAGGGTGCAGGGATGGGGCCGCAAGAAGGTGGTGCAAGTCAAGGCCATGGAGTCGGGCCGGGAGGAGGTGGAAGGCGATTGAAGGCTCAGGAAGGGAGGAGACGGTCAATGGCTCGGGGAGGCAGGTGGCGGCCGGGGGCTCGCAGCCTAGTGCCTAGGGAGGCAGGAGGCGACCGAAGGCTTGGAGAGGTGGCCGGGTGCTCAGGGATGCCGAATCCGGCAGCACAATAGGGAAAAATAGGGACCGAAGGCAAAAGAAAGAGGAGGGTGGCAGGGGGATCGGAGGCAGGGAAAAGAAGGGGGGGCGGGGGGGGCGGAGGTGGACAAAACCGAGAGGATGGTGGGGGAAATTGAGCACTGAGGGTGGAGAAAACCAGGGCATGTGAGGGAAAATGAGAGCGAGAAGGCTATTAGCGATGGCAAATACCATCGCTAATAACCCTATTCCATCACTAGTAATTATATTTTAAAATAAACTTAGTTGCGACAGCAATATGCTATTGCTAATAATTATATTCCATTGCCAATAATTATAAAAATATATTTTTAAAAAAAATATTAGCATCAATAAAATATCGTTACTAATAATTTTTTTTCATCACTAATAATTATAAAAATATATTAAAAAATAAAATTATTTTTTATTAGAGATGATAAATTACCATCGATAATAATCATAAAAAATATATTAAAAAATAAAATTATTTTTAATTAGTGATGTAATTGCCATCGCTAAAATTTTAAATTTTCATTGCTATGTTTTTTTTACGATGGAATTTATATTGGTCGGTATAAAGAGACTCATATGCAATATCTATTCTAATAAGGATCATTAATTGAAAATCAGTCATCCAAAATATTCATCTTATTTAGGATTGGAACTATGCTATATTGAGCCAGACCCTACCCATATCCGAGCTCGGCCCAAAAATACTACCACTGGTTAAAAACAGTACTTAAATCAAAGACTAACAAAACAATTAAATAAGGAAAAGAGGAAAAGAAGAACGCTTAGATCTGGCATTGGAAAATAAGGCATTGCAAGTTTCTCTGCACCTTTAATCATGAGGTGGCTACAAGCGACTGCCTAAGGTATAATAGATAGTCCAAACTTGCAACTATAAGAATAAAAATGCATCACCTCTATCTCTCTATAGAATTTTTAGGCACATCAAGCAATCATCATAGCCTGTTTATGAATAGAATACTGCTAATTTTAGGTTAGATGCGGGCCAACAGTATCAGGCCCACTCTCAAATCGGGCATGCGTTAGGCCAAAGATATCTGAACGGGAGGCAATCAGAGGCTCAAGGAGGTGGGAGGCGGCCAGGGGCTCGCACGGAGAGCCAGCCGAGGGCTCGAGGAAGTGAGATTCAGAGATCGGGGGCTTGGGGAAACAGGATCCAAGGACAAGGGAAAGAGGAGGACCCAAGATAGGAAAAGAGGGGGAGCAGCAATGGGATGAGTGAAATTAGAAAAAATAGAATAAGTATCGGTGACGGTAAATACCATTGCCATAGCTATCGCCAAGAAAATTTTCTATCACTAATAAGATTACCATCAAATTAAAAAAAAAATTAGCTAGTTATTAGAGACGACTGAACCACCATCGCTAATATTATTAGCGATAGCATAGTCATCGCTAATAACCAACATAGCCATCGCCAATACAACTTTTAGTGACAAGATAATTTTTGGTCATAACATGCTATTAGTAAAGAGAGCTATTAGCGATGGCTTTTTTGCCGTCGCTAATACTAGATTTTCTTGTAGTGCATCGCTAAAAAGTATACTCCATCACTAATAACCATAAAATTAAATTTAAAAAAATAAAACTATTTTTTATTAATAGTAGTATATTATCATCTCTAATAAGTACCCTCTATTGCTAATAATCATAAAACTAAATTTAAAAAAAATAAAATAAAATTATTTTTTATTAGTGATGATAAGATGCCATCGCTAATAATTATGCTCTATTATTAATAATCATAAAATCAAATTAAAAAATAAAATTATTTTTTATAGTGATGGTATGTTGCCATCACTAATAATTACGCTCCATCACTAATAATCATAAAATTAAATTAAAAAAATAAAATTATTTTTTATTAGCAATGGCAAATTATTGTCGCTAATAATTATGCTTCATCATTAATAATCAAAAAACTAAATTAAAAAATAATAAAATTATTTTTTATTAGCAATGATAATGTGCCATCACTAAAAGCCAAAAATTCCATCACTAATATTTTCTTTTTATGACGGCATAAATGTTGGTCACCATTTGCTATTAGTAAAAGTTTTAGTAGCAATGGCAGCTTTGCCATCACTAATACCCAATTTTTTTGTGGTGCATATAAAGTTTTGTTAAGTTTGAAAACATGATTCAGAAAGACAAGACTTTTAAAACCTGATGGTTATTCTATAAAAATCTCTTCAACAATATAGCCATTTAAAAATAAACTTTTAACATCCATTTGATATAATTTGAAATCCATGTAGGAAGCAAAATTTTCAAAACTTTGATTTTCAAATTCGATACCATGATCACTTCAAAGATAAATAATTTTTAAACTCTTTTCATTTAAAATTTTTTGATAAAATTTTAAAAATATAGAAAAAATTTTATCTTTATGTGCTAAAGATAAAATTCATATAAATTATAAAAAATCATCTACAATCATAAGTTCATATTTTTTTCTCCTAAGCTTGTAGTCCTAATAGGTCCAAATAAGTTCATGTAAATCAATTCTAAGGGTCTAAAAGTTAAAACCATATTTTTAGATTTGAAAGATTCCCTGATTTATTTTCCATATTGATATGCATCTCAAATCCAATCTTTTTCAAAATTTAGTTTTGGCAAATCTTTAACTAAATTTTTTGCAATCAATTTGAAATAGTATTTATACTTGCATGTTCTAGTCTACGATGCTACAACCAATTAGTCTCTTTGATTTTGGCATCCATTACAATAAGATATTGACCACTCTTCATAGCAATCTCATCAAGATCAATCATATAAATATTGCCATACTTGTGTCTAATAAATTTTGCACCATCATCAAAAGGGCTAGAAACAATACATAAAGAAGATTCAAAAGTAACTTTAAATCTTTTATCACATAATTGACTTATACTAAGTAAATTATATTTCAATCCATCAACTAATAAAACATTATCAATAAATATAAAGGGAGTAATACATTTTTTTTCAATACCAATGATCTTTTTCTTTCCATCATTGCCAAATGTCAGTACTCCTTTTCTTTCAAGAGTGATAAACTAGTTTTTATCACCTGTCATGTGTTTTGAATAGCCACTATCGAGATTTCATCTTCTTTTCAATCTATGGACTGCAAGATACTCCTATAAAATAGTCAAATAGCTGATTTAGATATCCAAGCTTTCTTGAATTCTTTAGGATTAGTAACTAAGGTTCTCTTTAGAACCCAAACTTTTCCAATAAATCTACCATTCAATTTTTTGAAATCATAGGAATAAGCTCTACGTCCAACTCTTCATAGCAGTAACATGTAACATTTGTAGTAGAATTTGAAGATGAACTTATAAGAAAACTTTTCAGAAATTTGTATTTGTTGTTTGGATTAAACTCAAGACCGGCTTTATCAAAAACTATTTTTTAATTACTTAAAATCAGATGAAGTTTTTCGTAACTATAAATAAACTTTTCAACCAAAGGTTTAACATTTTCTAATTCTTTCTTTAGTGATTCTTTTCTTCTACAAAAGACTTGTTGCTTTGTAAAATCTTTTCTTTTTCTTTTAACAAAGCTTATTGATTTTTTAGTTTTAAATCTCTATTTTCAAACTAACTTTCTTAAATTCATCAAGCAACTCATAGAATATATCTTAAAGTTCATCAAAAATAAAGTTTGGCACATGCTTAGATTATACCTCATCCTCTTGTGTCATAAGACATAAGTTAGCAAAATTCTGATTTTCATTATTGGTGCTAGAGTCATCGCTATCACTACATGTTACAACCATAGCTTTCTTTTTTATCTTCTTGGGTTCTTCTTAAGGTTTGGACAATCAGCTTTAAAATGCCTGATTTTTTTGCATTCATAGCAAATAGGCTGATTCTCTCTTTTTATGTCCATGTCCTCGCTTGATTCTCCCTTAGCTATTGGTTTCTTCTTGTAGCTTTGCCTTTTTTGCTTAAAAATTTCTTGAATTTTCTAATAATTAACACTGTATCCTTATCACCAACATCTTCTTTCGATGAGTCATCATCCTCCTCTACTTCTACCATAGATTTGAGGGTAATAGTTCTCTTCTTTTTTACTTCATTATTATTGTGTTACTTCATTGCAAGCTCATGAATCATTAATGATCCAATTAGCTCTTCTAGGGTTAAGACATTGAGGTCTTTTGCTTCTTAACTGGTGGTCACCTTGGCTTCGCATGACCTTGGCAAACACTTAAGAATCTTACGAGCTCATTGTTGGAACACGATTTTCCAAGACTTTTGAGATGTAAAATGAGTAAACATATTAGCAATAGATTCATTTGATTCCATTCTAAATAACCCATATTTATGTACAAGCATGTTAATTTTGGATTCTTTGACTTAGCTTATACCTTCATACATTATTTCGAGTCTATCCCATATCTTTTTTGCTGAGTTACAAGTAGAGATGAGGTTAAACTCATTTGCATCCAAAATATAATACAAGATATTTATTTCCTTAGCATTTAATGGGACCAATCTTTTATCCACTTCATCCTAATCATGCTCTGATTAGGAGAAGCAATGTTATTGACAATGACCATGGATGTGCGAAGGCCATTAATTATGATGCTCTATAGATTATAATTAAGTGCTTGGATAAAGATGTACATGTAAGCTTTCTAATAGGTATAGTTGACCCATTGAAAAGAGATGGTCTATTAGTGGACTGCCCATCGATAAGTAAAACTTCAAAATAAGTTGTCATTAATCTTTAAATCAAAACTAATTGAGGACTAAGCTTTGATACCACTTATTATCCAATTAGACAACCCAACAGAGGAGTGAATTGAGTTTTCAGTTATTTAAGCAAGTCTATACTAATTTTTAAAAAAAATCTAAGAAAATGCAATGAATGTGCAACAAATGCAATGAATAGTAGTAAAAATAAACTAATAAATGCTAAACGATAAGTAAAGCAAGTAAAGATAAGTAAGCCACACAAATACAAGAGATTTTATAGTGGTTCAGTGCACTACAAGCATCTACATCCACCCCCAAGCTCTATTTGAAAATTTTTACTATAATCCACTGAATATAATGTGTTTGTTTTAATCGGGATCACTAACAAACCTAGTTGATTTTTTTGGACTCAGCAACCACAACCTTACAAGCCTTTTTTTAGACTCACAATCTAATTTTCAGGCTTGAATTATACCTATTCTTCAAGTTTCAACACCTTGAAACTTGTTACAGCAGATTTTAGCAAGAATGAAAATTATAACACACAAAGCTCCTCAAAAGAGCAAATAAAACACTTTGAGTGCAGCTCGAAGATTGCTTAAATGCTTTGAACGAGAATGCTCTCTCTTCTCTTGATGATTGGTCTCTCAAAGGTTCAAGAACTCTCTAATTTTGGAGATGGAAATCACTCTTCAATGCAATAGAGACTGAAAATACTCTACTTCTCTTCAATAAGCTATTCTTAGTAGTCAATTAGGCTTCTCTTTAATTAAAATTACTCTCCATTCCATTTAAAGTAATTTGAATGCAAAAACTAGCTGTTTCTAAATGTTGGGGATAGCTTCCAGCCATTTAAAACAACTTTTAGATATTTTTGCAACAAACTCTGTGTTTTCTGTTTTGGCTGTTGGAAACAGTTGAGTCAACTTAAACATCCACAAGTTGACTCGGATTCATAGTGCATAGAAAACAGCTCTCTGTTCTTTTCATGTAACTTCAACTCGACCAACTCGAGTCGACTCGAGGGTATGCCAGCCCTGCGTGCCATAACCTATTTGTGCTAGAATCGATTCAAAAAATGCTGGGGTCAACTCGAACTCCTCCATGCAGCCTTTCTCATTCAATTTCCATCCAAACTTAATTTTTCTTGATTCCAAAGCTTTCCAAGTATTTCTAAATGACTTCAAAGCATATTACAAGGGTTTGCTTCCTACAAAACCATTCTTAACCAAGCTTCAAAGATATTAGTTTTCTTTTATATTTCAATGTTATGTAATCATCAAAATCATTCTTTGGGTCAACAATCATTTCTTTTCTCCCCACAAAAAAGATATACAAATTTGTGAGAATGAGTATGAGCTACTGGCCATTATCCTCCATGTTTAAAGGTAGGTGTAGAAAGAGAGAAGCATTTGATCCTCGATGAAGCAAACACTTAACAAATATATAATATTGACTTTATCAGGATTATGTCAAGTCCTATTTAGCAACCAGCAATTTATTTGTGCTCCTTGGAACCCATGGCAGCTAATTTGTTCTCACTTGGGCAGCTGTATTGTTCCTTAGATCCTTTTTTTATTTTATTTTTTGTGCTCCTTAGAACCTATGGCAGCAATATTGTCTGGAGTAGCCTTTGAAATAAATAAAATAAAACAAATGATTGACGTACTTTGATGATGAATTTCGTGCGGTGGTAGGTTGGTTTATGGATATTGTAGAATCTGTTAGACTCGTTATAGCTATTATCTTCTATGGGCATTTTGCAAATACGAACTCAATTCCTAAAATTACTATTGTTAGGTATTTTGCAAATAATCCCAATTATGATTATTGTATCAACAATCAAAATTTAAACATGAGTATAGTTATGAAATCTGGACTATAAACCCATGAAAGATCAGCAGATTGTATTGTCCCTTAAATATACATGATATTCAAATATGAAGAATCAACTTGACACTAAAATTGGAAATGCCCCAAACATTCTTAAAAGAAGAAGAAAATCCATGAAAGATCAGCAGATTAATATAATAACATAAAAGATCAAATGAAAACCCATGAAAAGATCAATGTTCAACAGAAAGATTACCCAGTGAAGCTCGCTGGTGTCGCCGAGGAGGGGAGGGAAGGCTGTCGGCCAGGCTGGCCGGTGCGATGGCTAGAGCTTGACAGAATGGGGAGCTGCGGCTAGGGTTGGGGAGAATGGAGCGACAGTCAAACACCTTGGGAGAAAGGGAAAGCTCGCTGGTGTCACCGGGAAGGGGAGGGAAGGCCGTCGGTCAGGCCGGTCGGTGCGACGACTAGGGCTCGACAGAATGGCGAGTGGCAATTAGGGTTTGGGAGAATGAGTGTAGCTACTAGGGTTTGAAAAAGGGAAAGCTTGTTGGTGTCACCGTGAAGGGGAGGGAAGGCCGTCGGCCGAGCAGACCGGTGCATTAGGTAGGGCTCGACAAAACAGCAAGCAGCGGCTAGGGTTCGAGAGAATGGGAAAGGTGGCTGGTGTCGTCGGGGAGGATAAGGAAGGCTGTTGGCCAGGCCAGCTGGTGCGGCAGCAAGGGCTTGAGAGATCGGCGAGTGGTGGCTAAGGTTCGAGAGAACGGAAGAACGAAAGAGGCGGCTAGGATTCCAGAACGAGGGGAATCGGTTTGAGATGTTTTAAATACTCTAACATAGCAACCGAAATTTTGGTTGCTAAATACCAACAATTATTTCGATCGAAAAAATTAAAAATATATATTTTTTAAAATAAATCATTTACCAAATAATTAAAATTTAGTTTTTTGAATTTAAAAATTATTTTTATTTAAATTAATTTAAGATTAAGTCTATAATTTTTTTGAAATTTTAAAATTGTGACCAAAAAATTAGTTGCAAAAAAAATTTTGCAGCCAAAAAATTAGTCATAAATATTTTTTAAATTAAAAAATAATAAAAATATTTTACGATGGATTTTATGGTTATAAAATATCAAAAAATTTTACAACCAAAAATTTCTTTTACAAGGGCATCCTTATATTGCTTTTATAAGGTATATTGTCACTATGTTTTTCCCGTATATTTTGGACTTAAATCTCTTGCCCCTTCTCTGTTTTGGTTTCAGTGCCAAGGCTATATTCACACTGTTGTATCCGAATGTTTCCTTATGAATAAAGATTATCTTTCTTTAAAAAAAAAAAATGTTCTGGCAGGAAGCCTCTCTCCGAGCTCTTCAAGCGATGCGGTATATCGATGGTATATAGAAACATCTTTATTTATGCCTGCCTTCATGTTTATTTATGCCTTCATGGGATAAAATAAGGCAACTAGCGTTTGTCTGACTTGAAAACCGGACAACCTCGAGGTCTTTATTTTGCGATCAATATTCCAAGCCTTTCTTTTTTTTTTCTTTTTTTTTAATACCGTGTCGAGAAGAATCACCGCCATGTGTTGTGATAAGACATATTAATTGATACCCCCTTCCCTTAACGACTTTGCAGCAGGTACTATAGATTAACTATAATCTAGTAATAAACCGTGCATGCGGTACTCCCAAAAAGATTGGAAAAAGGAAAAAATCATCCATCACAGGATCAAGAGAACTGGAAGCACGGAAATCCAAAAATAGAAAATCAGCAAAAGCTACTTACGATAGAAAAAGAAAACAATTATTCTCAAATATCCCTACATCCACAAATAGAATAATTGCCAACAGCGCAAAATCCAAAGTCTGGGGCACAAGCTTCACATCATCCATCACAACGAAAGGAGCAACCGCACACCACACATAGGACAAAAAGACGGAAAAGACAAAAAGTACATAAACCACATATCACAATCATCTCCAGACTTGGAATCTGGTAGGGCCGATCAAACAGGTTCGTATCGGGTGGTCCCTCGGCCTTGGACTTCTCTTCCCTTCCACAGCTCGCATATTGCTTTCCGCGCTCGTGGGAAGAAGTAAAAAAAAAAAAAAAAAAAATCAGCAGTAATCTGTAGTTGAGTTCGGCTCAAATAATATGACAGTGACAAGATAATATATTATTTCCAACAAGAATAAAAATGAAAATATAAAACGTACGTAGAAAAATAAATATGGAACCAGAGCAGAGCGGGCAACTATTCTCACCATGTTGCGGAACCTGTTGGAATATAGGGTGTACTCAGTCATGAGCCAGGCCGTCGGGACCGCTCCTCCAGCTTCCAGTCGTTGAAATTTGAAACGCTGCTTGTACCCTACAATCTGGTCGTTCTTATAGATGGCCTCTTGTCCATTAGTAGCTTTCCATTGGCCCGTCCTGTCCAAAGTTTGCCGATCACGAGTGAGTCGACCCGGCCCGTCCGGCTTGTAGAAGCAATCTACGAAGCAGTACACTCTCTCCGAACGGCGAACGTCTACCAAGAGCCACATCGACCAAGAGTTGGTCATCTGCGAATCAAATGAATATTGGGGTGAATGCTACCTCTGTATGGAATTTACATTTACCTGGAGGTTGCTCCACCTGAAAGGAGTTGACGAAATCGTATTCCACAGTATCGAATCCATCCGGAAGAGGCGTGCCAGTGTTAACATAATAGTGGAGGCTGTACAGTATATGTTGATCCGCCGCCATCGTTTCTTTCCTACAGGAGCTTCTGGATCTTTTCTATGATGCAAGGGGGAGAGGGGGAATGTAGGCTTAATTTATGAGAGCTTATTCGTGGTTGCAAGAGCTTACGCCTTCGTTGATGATGGACTCCCGCGATATATATAAACAAAACAAGGGCCTCCCCGTTCCTTGCTGAAGGGCAGTACTGAGGAGTTGGACTTCCAATCTCCTCAAGGAAAGGGAATGGGGATGACTGGGTTGTATAAGCGCTTGACTTTTCGAATCTCCCTCTTCCCTCCATGGGGAAGAGGGGAGTTGGTCTCACTGTTGGTGGGAGACGAACAATGACAAAAGCTTCAAAGAGGATGGGTTAATTTTATTTGAGAGTAGGCCCGTGTATACCCTTCTTTTTTCTTTCTTAGATGGACAAGGAACTAGGATTTCAGTGTGTAGCATTCTTCCCACTCTCACTGAGGAGTGGGTGAGGGGTCTTTTTCTTCATAGATGGACATGGAACTTGGATCCTAGTTTGTGGCATTCTTCCCACTCCCCCCTTCCCCTTTTACTTCTAATAGAGCAGAGGGGAACGTGGCATATTGTGGGATGACCGTGATGCCATGTTATTTGTTTTAATTTATTTTTCGTTCTTCCTTTCGCAGGAGTCTAATTGTGGTCCAATAATTTCGTCCCCTTGCCCGTCCCTGCGGAGATTAAAAGCTCGACGACCGCAAAGCTCACGTCACAAGACAGCATGACCACAGGTATCGAGTGATACGAGAGACCATGTATCCTGCTCTTTTCCCAGGGTTGTCCTTGTCCTCCCAGGACAAATCGAAGGGCAAGGAGGATAACATGACAGCCCACTTAAAAAAACTAAAAAAGAGGGAAGTGGGTTTTGAACGGTCAATGGTGGGAAGGGGGTTCGGGCCTATGTTATGTTGATCCATGCATGCTTTTATTAGCTTGCTTCTAGACAAGGTTGCTAAATTTCTAGATTACAGCGATCTGTAGTGAAAATCCATAAGAAATCTAAAGTCATCTCATAAATCCATTTCCATAACCATAATCAAGTATGATGGATTGCACCTATAGATTAGTTCGGAACGAGACTTAAAACCTTTTTCATCATCATGGATCTCTTAGCTGAATTACATGCCAGCAATGTGACATATTTTCTTGATGTAAATGAGTTAGAGAATATCTAACTCTGGAGTGTTATATTAGTTTAATAGTAGTTACATATAATAGGGCGCACATGGAAAGATTGGACGATGATTTTTCATCCATCTTCATCTAACACCAAAATTTTTTGATCTTAAAAGTTACAGACTCCATAAAACTTCGTATCTTTTCTGAACAAGCATAGAATCTTCTGTTTCAGACAAGAGAGCTTCTTCTCGTTAACCACCATCTGGGATGCTCAGTTGTTGGAAAAAGCTCTGCTGTATCTATCAACATATGTTTGCATTAACTGTTTTCTTCGATTTTTCAAAATGAAGCTTTACTGATTTAGTCTCTATTTCTATGCTTGGAACCTGTTGTGGAGTTGTCAATATTACAGGATTTACAACCTATGAAATCTTCTTTGGATTCTAGCAGCATCATTCACACCGATCAAAGGAATGTTTTTCCTAATTTTATACAATTTGGTGGGATGGTTTTAGAGCTGGTAGACTGATCTACTCTGTTTATGTTGTCATACAGAAAATTAATTCTTACAGCATTGTTAACATGTTATTTCTGAAATTTTGGAAGATTAGTCCTTCCATAGCCAATGAAGTCCATGATCTATAGAGACTTATGATTTGCTTGCTGATTACATTGGGGAGACAAGCATGAAACTCAAATCAACGCTTGTTACGTTCTTTCCAAAGAATCCAATGGCCTGCAAGAATGAGAATATCCACTTCAAGTTGCTGATTACGCATGGATTCTCCTACTCGTCATGTGTTCCATAGATCATACCGATTGTGGGAGGGATCCTTGAGTCCGAGCTAGATGAAAGAGAGGACTAGACCTGCCTCGAAAACGATCATTGAAGGAACAAGTGGTCAATTGTTTTCGAGCACAAATCATATAATGTGCATCTGTCATTACCCTTCCATCCCCGCTTGACAAGATTTGCTTTGGTTAAAATTTTTTCATTGTAGCAGAGATATGCAAAATATTTTATTTTTTCTGGAACCCTAATCTTCCAAATAATCTGACTGAAGTGCGGTCTTACACCACCATCCATAAGAAATCTATAGAATTCTTTGGTAGTGAAGGATTTAGCTGCAAACCATTTCCAGGCCAATACATCCTGTGTTTCAGAAGTTCTGATCTCTATCAACCTATGTTTCAGATTTTGGTAGTCTGTTCGATAATAATTTTCTGGAATGAAAGAGCTATTATTTTCATGTTGGATACATTCCAAGGCTTCTGCTACCGTAGCATTCTTCTTGAGCGATAAACCAAACAACAGCAGGAAGAAATCTTTGAGTGGAATATTGTGAAACCAGGTATCATTCCAAAAGGATGTGTGTCGACCATTGCCAATGTTGAAACGTGTAAAACATTGTAAAAGCTTGGCTGTCGATAAGACTTGTTTCCAAAAGGGCGAGATTCGTTGATGGGGTGGAACAGAGAGTGAGATTTGCTAATGTCTGTAATAGCTTTCTAGGATTAGTTTACTCCAAGATTTTTTATCTCCATTGAGAAAATTCCACCATCATTTGCTGAGAAGAACTTGGTTAAATATCCTAAGATCAATGATTCTCTTGCCTCCTAGTTCCTTCGGTCTGCATACCATACCCAAGTTTAATAGACTCTTGACTGATTTAGAACCGTCCTGATTGTTCCACAAGAAGCGACGTCTCAATTTATCAATTTTTGTGATAATAGAGGATGGTAGTCGGAAGTTGGACATCCAGAACGTCACTATTGGACTAATAACTGCATTGAGCAGTATTACACGGCTTGCAATCGACAGAAATCTTTCCTTCCAACCTGCCAATCTCTTGGTAATTTTATCTAACAACGGAGACCAATCAGTCATCTTTGGTTTATCAATGTTGAGAGGCATACCAAGATATAAAAGAGAAAATTCCGAAGATTGGCTGTCCAATATAACTGCAATGTGATCCTTGATCATTTTTGGGATGCCAATACCCAGAATCTTAGATTTGTCAAAATTGATCTTTAATCTTGAAAGTAGTTCGAAAAAATAGAGAATTAATTTTAGGAAGGTGACACTTTTTCTTTGTGCACCACAGAAGATAAATGTATCATCAGCAAATTGTAGAGTTTAGAGATGTCCTATGACTTCGTTTCCACCAATTCCTTCCATCAAATGATTCTTTGTGGCACATTTAAAAATGCGGTCAAGCACGTCTACCACCAGTAAAAATAATTATGGGGACAAGAGATCACCTTGTCTCAAACCACGTTTATGCTCAAAAGGTTTGCTAGGAGAACCATTGATTATTATCGAAGACTTTGCTGTTGAGATGATGTTTGAGATCCAATTGCACCATCTAGATTCAAAACCTCTAGCCTTTAATAGATCAATAAGAAATTGTCATGAGACATTATCGAAGGCCTTTTCGAAATCAAGTTTATATGCAATTCCAGATTGATTTTGAGAGGAGGCTTGCGCAATTATTTTCTTGGCCGCAGAAAAGTTATCAAGTAAAGCGCGACCTTTAATAAAAGCTGATTGGGCTGTTGAGATCAAGATATTGAGTTTCTTAGCCAATCTGGTAGATAGAACCTTGGTGATGATTTTTATAATACCATTCAGCGGACAGATTGGGCCGTAATTCTTTACTGTAGAAGTCAGTTCCTTCTTTAGAATAAGTATTATGTAGGAGTGATTCAGTCTCTCGAGAGTTATCTGGTGTCTGTAAAAATTTTGAAACAGTTTCATGAGATCGTATTTAATAGTGCCCCATAATTGTTTGTAGAAATCGAATGGAAATCCATCCGGACTAGGAGATTTCTGAGATGCAAGTTGAAATACCGCCTCTTTAACTTTAGTTTCTGAAAATGACTCCTCAAGATATGTCAGTTGTATTGGTCCTTCCGAATATAGACTCTTGCAATCAGTTTTTATAAGAGTTTCTGCTTGTTTTCCCATCAGATTATTGAAATAATCCCTAAAGCATTCCAACAAGTTTTGTTGTCCTGACACTATTGATCCATGATAATTTAGTTCTGATATCTGGTTTGTTCGTCTTCTATTGCTTGCCCAGAGATGAAAAAATCTAGTATTTTGATCGCCACTCTTAAGCCACTGAACCCGAGATCTCTATTTCCAAATCTGTTCTTCATCGACAAGAATCTGATCTAGCTGAGATTTGAGTAGCCCTCTTTCTTCTGATTCTGTAGATGTTAGAGTTCTATCTTCCTCCTTGGAGTCAAGATGTTCAATTTGCTCTAAAAGTATATTTTTTTGTTTGATAATGTTACCTACATTCATGGCGTTCCATGCATTGAGTTTAGCTTAGAGAAATCTGAGTTTGAGGACTAAGTTTGCTACTGGATCCGTTGAAGTAGGCGCCAAAGCCCACCAGGACTTTACCATGTCTTCATAACCTGTGCGAGTGAGCCAAAAAGTTTCGAAATGAAAGGACTTATTTTTGGGTATTTTACCTTGATAGTGCCGATTGCAGTTCAGAAGAATTGGACAGTGATCTGAAGTGGGACGCACTAGAGTCGAGAGATAAGCAAATGGAAATAATTGAGTCCATTCGATGGAGATGAAGCAGCGATCTAGTGTTGCCAGTGTCGGGTCCGTTATGAAATTTGACCAAGTGAATTGTCTAGCGGTAAGCTTGAGTTCAATGAGACAATGAGAATCGATGAAGGTATTAAGAAGTCTATATGGTTTTTGTGAAGTGGATGGACCCTGTCGATCTCATATGAATCTGAAATTGCCAATAAGAAGCCAGGGAGCACAGCACTGTTTTCGCATCAAGCTGAGTTCTTTGAAGAATTGTTGATGCTCCTTGCTGTTGTGTGGGTCGTATACATTTGTGAGTAGTCATGTTTATTTTGAATGTTTGCAGAACAACCTGACTGAGATAGAATAGTCACCAATCGAGAATACTGAGCCATTGTAAGCATGTTCATTCCAACATGTGAGGAGACCGCCTGCTGAACCTAAAGCATCTTTAGCAGCCCATTCTCTTATCTTGATGCCACAAATAGATTTTTGTAAGCAATTGTTCATTTTCTCTTATTTGATTTCTTGAAGACAGACGATGTCACACTTAGAGTTATTAACCATTTCTCCGATTGCTCTTTTTTTCTTGGGTTGCCGGTGCCTCTAGTATTCCAACTTAGAATCATGAGAAGAAAGTTAGAAAAACATAATATTCCTGTGGAGTAAATGTTTTGAGAACAAACATGACCTCCAAGACACATGGGGAATTCGTTTCTACAAGTGGGATCGTAGCTCCCCACAAAATTAACACTGCTTGGGGTTTCATAGTGACTTGAGTAAGAGGATAACAACTGTCTCCTTAGATGAGACTGGATTCTATATAAACAAGGACTCAAAAAGGTAGCCACCAGTCTGCTAGAATTGCATCTTGTTGTGAAGGACTTCATGTACTTGGATGTATAATACCATCAGTTTTCTTGCAACACCTCAGCAGTTCCATTTCTTTAAATTTGGTATTAGTGACCTCGTTAGCTGTTTCCAAAAGCAAACCACATTTCTTGCCTATTTCTGCAATCTGTGTTGCTGTGAAAGAGTTAATGAAGAGAATGTCAGCTTTTACCAAAGACTCTTCCACTAGACCTAATGATTTGATCTTCTTGGCACGAATTCGGGCACTGTGCTTCTCGAGTTTGCCCTTATCTAGCTCCGTTGCAGGAGAAATCATATATTATAGTTCTGAGGTTTGGGGCTTCCTTCCAGAGAGAGAGGAAGAGATCGGGCCATTTTTCCATTGGGAAGTTCCACCGCATGCATTTAAAATTCTAGAGAAGGCTAGTGCAACAGGTACCAAGGGGTTAGCCTTTTCGGACGTCATTTGCTTGTAGTTAGACTCTAATATAGGCGAGGTCCTTGGTCTCTGAGCCCATTGGTTGACAGAGAAATAAGATATACCTTTAATATGGAATGGGCTCAAGTTTCTCGGATGCATAATAGAGAAATCCATTTTAAGTGTCAAGTTTGAGTAGGTTAGATAGATGGAGCCGTTACTGAGATCAAAAGTTATATTGGCTGTCGGTGCGAAACCGGGGCAAGAGCTTCATGTGATCATAGGTGTTGCTGTCCTTCGACAGTATAGCTTTGGGCCGTTCACCATGACATTGTCCAGGATCGAGTTGGCCCTTTTTTCCGCGAGGTCAGTTTGAATTTCGCAATTAGTTTTTTTCCCACATCGGGCTTGTGCCGTCCATCTGGGATTTGGGCGCATATCTGTCACCGGAGGAGCTTCCCTGCTGCGGTGCCGGCCTTTTCTTGGGCTCTAACGGTGGCTGGTTATCTCCAGAACCATACCAAAATTCCCAGTCATCACCATCATCTTCTGAATTATCCTCAGAGGGAGAGGAATCTGAAGGAGACTGTTCTGAAATAAATTTGATATGAACTTGGACAGTGTAGGCAAGTGGACCTACTACAACTTTGATTATTTCAGGAATGTCTTCCACTTCTTCATAGTAAAACTCTAAGTCAAAGGATGTTAGATCTTCCCATTTGAGACATTTTTTGCTTACTCTAAGTAGAAGTCCAAAGGGAGCTATGATGGTTGCAACAGCTGATGAGTTCCAACATGTTAATGGGAGATTAAGTAGACTTGCACTTACCTTGAACTTTAATATATAGATGTGGTGAACCTCCTTTAAATCAGTCCCAGGGGTTTACCCGAAGGGTAAATCCATTATCTTTGATGGTGCCTCCAGTCGTAACGCGAAGCATAACCTCTTTAGACAGACAAGCAATGAAGAAGGTGTTCGATTTAGCAAGCCTCCTTGTTGTCCAAGTACCTGTTGCATTGGCTTTGTTGCTTAAGCCGAATTGAACGTCATCTTCTTTAATTTGTCTACCATACGCCTCAACAAATGCAGCTTGCTCAAGATACATTTCTATTTCCTCTGTTTCTTGGGAGATGCCTATGAAGATTTTTTGTGAAGATGGATTCGCTACAAATGTAGATGAACCTGGAGTTCTGGGGTTAGGCATCGGCTTTGTAGAAGTTCTTTGATACCCTCTTGGGTAGGTTGGGTTGGTCTGCATTTGCTTTGGTGTGCTTTGGCGTTGCCTCTCCTCTTTCTTCTCTGGGATGATAGGAAAAGAGGACTTACGTGATATTACTCTGTGTCCGAACTTTATGCAGCGGAAACACTTTATAGGATTTCTGCAACTCCTTGTATGGTCGCTATCGACGCATCTGAAACACTTACCTCTGGGAAAGGGTATGGGGAGGCGTAAAGATGTCCGTTTCCTGTTTGAAGTCAACAGAGTGGGCTGGGAGTAGCTTTGACCGCACAATAGCCCGTGTCGTAGCGTATCTGCATAAGATCTCAAGTTGACGATCTCCTGCAGTGTTTCGGTGGTGGTTCTTCGGTTGCGTGCATAGATTCTGCTGAAAGATGGTTCTTGCGTACTCCCCTGGGATCCAAGGAGATGGTTGCTTTTGACTTTTTTAGCAAAAGACTGTGCGGTATATCAGAAGTTCTGCTATGACTGTTCCTTGTTGAAGGGATTATGCTTATGTCTCTTGGATTTGGAAATCTCTTTCGATGCTTATGAGGCAGAAGCTTTTCTTGGCCAGCCAAAGATGTGTGACAAGACGATGCTGTAGGTGGCAGCCCCTGTCTCAAGGCGTCCGTGACCAAAGAGGGGCGCGGAGTGTTTCTCCCAGAATACCAGATGTGATGAACGTCCTGGAATCCTATTACAGCAGTAAGGTTTGTCTGAATCCCATACCTGTTTGCTTGTGTTGAGCAACGGTTGTTGCCATCTTTTGCTTCCCTCCTAGCAGAATAGCATTTGCTCCCATGGCAACGGTATGGAGCTTTGGAAAGGGCTCTTTCTTCTTTCTATGTATTTTTATCTTTCTTATGTTGTTCTCGCGTCCAGACATCTCGATAGAGGACCGGTATCTTCAGAAATCAAGTTGTTTTGGAGATGTCAGGCTGTGGGAATGGTTTAGATGTGCTGGGGGTTTGATGGCAAAAAGCTTGCCAGCAATATGACATAAGTTTGAGCTTCGTTTCTTAGAAAAAAGATCAACGCTAGATGACCAGGAAGTAGGTTAGGGATGCTGTCGACAATAATAGAGAAAATTACCTAGTAGTCCCTAGATTGATTCAAAATTATTTTTTAGTCCTCACATTTTTTAGATGGAATAAAACCTTTCTGCACTGTTAAGGAGTTATTTTTCAGTATTTACCGTCCGTTTAAACCGTCCACTATCCATAAAATGAGATAACTGTCCTTATAGCAGCCGTGGGGGACGCGCAGTGGCGCTGGGAGTGGGCGGTCGGGGGCGCATGGTGGGGAGGGGAGCATGATCGGGGGCCTGAGGCACGACAAGCGAGTAGTAGGGAGCCATCGAGGGAGGTGAGGCGGGGGCCGCGGCACCGACGGGGCAGGGGGGACATAGTCCGGGGCGCGCGAGGGGAGGGGAGCGCTGCCGGGTCCCGGGGCTGGAGCGCGCCGGTGGGGTGGGGGATGCGGTCGGGGGCGCGCGAAGGGGAGGGAGCAAGGCCGGGGGGTCGAAGGCCGGTGCCGAAGGCGCAATGGGCGAGGGACGGGGGCCATGGGAGGAGGTGAGGCGGGGAGCCGCGACACCGGCGGGCGGGGGGGGGGGGGCGCGAGGGGAGCACGGAGCAGAAGGGGGTGGCGTGCGGGGGAAGGAGAAGGAAGGAAAAAAAAGAAGAAAAAACAAAGAAAAAAATAAAGTTAAATAATAATAATAATAATAATAATAATATTAAATATTAAATATTAAAAGAATAATATAATTTAATAATAATAATAGTCGTTGAATCCTCAATTTTGATAAAAAAATAAAAATAATAATAATATTAAATAATAAAAAATTAGATTTTTATAATAATAATAATAGCCACCACATCATCAATTTTGATAAAAATATAAAAAAATAAAAATAAAAGTAATAAAATTATAATAAGTATTAAATAATAATAAATCTATGTAATAAAAATAATTTAAAAATTATTAATAAATATTAAATAATAATAATAACTAATAATAATAGCCATCGAATCATTAATTTTGATAATAAATAATTTTTAATATTAAAAAATAAATAAATTATTTAATAAATTAAATAAATAGTTTTTTAAAAATAAAACTAGATAATCAACTCAAATAATTGCATAATCAGAGAACCATCTTATGTAACATGAACATAAACCCATGTAACTTAAGTATAGATTTATATAATCTGAATATAAATCTGTATAATCAATTATCAAAATTACGTAACTATCGTCGCTCAAGTTCCGATTACGTAATTTTGATAATTGGTTATACAGAAAAATATTCAGATTATACTGATATGTACTCAAATTATATGGATTTATGCTCAAATTACATAAGATAGTTCTCTGATTATGTAATCATTTGAATTGATTATCTAGTTTTAATTTTTTTAACTATTTATTTAATTTATTAAATAATTTATTTATTTTTTAATAATAAAAATTATTTATTATCAAAATTGATGATTTGATGGCTATTATTATTAGTTATTATTATTATTTAATACTTATTAATATTTTTTATTATTTTTATTATATAGATATATTTTTATTATTATTTAATACTTATTATAATTTTATTACTTTTATTTTTATTTTTTATACTTTTATCAAAATTGATGGTGCGGTGGCTATTATTATTATTATTATTATTATTATAGAAAAAATTAATTCTTTTATTATTTAATACTTCTTACTATTTTTATTACTTTTATTTTATTTTTTATTTTTATCAAAATTGAGGATTCAATAGCTATTATTATTATTATTATTATTATTATATTTTTAATATTTATTATTTTTATTATATTTATATTTTTTTACTTTGTTTTTCTTTTTTTTTTCTTCCTTTTTTTTTCTTCTTTTTTTCCCTTCCTTTTCCTTCCCCCGCATGCCACCCCCCTTCTACTCCGTGCTCTCCTCCCCCCCGGTCCCCTCGCCCATCGCGCCTCGACATCGGCATCGGCCCCCGGCCTCGCTTCCCTTCCCTCCGCGCACCCCCAACCGCATCCTCCTGCCCCGTCGATGCCATGGCCCCCAGCCACGATCCCCTCCCCTCCACGTGTCCCCGACCACGTATGGGTAAGACGGCTTAAATGAACGGTAGGCTGGAAAATAACTCCTTAACAGTCTAAGGAGGTTGTATTTCATCTAAAATATGTGAGGACTAAAAAATAATTATAAGTCAATTTAGGGACTATTAGATAATTTTCTCATAATAATATTTGTTAGGGGTCAAATTTTTCTTCCATCTCTTGCTTTGGCATTTCTTTCATTTCCAAAAAACAAAAAAAGTTTTGGCATTTGTCTAGATAATCCGGTAGGATTGGGCCGAATTTCCTCATGGACTCAAGGATTGGGCCGTCTATCCAAGCATAGCCCGTATCCACCTAACACCTCTCAGCTGAAAACAAGACCTCCGCGGACCTTTTTTCTGCCTGCAAATCAACAAGTGTAACTTATGTCTTTAGAAGATGGGGCCGGGCTGGCTACCAAGTTAGATTCCTTGAGGATATTTTTTAACGAGGATATTTTTGCTTGTAACTTATGTCTTTAGAAGATGGGGTCGGACTGGCAAACAAGTTAAGATTCCTTGAGGATGTTTTTGGCAAAATATCCAAACATGCTCTCTAAATGTTATTATTTGACAACAAATGAAGGACCAATGAGATTTTGGGGATATTTAATCACAACTAATTTTATCGCACTTAAACTTTGTCATTTATAGATCAAAATATTTATTTGACTATAAATACTTGTCGATATATAAATTCACACGTTGAGAATTATTGCCAAATCCTAATCCTATTAAAATTCTAGTCCATGGTAAATTAGGTTGGGCCTTAACCTCAATATACTAGAGTTTCATTTTTAATTGAAGTGGGATAGCCATATTTTTGCCTTTAGTTGATAGGAGAGTCCGTGGTTTTATTAAGAGGGGGAGAGAGTTACTTGAAGTGGAGTTGGTAGATTTTTTTTTTTTTTTCTTGACATCTTGGTCAAAGGGAGTAGAACCATTATTTTAATCCTTCTTTTATTTTAAATAATTTATTTCTTACTCCAAAATTTTCTCTTTAACTATTTTTGGTAAATTTAATTAGTGTTTGTTCTACATCCTAGTCCAACGTGTTCGATCTACTTCGGATAGCACATCATTTTATTGGCTATTAGAACAATAAGCTTGAAAATTAATTATTCATATATTCGTAATTCAACATGGTATGTATAAGTGCTCAAGATATATCCAGGACCTCAACACAAGACTAAATGGATGGTAATATTATGGGTTCATTAATGATGTATAAATATCTAGAATCTACCCAATATAGACGGTATGGGACTAAATATATGCTCATGTTGATCATCACATATTCTTCTTATTTAAGGCCTAGTGTCCTCACCAGACTAAAGATCCAACTCTTATAAATCCAATTACAAATATCTTGATCAGTTCACAATCAGCTTAATTAGGTCTATGCTATAGTATCTCTAGTTCATGTGAGTCATAGGGCAAGTATGTTGTAATATCATTTATAACAATTAAGGATTAATTTCATTCAAAAAAGATAGTTGAAAGATATTATTTGAATTTTTGGATTCTAAATAAGTATTCAAAATCTATCCAATGCATAGTACTAATATATATCTATATGGATCCTCATATAATCCTACAAAAACATATGGTCATTATCTAAATGGCAACCTCTTTGCTCCCTTCTCTGAGGATAGAGCAAATATATCTATGAATGGGGACAAAAAAACATGTGCCTTGGTGAAGGGCACCAGTACAATGTAGGAAATCATAAGAAATTAACTTGATTGATTTTCTTTTTATGAATTTATTTGGTGTAGGTACAGCTAATTACCACCAACAACGTGACAGCATCAAAGAGATTATTGATCTAATGATGATATCGATAATATGGCAACCGGCAATTATTAAATCTAGGTTAGTAAAATATCAATCCAGAACTTTGACCAATCCACATTAGCAGGATAAAGTACAGTAGTCGCATCTTTACTAACAACCCAGATTAGTAATGCACTGAATAGACAAACCAAATGGACAAATTTTGCTCTCACGGCCATATTAGTGGGCCCAACTTGCTTAAACACTATTATGAAATCAAGTCTGTTTTCAACCATCCTGTGGACAGCAATTCTGGCGTAAGTCGATAATTCACCACCCTAGAAGTCTATTCTTCCAGGACTAATACCTGAAAGCACCTTTTACGTCGAGATCGATTTATCACTGACCTTACCAGTAACCAACGATAGCATTACCTCAAAGTGAGATCAGCTAAAGACCGACCTGCCAAATGCCATATTCAACACAACATCGAGAAAAATCCAGAATTTCATAATTTCAATACAGCTATCATCTAGCTACGCTATAGCTGTCCTCCAACTATACTACAGCTAGTCTTCATATGAGCTAACGATCGTTAGCTGCCACCCAGCTGACAAGTCCATTACAATAAAATAACAGCCTAACAAACTCCAAATGGTCTAAATGGCCTAAGCAAGTTTTCTCTATAAATAGAGAGGTAGGGTATCCTTTCGAAGGTAAGTTCAAGCATAAGTTGCATAGAGTCAATAATCTACTGAAATCTTCTCTCGACTTCTCTACTAAAAAAAGATCAAACATCTTCTACTCAAACCTCCTCTTATCTTCTAGCCCTCTATTTTCACTATCTGTGCTCAAGGTCTTAGCTAACTTAGGCATCGAAAGATCCTAAATAGGAGGATACCCTATCGGTTCTTGAGACTTTTTTACAGGTTGGATCATGATCTATATCTTCTCAATCCAAATTAGCTCTCCGACACGAGTTTTTCTCGATCTAAAGCCTTGCTGCGATAGATTGGTGCTAGAGAAAAGACTTAATTTCACTCCAATTTCATGAAAATAATGAAGAAGGCATAGAATCTGACTCCATCTATCCCAAGAGTTGTTCCAGAGATAGCCTAACCCCATCCTTCGGTGATAGTAGTAGACCTACAATGGTTTAATCTCTTGGTGCAATAGGTCTAAGCTCTCACCAATGCCATGCAACAACTCCAGCAAATAATGGAGCGGCAGCAAGAGTCCATTCCCTAAGAAGCTGTGTCATAGCACAGCCACCTCCCAACTCCTCAAGAATCCTATTAAGAGCATTTTCTCAATCAAAAAGAGCACCCCTGTGAAGCAGAATCAATCCCCTACAGCAAGAAACTATAATGGGAAGAAGATCTTAAACAGAAGCTTCGAGATCTTGAGAGAAGGCTAAAGGAAGTACAGCATGGGGGTCCTTCTCAAAGTAAGAAGGATTTTCACCTCACATTCTCTTTTTCTGCTAAATTTCTGAATGAACAGATCTTTTCTGATTCAAAATGCCTACAATAGAGCCATTCAACGGCTCCATGAAAGCTCAAGACCATCTTAAAGGATACAGAGATGTTATGAGGCTTCAAGGAGTGTCTGATGCTCTTCTTTACATGGCCTTACCCAAAACTCTCAAGAAGTCTGCAAGAGTATGGTTCTCTAGACTCCATCTGGTGTCCTCTTTTTTTTATCAGCTGGGTAGGATATTCATTACCTATTTCGGAAGCAACCACCTCCATTTGAAGCATAAGAATAACCTCTTCTCTATGATCCAGTAGGAGAAAGAGTCCCTTCGAGAACACGTGGCTCACTTTAATGTGGCCATTCTGAAAGTAAAAGATTTCAATGAGTCCGTCGTCATGTCTGTCTTGAAGCGGAGACTCAGGAGCTACCACTTGACTTTCTCTCTGTATAAGAATTTTTCAAAAATATATGAGGGAATGCTGACCCGGGTCCAAAAATATGCCCAGACAAAGAAGGAATTAAGAAAGACTGAATAAGAAGGAGAAGAAAAATAAAGAACGGAGGAAGTGCCACCATGAGGAGGAACACGAGAATCAAAAGAGTGTTATTGAGCGACCTCAAAAAAATCCAACATCCCGAAGTTCATCTCGACAATTCGATAGCTATGCCTCCCTATCCACTCGTTGAATCCAGATCTTGATGAAGATCGAAAATCAAGGATACCTCCATCACCCAAATCCCATGAAAGAGGGACAAAAGCAAATTCTACCATTTCTATCAGGACCATGGGCATGATACTGAGAAGTACTGTCAACTCAAGGATAAAATTAAGACAATGATTCATCAGAGCTACCTCGGCAAATACGTCAGAGATCAGACAAATCAAGCCCTAGAGCAATGCCAAAAACCCGACGATACCACTGAACACAACCAGCCAACTGCTGGAGTCATCGACATGATCTCTGAAGTCGGTAGATCTTGGGGGCCATCTGAAAGTCCTTTCCCAAAGAAACAATGCACTGATAGCATTCTTTTCTTTTCTGATGATGATATCCAAGAAGTTCAAACTCCTCATAATGATACTGTTGTCATTTCCATGACAATAACAAACTATGATGTAAAAAAAATTAAAGTGGATAATGAAAGTTCTGCAAACGTATTATTCTATGATGCTTTTCAAACAATGAATATTTTGAATAAATTGAAGTAGGTCGGTACTCTACTGATTGGATTCTCAAGAGACTCGATGGATGTCAAGGAAGAAGTCATATTATCGATCACTGTAGGAAAAGATCTCTATCAGTCGACCATACAGCTCATATTCCTAATTATCAAGATACCATCAGCATACAATGCTATCCTTAGTCGACCTAGGCTAAATGCTCTGAAAGTAATGGTTTTCACTTACCATCTACAAGTCCGATTTCCAACCAAAAATGAAACTGGAGAAATGCATGGAGATCAAATGATGGCTAGACAATGTTTTTTGATAGCTTCAAAGATGAAGAAACCCATCGAAGCTCTACCAATTGAAGTGCTTAATCAAGAGGGTCAAAATGAGAATGGAAAAAATCAAGGCAAGTCAGCTAAACCGCTAGTCACTATTTTGCTAGGCAAAGACCCAAAAAAGATCATTCAAATAGGAGCTCGGCTAAATTTTGATTTAAAGAACAAGTTAATATCCTTTCTTTAGAAAAATAGTGATGTGTTTGCATGGTCAGCATTAGATATGCCTAAAATTTTTGTTGATTTCATCAAGCATAAATTAAATATTGATCCCAAGCATTGACCAGTCAAGCAGAAGAAAAGAAGTTTTGCTTCCAAAAAGAAAAAAGGTAATAGATGAAGAAGTCGATAAGCTTTTGAAAATAGAATTCATCGGAAAGGCCCAGTATCTGAAGTGGATAGCCAACGTTATGATGGTCAAAAAGACAAGCGACAAATGAAAGATTTATATTGATTATACCAACCTCAATAAAGCTTGCCCTAAGTATAGTTTTTTTCTTTCCAAAATTGACCAGCTGGTTGATGCCACTTCAAAACACAAGCTACTAAGCTTCATGAATACCTTCTCCAACTACAACCAAATCAGAATGGCTCCCGAAGATGAGAAGAATACTGCTTTTATCACTGACACAGATTTGTATTGATATAAAATAATGCCTTTTGGTTTGAAAAATGTATGTGACACTTACCAGCATCTAGTCAATAAAATGTTTAAGTACTAAATTGGCCGCAACATCAAAGTCTACGTTGACGATATGTTGGTAAAGAGTATGGAAGAAAATTAGCATATCACCGATTTGAGAGAAGCATTTGAAAAACTCTATAAATATCGGATGAAGCTTAGCCTCAATAAGTGCACTTTTCAGATGGTGGTCAAAAAGTTTCTTGGTTTCTTAGTGATCTAGAGAGTAATAGAGACCAACCCTAAGAAGATTCGTGCATTACTTGAAATGAAGCCCCCAAGCACTATGAAGGAAGTATAGTGGCTCACTAGATGGATAGCATCACTCAGCAGATTTATATCTAGGTCAACTAAAAAATGCCTTCCTTTCTTTAAAAACTTTGAAATAGATCAAAGACTTCAAATGATCAGAGAAAAGTCAGTCAGCCTTTGACAACCTCAAGACATATCTTGGTTCAATTTCATTACTATCAAAGCCAATCAAATATGAGAATTTATTTATATATCTATCCATCTCATCTAATGCTATTAGCTCGATTTTAGTCCGAGATGATGCAGAGACATAAAGGCCAATCTAATATACCAGCAAGTTATTGCGAGATGCTGAAACTCGACATTCTAAGACCAAAAAAATAATGTATTTTTTGGTTACATCAGCCAACCGGCTCCGATCATATTTTCAAGCCCATTCTATTATATTCTTAATAGATCAGCCATTGAGATCGATCCTTCAATGACCTAACACATCTAATCAACTAGCTAAATAGGCCATTAAGCTCAGTGAGTTTGACATCCATTATCGATCCGAGCCTTCTATGAAAGTCGAAGTATTAGCTAACTTCATGGTAGAATACTCCATTCTTGAAGAAGAATTAGCTCAAAAATTTCTAAAAGGAATTATCGAAGATTCTTATTGGCTTTTGCATGTCAATGGAGCTTTAAATGTCTAAGAAAGCAGAGCTGATTTTATTTTGGCTAGCCTAAAAAAAGTTTTTACCAAGCATGCCCTGAGATTCAACTTCAAGACTTCAAATAATGGAGTCAAGTATGAAGCCCTCATCGCACAACTCAAAATAGCATTGAGCTAAATATTAAGAGACTCATAGGTCTTCACGAATTCCTAGCTTATCATTGGATAGGTACGAGATCAATTCAAAGCCAAAGATTCTGTTATGTCTTAATATTTACATAATGTGAACGAATTGTCAAAAAATTTTAATGACCTCAAGATCACATAAATATCAAGATTAGAGAACGCCTGAAGTGATATCCTATTACATTTAGCCATGTCAGGTTGTTCAACCTTAACCAGAAAGTATTCATTAAGTTCTTGAAAAATTCAGCATGAAAATTCTAATGATTGCTCAAGTAGATCATGAACCAAGCAGGATAGATCTCCTAATGAATTATATAGATAAGAAAATCTTGTCAAATGATCCTACTGAAGCGAGAAAAATCAAAGGCAAGCCCCATGGTACGTCACTCTAGATGGAAGACTATATAAAAGATCATACCCTTTTTCATTACTTCAATGCCTGCAATCCTTAGAAGCTGATTATGTTCTTCGGGAGGTCCATGAAGAAATTTATGATAATTACTTGGGGGGCAGGTCATTGGCACACAAAGTTATCCGACAAGATTATTATTAGCCAACTATCTAAAAGAATGTTGTCGACCTTGTCAACAAATATGATCAGTGCCAAAGGTATACAAATATTCAGCATCAGCCCGCTGTCAAGCTCATATCAATTACAGCTCCTTGACCTTTCATCATCTGAAAAATGGACATTCTTGGATCTTTTCCCATGGCAACAAGATAAAAAAAAAATTAGTGGTAGCCATTGATTACTTCATCAAATAGATAGAAGATGAACCACTGGCACAAATTACGAAAAAAATATAAAACTTCATCTGAAAGTCAATTATCTATCATTTCGGTCTACCTTAGATTATTATCACCAATAATAGAAGATAGTTCAACAATCCAAAGTTTAAGACATTCTGTTCTGAACTACACATCGACCATAGACTTGTTGAGAATTATGTCCCAAAAGCCAATCGTTAGCCTGTTAACGATTGAGCTACTTTATATATGTAACTGATCATTGATAAATAAAATACTTTGGCATATTTTTCATCACAAGTCTTTATCTTCTAACGAACTCCATTTTTGTGATGAAGTCCTTAGGACTATTTAGTTTCAATAAAGAGATGATTTATCAATTAGTTCCTAAATTAGTTCACGATCAAATGATAGATTGTTAAATAGGATGACAGCATTTATCGAGCATAGATCGCTATATGCCATATAGGTTAGTTGTCTTTTTAACCAAGGAGTGTGGAGACACTGGTATAGCATATAGGTGAGATGTATGGATACATCATCATTGAATGTGACTAACTCTAGAGCATTCTGCTATCGAGGATGTCTCTGATGGGATATAGGTATAAGTATCCTTTAGATTTGAGATCACCTTAATGACTTGCAAGCAACTTACTGTGCTTTGATACTGAACTAACTGAATTTTTAATTTAGTAACGGAAGACTTCTGAACACAATCAAGTACATGCGAAGTCGGTGTGTGATTAAGATAGAATTGACCACTCCAAGAGTTGGAGAAGAATGTATCACTGTATTTCAATATAGCAAAACATTGGCTAAGATAATCCATCAAATGGATTTGATATTTTGAAATACAATGTAGACAATCTGATCAAAGTTGATAGTTGAACTCTAAGGTGTTCTACGAGCATTTTGGTCAAGGGGATGAATTATATGAAAACTATCACTACTACAAAAATGGCCTATGGTAGCGCATACTATGGCAGAGATTTTCGAAATCACTGCCATAGCTCCTATGATAGCGATTTTCGTTAACCGCTATGATAGATCGGACCTATGGTAATGATTTTTATAACCACTACTATAGGTCCGATATATAGCAGTGGTTATCAAAAATTACTGCCGTAGGTCGAACCTATAGCAGTGGTTTCTAAAATCTGCTGCTGTAGGTCGACCTATAATAGCAGTTCATTATAACCGTTGTCATAAGTCAGACCTATACCAGCAATTTTTAGGAACCACTGCTATAAGCTAATTTATGGAAGCGGTTAATTATAACCGCTGCCATATATATATATTTTTTTAAATATTATATAATTTTAAAATTTAATGTCCATCTTCATCATTCATTATCTAAATAATTATCATTAGAGTATCATCACAAAAGCCTCGATCCGATGGCCCTAGCTTCGTCGATTAAAAAAATTTAATTTCGACGACTACGAATGATGATGTGATGATCTGATAGATGGAGACCTTCGATGGATCCAAAAACTTGCAACGATGATCTCAATGATGTTTATAGTGTACTATCAAAGTTTTACTTCAATCGGATATCGTTATCTTGGTCAATTTAGTATATGTTAGTTTTGATCGTTAAATGATAAATGAGTGATCAAAGGACCAAACGGTGTTCGATTATGAGATAATTTTTTTATAAATGATCTTGGCTACTACTTTAATCATTTTTTATGATGGTGATTATAAAATTTAACTCGTAAGATAAAAAATGATCTAAAACTATACGTCTTCTAATAACCATTCTGAAACTTCACTAGTTGTTATGCTCGTGCTTTTGCAATATCTACTTAACATGAATAATTTATACGAAAATGATTTAAATTTTACTATCATTATTGCATAAAATATTTAAAATTATAATAAAAATTATTTAACTAAAAAATTATCTCATAATCGGATGTCGTTTAACCCTTTGATCGCTTGTTTCTAATTTAACAGCTGAAATTATTCCGTATAAAATTGATCATGATAATGATATCCGATTGAAGTAAAATTTTGGTAGTATGCTACAAATATCATCGAATCATCATTATAGATTTTTGGATCCATCGGAGGTCTCCATCTATCAGATCATCGCATCATCATTCGTGATTATCGAAATCAAATTTTTCTGATCGACGAAGCTAGGACCATCGAATCGAGGCGACCTTTTACGATGATACTCTAATGATAATTATTTAGATAATGAATGATGAAGATAGACATTAAATTTTAAAATTATATAATATTTTTAAAAAAATAAGAAAAAATTATTTTCAACCTATGGTAGTGGTTATCAAAAATCGCTGCTATAGATCTACAACAGCAGTTATAGAACCGCTGCCATAGATCTATGACAGTGATTTTAGGTAACCGCTACCATAGATTTATGGCAGCGGTTCGATAACCACTACCGTAGGTTAAGTTAAAAACTCTCAAATTTTTTCTGCTTTTCTTTCGTGCGTGCTCGATTTCTCTCTCTATCTCTCCCCCTCCTCTTCGTTGCTTGTGAGGCTCCTTCCTCCATCGGCCAACTTCACCCCTCCTTCCCCCTCGGTCTGCACCGCCCATCCTTCCCCCTCCCCCTCTGGCCCCCCATCCCCGGCCGCCCTCCCTGCCACCCCCAACCCCCACCCAGCCCCCCGACCCCTCCATCTGACCCTCCTCGGCCTCCAGCGAAATCCCCCTCCAGCGAACCCCCATCCGACCCTCCCTCAGCCCTCCATGAAACCCTCCTCCCTCCGATGAACCCCCCTTCATCCCTGCTCGACCCCCCACAAAACCCCACCCCCCCATCCAACCCTTCCTCGATCCCCAGCAAACCCTCCCTCCAACGAACTCCCATCCGACCCTCCCTCGGCCCTTGTGAAACCCCACCTTCGGTGAACCTCCATCCATCCTTGACCCTCCGTCGGCACCCCGTGAAACCCCTCCCCTATACTCTATCCTCCTCAGGCCCCGGTGCAAAATCAAACCCTCCTTCCGGTGAGCCCCCCTCCATCCTCCTTCGGCCCCCGCGAAATCCCACCCCCTACCACCACCACCATTCTGACCTTCCTCCGAACGAGTGTGAAGTCTCCTTCGACCTCATCATCACTGTGCCCCCTCCCCCGACCCCCATCCCCAGCCGCCCTGCTCTCTCTCTTTCCTCTTTTTCTCTCTTCTCTATCTCACTATCTTGCTTTTGTTTCGTAGGTTATCTCTAGTGCCATCATCCTCCCTAGCATCATCATCGACGATCCTCGGAGATTTCGGTGCCACCTGCTCTCTATAGCCGTAAGTATAAGTTTTTTTTTTAATTTTATAGTATTATTTATTAATCATATATATTTATAATAATTTATAAAATATTTATAATAAATATTATAAATATTTATAATAAATATTATAAATATTTATAATAAATATTATAAATATTTATTATAAATATTATAATTATCTACATGCCATAGCTTTTGGGCCATACCGTGGTGGTAGCCTTGGACCATGCCATATCGATGGCTGTAGACTAGATCTATCAATGGATTGGACTTGGATCGAAATTTGAATATTCAGATCTGAACCCAATTTTAATTACTGATATCAGATCTGAACCCAAATATCCGATGGGTCTGTACTTGAGAGAGGAAGAGAGGGATCTGACCTCGCCGCCATCATTGGAAAGGAGGGGGTCCAGCCTCACCGATGAGGGAGATCGAGAGAGGGAGAGTGGAAGATTGAGAGAGCGAGAGAGGGGGGAGAGGGGGTCCGATCTCGTCGGCATCACTAGGAGGGATGGGGTCCGACCTTGTCGGCGAGGGAGATCAAGAGGGTGAGAGAGGGAGGGATGGAGTTCGGCCTCACCGACGAGGGAGATCGAGAGAGGGAGAGAGGAAGATTGAGAGATGAAAAAGCTGAGAGGAAGGGGTTCGGCCTCGCCACCATCGTCAATGAGAGAGATCGAGAGAGGGAGAGAGGGAGTGATCGAGGGGATGGCACACAATCGAGCCGACTTGGGCCATGATCGAGTCGGCTGGGGGAGGACCCTAGCCAGATGTCCCAGGCATAGAGACGACTGTCTCAGGCATGGAGCCGACTCGGCTTCTAAGCGAATAGAATTTGATATGTCTCTCTAAGGTTCTAACTTTAAGCCCTAAGATGCCACCATCATCTATTTTGTTCTTCTTTCAGATTTCTGGATTAACACCAAGATTCGCGCAAGAGATCAGATCTACGATTGTTGCTCATCCTTAATTATTTATGAATGTAATTCATGTTGTAGAATTTATTGCATAATATTTTTTGGATGTTTATATCTTGTTGCTTTTGTTTATTGTATTGCATAGTGATAGACCCATCCATTGATTAGTGTATATATTAGAGACTATTTATTGATGCTATACTAATATTATTGTTCAACATGTTATATTGATTAATATTCATTAACATTGCAGGTCACGATGGCACCAAAATATCATTTAGCTTTCACCTTTGTCCCTCGGTGAGTTACATGCAGTTCGACATTCGAGGAGCAGTCGGAGCATACTCCATCCACCTCAGTATCGGCTGCTCAAGGACCTCCACCACTAGCATCTACTCCACCGATGGCATCTACTCCACCGCCAGCTGAGCCTTTATCATCGTCCACATCTAAGATACATGCTACTACGCAGGCATCTGAGTGTACGTTTTTATTATATTAGCACAACTTTATTTTTTATATAGTATTTATACACTTATATATTTGCATAATGTATTTACATTGCACATGCATCATCCAGCTGGATATTTTGCGGTCTCACACGTATGGCACACGTGTGGAACCGCCAGCATCAGGTGATGGTCTATTACGATATGGAGGGGAGGTCGGTAGGGGAGACCACATGGGAGTTGCATTCCTTTTTTGGAGTGCTTGTGAGGTGGTGGATCATCATTCTCGTAGAGCCCAGAAATTGGCATTTGATGGATGCTGCTGTCAGGGATCGAGTATGAGAGGAGATATGGATAAGTACGTGCATCTTAGTTATGTTTATATATTTTATATATTTATGCTATATATGTTTGATTAGAATAATTTTATAACTGATTTTTGAAAAATTTATGCAGAGGAGGTACGACTTTTCCAATTACGAGAGAGCTCGAGATGTCCGATCGAAGAAGATTGAAGAGTTATACCGAGGTTACAAGGTCAAACTCCATAGAGGATGGCTTGAGCATCGATGAGACACTTCGGAGGAGCTTGTTCCTTGGATACAGGACTATCCTCCGAGTTAGTGGGAGAGGATGGTTAGATGCTAGAGGAGCCAAGAGTTCGAGATAAAATTTTTAACTTTTAAATTTTTCAATAAGCTTAAAGTCTTATTTAAATATTTTTAAATATTTATTATTTATTTGAATACTTATTAGACTATCTTCCATCAAAACTAGGAGAACCGTGTAGCCTAGGAGTATGCGCACACTCTAAACCACGAGTCTATGGCCAATCATGTGCATAGAGAGATAATTAATTCTAAATCTTATTAAATAAATTAAATTCATATTTTTTATCATCTTTCTGATAAATTTATTCTTTGTTATAGCTGATGAAAGATGGAGTGATGTCTAACCATAGCGAGATCTTTCGATCCAGCCACACGGACAAGACAGACAGGCCGATGAACACCACGATCGAGCATATTTTTGTAAGTATTAAATATATTAGTATAGATGATTAGTATAATAGTATTTTTTATAAAATTTTATTTTAATTTATAATTATAGGATCAGTTAGATGCGCTCGCGAGTGAGGGCCTGGATACCTCTAGGCCCCATGACCATCTATCTCAGGTCTTGGGGCCTGAGCACTCTGGGAGGATCTAATAAAAGCTCGGACACATATCGATGAGCTACTAATCCGAGGCGAGCGTCTTCTCACAGACTTTCAATGTCGTCAATCAGGGGAGGAGCTTGAGGAGGCATTGGCACAGGCAGATCATGCTGCGATGCGGGCAGATCAGACTGAGGAGCATGCATCTCATCTAGAGGGCATCGTAAGAGACATGATGTCGACGCTCAATGCGTATTTTGAAGTGACGGGCTTTGAGGATATGTTGGCCCGCATTCTAGCTCCAGCTCCAACTCTGGCTCCAGCACCAGCTCCTTCTCCAACTCCAACTCCAACTCCAGCTCCAACTCTGGCTCCGACTCCCGGTGACGACGATGATGATGTAGATTTAGGAGACTTTTGATGTATTCTATTTTTTAAAAAAAATATTATAATAAATTTTATTTTATAATAAAATTAGCATTTTAAAATAATTTTTATATTTATTATATTTTCATATGTTATATATCTTTATTTATCAGATAAAATATATAAAAAAATAAAAATTTTAATTTTTTTAATCATTCAAGATCTACAGTAGCAGTTTTATAATCCCTGCCATATCTATGTCAACCACTGCCATAGATCCCTATGCAAACGGTGCCAACCGCTGCATTAGATCTATGGCAGCGGTTAAGAAACTGCTGCTATAGATTATCTATGGCAGCAGTTATGTAATCGCTGTTATAGATAAACTTGGTAATAATTACATAACCGCTGTGATAGATCGATCTATTGCAGTGGTTTATAAACCACTGTAATAGATTAACTATGGCAGCGGTTCAAACAACCGCTACAACAATCGCTACCATAGAGCTACGACGATGGCCGCAATGGTAGCGGTCCATTGTGGCAGCGGCTAGAAAATCGCTGCTATAAGCTATGACAGTGATTTTTTAGACTACGATAATGATTATGAACCACTATCATAGCCCTTTTTTATAGTAGTATATATCCGCATGGGTTCTAAGGATGGTGTTCTATACATGCGATCTATCCGGTCGTCGAATATCATTGCTAGAAGATCACTTCGATAACATAAAAATTTATTTCTATACTACCGACTTAGATTTGGACCTATAAGATTATACACATTAGAGCTCACGATCTGATTAGATGGTTGATCAATGATTGAGAATCATTCTAAGATTAAACGATCAATACGATTGATGTTTAACCTAGTACAAGTATTGCAGGATGATTGATTAGCAATTCAATTGCTAATTGACTTAATTTGATTAAGCTAAATAGTTGAGATTAAGTCTAATTAAATATAATTTAATTAGATTTAGTTTGGCCTTGATTAGATCAAGTCCAATTGACTTATTGGATAAGTCAAGTGTAAGAAAAAACTAGTCCTAATCTAACTAGGACTTAGGTCAACCCAATTTTCTAATTTGATTAAAAAATTAAATTAAAATTTAATTTAAGTTAATTTAATCATTAATTAGGTTAGAATATAATTTAATTTGGTTGAGTTGGTTTTGGTATAATTTGGTTTAAGAAACCACTTTGATCAAGTCATAGATAGAATCCTAGTAAGACTTGGATTCCTCCTTACGCCACCTTAGTTCTAATGCCCCCATGCCTATTTTTTTGGTATTTTTCATGAAAAACTCTTTTCTTCCTCATCTTCATGTACGCCCCCTCTCTTCCTCTCTTTCTCATATGGTAATTGGGTAAAAGACTAAGTCAAAGAAGGAGTTTGTTTTGATATTGGATTCTATGAGATAGAATCCTAACAAACCCAAACTCTTCTCAAAAGGTGCCGCCCCTCTCCCAATTAATTTCTCTCTTATTCTATGTAAGAAACCCCTTTTCTTGTGTGCCTTTTCTTGCTGGTACATGCCAAAAATTATGGAGGAAGCGTCCAAGAGTTGGGCGCCCCTTGACTTGCCCTATTTGACCTTTTCTTGTCTAGTATTTGACCTAAACAAGGACTCTTCTTTTTCTATATATTTTGAATAAATTTTGGATTAAAATTTTTTTGGGTTACAGACCTTTGAGAGAGCTTTGAGATGTATGAAAATCAGGAAGAGAGAACCTCTGGGCATTGAGATTTAATAGACACAAAACTAGGTGTCTAGGTGAGAGCAAAGAAAAGAAAAAGAGGGTCTTCTTCTAGGGTTGCTGTGTTCATCTCTTTCCTTCCTTCTTCCTTGGATTTTCTAAGAGTGTCTCACATCTAAAACCTCTTATTCTTCTTTTTCTCTTTGGAAGAATCTAATCTAGAAGAAAAAAGGCATCTGATCAACCATCAAAGAAAAATCAGCGCAGTACTAGCATACTGTGCTGATTTCCAACATCTGAATTTTCGATCGTGATCGTGGGCTCGTATGGATGACTCCTAGAGGCTGGACGTGTGTACGGCTTGTAACTTCATCTTCAAGCCTGGATCAGTGAGTTAGAATATCTAACTCGCTCAGATAATAGATCTGATCTTTTTTTTTTTTTATACATACATGAGATGTAGTATAGATCTAGGTTGATGTGATCAACCTTTTTTTCTTATTTATTATTTATTTTAGATTTAAATACCATATAATAATTATATAATATAGTTTTAAATCTAGAGATTATCTGATATTTAGAATTAATTAGATTAATTTTGAGTCTTTCGCTACTGATCTAGAAAAGTTTCAAGATCTAGTCCTGAAACTCTAGATCTGATTCCTTCAATTAGTATCAGAGCCAGGTTAATTATTATATGATTATTGATGCATGCTTGAATTATTTTTAGATTAGATCTAATTAATAATTTAATATTTAAATTTAAAATTAAAATCTTAAATCATATGAACTACTTTAAGGTTGTCCTGCTGTAAGGTTTACCCCTTACAGTATAGAGATTGTCCTAGTTCGTATAGATCTAATATTATTTATAAATTTATTAGATATGATCTAATATTATTTATAATTTATTTAAAAAAAATTAAATTTAAAAATAAAATTTTAGATTGTATGGACTGATCTTATAAGATTATCCTGCTGTAAGATTTACTCCTTATAGTGAAAAGATTGTCCTAATACGTGCTGAGCTAAAACTTTGATCATAAAATTCTAGATTAAATCTAAGAAATTTTATGATCTAATTAAAAATATTTTAATCTAATTTTAATCATCATAAATATATTAGATTTGATCTAAGTTGACTTATAATTAATTGATGTTGAAATTATTTCAATTACATGAACTTATTTAGATTAGATCTAAAGTAGTTTTATGCTCTTCTTACTTGCATATTGATTATGAATTAAACATGCAACTTGGTTAGTAGAACCATATTGTAAAAATATTTTCCAAATATGAAATCATTTTTAAAAAGTCGAACCCCAACCCTCAGTCCAAAACTTAATTAAGAATTAGGAAGTTGTTTGATTAGAATCCAGAATTGTAAATTGAAAATCCTAAGACACGAATCATAACACATTGGGTTAAATAGGTTAGTGGAGATTAGGTCCATTAATTGGATTAGACCTAGGGTTAGATTAAAGAATGGACTTAATTAGAGAATTGACTAAATCTAATCAATTCTTGTCTTAGATTAGGTCAAGGATTCTCTAGATCAATTACAATAGTTGTAGTTGGTCAAGTCCATGTCTTTAACGAGACCCAAGATGGACTTGATTCTTTGCTATGCGGTATAGCATAAACTGTTAGGTTGATCTAATTGAAACTAATTAAACCAATTGATGTCTAAGATAAACCAAATCGATGGTCTTTAATTGGCAGTTCGCTTATCTGACCATTTTTAATGATATCTAAGGCAAGCTTTGGCAGACCCTCCCACTGATCGAATTTATCTAACCTCTTGGTAAAATTATGTTTTGATCAGATCACTTGACTATTCGAGCTAACCCATATCAGCTAGGTAAATCAATTTGACTAATTTAGGTGCTCCTAGACCAGCTTATTAATGGTCTTTCTTAAGCTGACTTGGTGAAGTTAGTGGAAGGATCATGACAAGCTGATTCATCTGACCTTTCCTCATCTTCAAATTAAATCCTCTAAAATTATTAGATCCCTAAAATAAAATAGTTATATGATAACTAGATCATAGCCTTCCATTAAAGTGGATGATAATGGGTCCATTAGTTGGATAATCATTGGAGGCCCAAAGGCCTAGTACTTATCGGTTGATGGAATTATCATTCATTGTATGATTTTTTGGATACATCTTTCTAAATGGTGGTCAGGTGGGCCAACCAAAGTTGGGCCTGATCATTCATTGGTTGGATAGGTCAAGTATGGTTATGTTAATGGTTGGACCTAACTGGACCCTTTTCTGAGAAGGCCATAGCCAACTGATTAGGGGCTGGAGCAAAATTTAATTACTAGAAGTTGTTTGAAGAAACAATTAGTTATGAACCTACCCTTAGATGCACATGGATTGGCCAACTAAAATTAGGCTCATGTGCAGTCTATATGGATTCTAGTACCCACTAAAGAATTAGGATAATTTCTCGAATTAGAGGTAGAGCCTACCAATTCGAATAAAATAGTGAAAAAACCTTTTGATTAAAAGTTCAAATCTTTAGGTTTAATGAATCAATTACTAATTAGGTTATAATTTTTTTGTGCAGATATGGCCACTTCTCTATCACTCCGATCATTATTGGACAATGATAAATATGTGGGACCCAATTTTGATAGCTGGTACCAAAAGTTAAAGATTATCCTGGAGCATGAACGCATCCTACATGTGATAATGGATGATGCACCTGAGGAGTCAGTTGCAAATGCACATAGAATTGTCAGAGATACCATGGTGCGCTGCATTATGCTGGCTGTGATAAGCGATGAGTTCAATCGTAGAATTGAGATGGCTCAGCCAAAGGACATACTTCAAGTGTTGAAGGATTCCTTTGGCACACCCGATGATGTGGGGAGGCATAAGACTAGTTGTGCCATCTTCAATATTAGAATGCGGGATGGAGCCTTTATCACTGATCATATACTGTACATGATCGAGCTGATAGAGCGCTTGAGCAAACTCGGCTTTTTTTTGCACAAATAGCTTAGGAAAGATGCAATACTAAACTCGCTGTCCAAGTTTTATCTCCTATTTCTTACACATTATAGAATGTCAAAGCTTGAAGTTGACTACCAAGGGTTACTGGGGTTACTTCAGAACTTTGAGAAGGATCATCAACTCTACAAGGAGTCAATAAACTTAGTGGAAGGTTCATCTTCTCATTCTCGGCCCTTTGGAAAAGAAAATAAGAACAAGAAGAAGAAAGCTAAGAAGGTGCAAGTTCAGGCTAGGACATTTATGCAGGACCAGACCAGAAAAATCAAGTCCGATAAGAGTCAAGCTGAATATTTTTTTGCAAGAAGCGGGGGAACTGAAAGAGGAACTATCCTCAGTACATTGCCTTCCTAGATCTAAACAGGCAGAGGAAGAAGCAAGCTGTTGCTGGGCAAGATATTTATATGATAACTTCTTATAATTTTTCTATTTATGATATTACTGACTGGGTATTGGATATCAGAAGCTCTTATTATATTTATAATTCATTATAGGGGTTGTAGATCAGTAGAAGATTCAAGCAAGGCAAAAGATTCCTGAACGTTGGAGATGGAAGATTAGTTTCAGTTCTAGCTTTAGAAATTTTGAAACTTGTATTTGAATCTCATACCGTTGTTCTTAGTGATTATCATTTCTATCCTAGTTTCTTTTTAAATATCATTTCTGTAGACCTTTTGGCCATGAATAATTATAAAATTTTAATAAAAATATGAGTTTATAATGTCATTGTGAATGATGTTACTGCTTTCTATGGATAATTGAATAATGGTGTATATATATTATTATAATCTATTAATATAGTCTATTCAACTGGTAAACATCCTAGATTAGATAATATAACATATATCTATTTATGGCACTGTAGGCTAGATCATATAAACAAGAACAGGATAAGCAGGTTGGCTCAAGAGGATATTCTCGAACTTAGTGATTGTGAATCACTTTCAACCTATGAATCCTGTCTTCTTCATCAAATGATCAAGTCACCTTTTACTGAAAAAGATGAGACTTACTGAGCTCTTAGGTCTAGTACATACCGATGTATGTGGACCAATGAGCATAAGTGCTAGAGATGGTATGTCTACTTCATCACTTTCACAGATGATCTATCTAGATATGGATATGTCTATCTGATGAAACATAAATTAAATTCTTTTGAAATATTCAAACAATTTCAAAGTGAAGTAGAAAAATAAACTAGAAAGAGTATTAAAACTCTTCAATCTGACCGAGAAAAAAAATACCTTTCTGATGAGTTTCTCACATATCTAGGAGAGAATAGGATTCTCTCTCAATAGACTCCTTCAGGAACACCATAGCATAATGGTGCATCTGAAAGAAGGAATTGGACTCTGTTAGACATGGTCCGATCCATGATGAATTTTGCCAGCTTGTCGATATCCCTCTAGGGATATGCACTCGAATCGGCTTGCTATCTTTTAAATAGGGTTCCAAGTAAATCTATGGTTAAAACTCCATATATGAGATATGGATAGGACGTACGCCAGCACTTTCACACCTCAGGATCTTGGGGTGCTCGACTTATATCAAATGGTTAATTATAGATAAACTTGGACCTAGGTCTGACAAGTGCGCATTTATAGAATACCCAAAAGAGACCAAAGGATACTATTTCTACCATGCTGATTAACAAAAGGTGTTCATCAGTCTTAGGGCAACCTTTTTGGAAAAGAAGTTTCTTAGTGAAGGAACTGTTGTCTCTAAGGTTAAACTTGATGAAGTTCAACAGGTAGAAAGTCCGACACATAATGCTGAGCCTAAGTCGAATTTGATCAGATCAGATCCAAAGCCTAGTGAACCCACACCATTAAGATGATCTGGTAGAGTACCATGCCATCCGGATAGATACTATGGGTTCTTGATCCAAGATAGTGATCCCATCGAACTCGATGAGAATGATGAGAATCTTGATCCAGGATAGTGATCCCATCGAACTCGATGAGAATGATAAGGATTCGATCACTTATATGGATGCTATGCAGAGATCCGACTCTGAGAAATGGCTAGAAACCATAAGATCCAAAATGGATTCTATGAAGGTCAACAATGTATGGACATTAGTTGACCCACCTAAAGAGATTCAACCCATTGAATGTAAATGGATATTCAAAAGAAAAAGAGGTATAGACGGAAAGATGGAGACCTATAAAGCCCATTTGATTGCCAAGGGGTATCGTCAATGTTATGGTATTGACTATGAAGATACATTCTTTCCAATGATAATGCTCAAATTCATTCGGATAATGCTTGCAATAGCTGCCCACCTAGACTATGAGATTTGGCAGTTAGATGTGAAGATAGCTTTTCTAAATGGAGAGCTGACTGAAAAAGTATATATGATACAACCTAAGGGGTTCACATCCACAGATGAGTCCAAGGTGTGCAGACTTTAGAGATCCATTTATGGATTAAAGCAAGCATCTTGAAGTTGGAACATGCATTTTGATAAAGTGATCAAAACGTATGGCTTCATTAAGAATGGAGAAGAACCCTGTATTTATAAATGGATAAATGATTCAGCAATGGTATTCCTTATTTTGTACATGGATGATATTCTCTTAATCGAAAATGACATTTTCGCACTATAGAAAATAAAAATCTAGTTGTCATCATAGTTTTCCATGAAGGACTTGGGTGAAGCATCCTACATCCTAAGGATAAAGATCTATAGTGATAGATATAAAAGAATATTTGGTATATCCCAGTCCACATACATAAAAATTATGTTGAAGAGGTTCAGTATGGAGAATTCCAAAAAGGACTATCTCTCGATAGATCAAAGAACTCCACTCTCTAAGAAGGATTATCCGACAACTTCTGAAGAGAGAGAGCATATGAATAGAATCTCATATGCTTCGACAGTGGGATCTATCATGTATGCAATGATATGTACGAGACCAAACGTGGCATACTCACTAGGAGTAGTGAGTAGATATCAGTCTAACCCTGAAAAAAATTACTGGAAGGTAGTTAAAATCATCCTTAAGTATTTAAGAAATACTAAGAATCAATGGTTGATTTATGGTGAGTCAGATCTAAAACTGGTGGGGTTTACAGACTCTAGCTTTCAATTTGACCATGATGATAGCATAAACGTGTCGGAATATATCTTTACTCTAAATGATGGGGCCATCTATTGGAAAAATTTCAAGCAACATATAGTGGCAGACTCTGTTTGTGAAGCAGAGTACATGACGGCATCAGATGTAGCAAAAAAAATTGTAGCTGAGGAAGTTCATCATCAAGCTCGGAGTAACATCCTTCATTGATGGTCCAATCCTACTCTACTATGATAGCACTAGCACCATAGCTCAAGCAAAGAAACCGAAGGCACACCAGTGGATAAAGCACATTCTGCGCCGCTTCCATCTGGTTCGTGAGATTGTGGATCATGATAACATCAATTTTCAGAAGATCAATGGAAAGAAGAACCTAGCCGACCCCTTTACTAAAGCCCTGGCAGTCAAAAAATTTGACAACCATAAGTTGAAGATGGGTATTGGATACTATATCGAGTAGCTTTAGGACAAGTGGGAGTTATTGAAAATTGTATCCCAAAAGTCAATCGTTAGCCTGTTAACGATTGAGCTACTTTGTATATGTAGTTCATCGTTGATAATAAAATACTTTAGCATATTTTTCATCACAAGTCTTCATCTTCTAACAAACTCCATTTTTGTGATAAAGTCCTTAGGACTATTTAGTTTCGATAAAGAAAGGATTTATCGATTAGTCCTTAAATCAGTTCACGATCAAATGATAGGATGTTAAATAGGACGACAGCATCTATCAAGCATAGGTCGCTATATGCCATATAGATTGATTATCCTCTTAACCAAGGAGTGTGGAGACACTGGTATGGCATACAAATGAGATGTATGGGTACATCGTCATTGAACGTGACCAACTTCAGAGCATTCTGCTATCAAGGATGTCTTTGATGGGATATAGGTATAAGAGTCCCTTAGACCTAAGATCACCTCAGTGACTTACAAGTAACTCACTATGCTTTGGTATCAGACTAACTAAATTTTTAATTCAGTAATGAAAGATTTTTGGGTAAAGTCAAGTACTTGCAAAGTTGGTGTGTGATCAAGATAGAATTGACCATTTCAAGAGTTGGAGAAGAATGTATCACTGTATTTCAATATAGCAAAATCTTGGTCAGGGTAATCTATCAGATGGATTTGATATTTTGAAATATAATGTGAACAATATAATCAAAGTTGATAGTTGAACTCTGAGGTGTTCTACGAGCATTTTGGTCAAGGGGATGAATTATATAGAAACTATATCCATATGGGTTCTAAAGATGGTGTTCTACATATTTGACTTATTCGACCATCGAATATCATTGCTAGATGGTCACTTCGATTGATACAAAAATTTATTTCTATGCTACTAACTTAGGTTCGGACCTATGAGGTTACATACATTAGAGCTCACAATCTGATCAGATGATTGATCGATGATTGAGAATCATTCTAGGATTAAACGATCAATACGATTAATGTTTAACCTAGTGCAAGTATTGCAGGAGGATTGATTAGCAATTTGATTGCTAATTGACTTAATTTAATTAATCTAAAAGATTGAGATTAAGTTTAATTAAATATAATTTAATTAGATTTAGTTTGGACTTGATTGGATCAAGTCTAATTGACTTATTGGATAAGTCAAGTGCAAGAAAAAACTAGTCCTAGTCTAACTAGGACTTAGGTCAACCCAATTTTTTAATTTAATTAAAAAATTAAATTAAAATTAAATCTAATTTAATTGAATCATTAATTAGGTTAGAACTTGATTTAATTTAGTTGAGTTGGTTTTGGTTTAAGAAACCACTTTGACCAAGTCATAGATAGAATCCTAATAAGACTAGGATTCCTCCTTGTGCCACCTTAGTCCCAACGCTCCCATGCCTATTTTTTTGATATTTTTTTATGAAAAATTTTTTTCTTCCTGATCTTCATGTATGCCCCCTCTCTCCCTCTCTTTCTCATATGGTAATTGGGTAGAAGACCAAGTCAAAAAAGGAGTTTGTTTTGATATTGGATTCTATCTCATAGAATCCTAACAAACCCAAACTCTTCCCAAAAGGTGCCACCCCTCTTCCAATTAATTTCTCTCTTATTCTATGTGAGAAACTCCTTTTCTTGTGTGCCTTTTCTTGCTGGTACATGCCAAAAATTATGGAGGGGACTTGCCCTTATTGACCTTTCCTTGTCTAGTATTTGACCTAGACAAGGACTCTTCTTTTTCTATACATTTTGAACAAATTTTGGCTGAAAATTTTTGTGGGTTATAGATCTTTGAGAGATCGTTGAGGTGTGTGAAAATCAGGGAGAGAGAACCTCTGGGCGTTGAGATTAAATAGACACAAAACTAGGTGTCTATGTGAGAGCAAAGAGAAGAAGAAGAGGATCTTCTTCTAGGGTTATTATGTTCTTCTCTTTCCTTCCTTCTTCCTTGGGTTTTCTAAGAGTGTCTCATATCTAAAACCTCTTCTCCTTCTTCTTCTCTTTGGAAGAGTCCAATCTAGAAGAAAAAAGGCATCTGATCAATCATCGAAAAAAGATCAGCACAGTACTAGTATACTGTGCTAATTTTCAGCATCTAAATTTTTTATCATGATCGTGGGCTCGTGTGGATGACTCCTAGAGGTCGAACATGTGTACGGCTTGCAACTTCATCTTCAAGTCCGGATCAGCGAGTTAGAACATCTAACTCGCTCAAGTAATAGATCTGATCTATTATTTTATATTTATATATATATATATATATATATATATATATATATATATATATATATATATATATAATATATATATATATATATATGCATGAGATATAGTGTAGATCTAGGTTGATGTGATCAATCTTTCCTTCTTATTTATTTTTGATTTTAGATTTAAATGACATGCAATAATCATATAATATGATCTTAAATCTAAAAATTATCTGATATTTAGAATTAATTAGATTAATTTTTAGTCTTTCGCTACTGATCTAGAAAAAGTTTCAAGATCTGGTTCCGAAACCCTAGATCTGGTTCCTTCAAGACTCACTTCAATGAAATATCTACGGTCAAATAAAGAAGTCGAGGTCACAAATCGAATAATTTTTTGAGATTTAAAAATCAGGCTCATAAAGCTAAGATCTCTGGGCAAATGAACTATACAATATTTTCTAGGCCTACAGAACCACCTCCCGATAACCAACTTAAGAAACACCCTTTAAACTTATCTTGGGGCAGAAGCTATAATACCCATAGAAATTGATCTTCCAACATTTAGGATAAAAAATTTTCATGAGAAAAGCAACTCAAATCGATTGAGAGCTGATCAAGATCTGCTAGAAGAGACCAAAAGAGAGCTCAAATTCGCATGGCAACCTACAAACAAAATGTGGCTAGATACTACAACATCCGAGTAAGGCCAAAAATTTTTCGTAAAGAAGATCTGGTTCTTCATCGAACTGAAGTCTCAAAACTCTTGGAATAAAAAAAACTTAGCTTAAACTAGAAAGGATCCTATCGAATTACTAAAGTGATATGCTCGAGGGCATATAGGATCAAAAATTTAGATGGCTCAAATATTTCAAGAATATGAAATGCTGAGAATCTCAGAATATACTATCAATAAATCCTAAATAAAAGATCTAAATTTTTATCTCAATGAAGATGGATCGCTATTCTAAAATATTAAAGTCATCTCTCGACCATCTCGGTGGAAAGCCAAGCAAAATCAAACCTATCCAAATGAGGCTATGATATCCAGCCAAATGAGGATAAGGTGAAAAATCAAATCTATTCAAACGAAGCTATGTTATCCGGCCAAATGAGGATAAGGTGAAAAATCAAATCTATTCAAACGAAGCTATGATATTTGGTCAAATGAGGATAAATTGAAAAACCTATCCAAACGAGGCTATAATATCTGGTCAAATGAGGATAAAGTGAAAATAAGTTTATCCAAAAGAGGCTATGCTGTCCGACCAAATAAGAATAAACTAGATCATGAGACATCCGATCTCCGAATTGGATCTCATAATTCTAGATCATGAGATACCTAATCTCTAGATTGGACCTCACAATTCCAGATCGTGAGACACCCAATCTTCAGATTGGCCCTCATAAGATAGAACCATAGGATATCCAATCTCTCAATTGGATCCCCAAAGTTTACTATAACTTTCTTTGATTTCGGGTTCATACTTGAAGATATTTGAGTTAAAGATAAAAATATTAACCACTCGATCATGATAGATACTCTCCAAAATCTTTTGAAAAAGAAAAGAGAGCGGGAAGCAGTCGGTTAAAATCTTGTCGAATAAAAAGGAAACCTGCCCTGCCAATCTCAAATTCAAGTAGAGGTATTCCTATACTTATACCATATTCAAATTATAAAAGTTTGATTCCCTGTTGATTATTCAATTTCATGCATATTCTTGCTGACCCAATTTGCATCATGACCCGACTGAGGTCAATTAACACAAGCCTGACCGAAGTCAGATGTTATCTATTATGCATAACTTAGAAAATTTTTGGATTGAGAAACTATCCTAGCCCACATCGGATAATGCAAGATAGGAAATGTCCGACATCATAGATAATGACAGGCAGTCATGGATAAAAAGAAGCTTTTTTTACTTTGCAAAATTTGTACAAAGCCCAAACTGGGCTAACACAAAAATAGATAAACAAAACAAAAAAAAGATCATAAAAATCAAGCATCCGCTTAAGGGACTTGTGTAGGGATAGCCGCCTGGTCACCGATCGGAGACTCTACCAATATGACCTCAACGGTCGAAGTCTCCACAGGAGTAAGGGAGAGTTGCTGGAGCGTCACCTCAAGAGCAAGCTAAGGTGCGACTATAGAAGGGACAACATCTGACATCGGTTGGGCAGAAGTCTTTGACATCGGTGGGAGAGCAGCCTCTTGGATAACACCACTACTTAAGTCCAAATTAGAAAAAAAATTTCTGATCAGACTCTTGCAGTTATTGAACCTACAGTCGAAGATCTCCGAAGCCTCTATAATATTTTTCTAAAAAGCCTCTGAGGACTTGTAATATTCCTCCACAGCCCCAGCAGCAGCAGCCTTCAACCTCTTGATATCTCTTTGATAAATGAGAAGGGCCTTGTCTTGAGTTGCCACCATATCATCCTAAGAGGACATGATCTCCTCTAGCTTCTTCATCTTGGTCTCTAGCTCAAAAATCTCAAAGACCTCCCATTGCAGCTCCAGTAGCTTCTTCTCCTCCTTATTGGCTTTTCTTTGATGATCCATCAAGGTCTTATTCTTCTCTCTTATTATAGCTAATTTCTCTTGGAGTTGCTTCTTTAACTCCTCAATGACCTTGGCCTCCTTCGCGGCCTTCTCCTTCACCATCTTCTGACAGTCCTTTGCAGATTGCAGTGCCTCATCCATAACCTTCTTATTATCAAAAAATTATGCCATGTACTCAGAAAGGAGCTTGAAGTACATAGCAAATTGAAAGAAAAAAGAGCCAAGGTCATGTTAGTCTTAAACCAACACTACAAGAAAAATGGTCTTTACTGATATAAAATTTACCTACGTAAAATTTTGCATAGATAAAGATCATAATTAGCTACGTAAACCTTTAAATGTTAGTAAAAATCGAACAATTACTATGCTAAATGGTAAACATCAGAAAATATAATTCTCGATGTATATTTGCGTCGACATTTAACACAAAGCATTGATAATGGGTGCTCTTATTTTTTTAATTTTTCACAAACATTTATCGATGCTAATTTAGCGTAGGTAAAAATCATAATTTCTTACGCTTACATCTTACGTAGGCAAATAGACTTATTTCCTATATTAAATTTACATCAATAAATATTTCTTTTTTATAATTTTTTTTTACTTTTATAAATTATTTTTCAACGTTCATTAAACTTAGGTACTAATGATAATTACCTATGATTAGTTTTTTCATAAGTAATTAAGATTATTTCCTACACTAAATTAACATCCACAAATATTTTATTTTTTTATTTTTTTATTTTTATAAATAATTTACCAACGTTCGAGTACCATAGGTAATCAACCTAATTACCTATGTTTATATTTTTCATAGGTAATTAGTCTTATTACCGATGCTAAATTTATGTTGATAATTATTTTTCTTTTTTATAATTTTTTTGTTTTTGTAAATAATTTATCGATGTTAAATAAGTATAGGCAATAAGCCTAATTACCTACGTAAGATCTAAACATAGGTATTATTTACCATTATGTAAATAATTATTTTATTTTTTATTTTTATAAATTATTTATCATTATCTAAATAATTTATGGGTATAATTTTTGAGTTTAAAGCCCATCTTCATCGTTCATTATCTAAATAATTATCATTAAAGTATCATCATAAAAGTCTGCTTCAATTCGGTAGCTCTAGCTATATCGATCAATAAAATTTAATTTCGATGGCTACGAATGATCATATAATGATCTGATAGATAGAGATCATCGATAGATCAAAAAATTTGCAACGATGACCTTGATAATATTTATAGCATGCTATCAAAATTTTATCTCAATCGAACATCATTATCATGATTAATTAAGTATAGAATAATTTTGATCATTAAATAAAAAATATATGATCAAAAGGCCAAATGGTGTTCGATTATAAGGCAATCTTTTAGATAAATGATCTTTGCTACTACTTTGATCATTTGTACGGTGATGATCATAAAATTCAAAATGCACGTATATGGAGATGAGAAACTATGTCTTTTCATACTCGTTCTTAAGATTCTTAAGTAATTATACATTTACTTTTGTAAGATTTGCTTAATATGGATGGTTCATATATGCATGGTCATAATTTTATGATCATCACCGTATAAATAATCAGAGTAGTAGTAAAAATTATTTATCTAAAAAATCATCTTATAATCAAATGCCATTTAGCCTTTTGATCATACATTTTTTATTTAATGGCTGAAATCATCTCATACTAAATTGATCATAATAATGATGTCCGATTGAGATAAAATTTTGATAATATGTTATAAATATCATCGAGATTCTCGTTGTAAGTTATTAGAATCATCAGTAGTCTCTATCTATCAAATTATTATGCAGTCATTCATAACCATCGAAATTAAATTTTATTAATCGACATAGCTAGGGCTATCAAATCGAGACAAACTTTTGTGATGATATTCTAATAATAATTATTTAGATAATAAATAGTAAAGATGAGCTTTTAAATGATAATTATTAAAAAAAATAATATCAAAAAATATTTGACCTTTTTAGCGACGTAAAACTAACGTCGGTAAATAAAATAATTACCTATGAAAATATTAAACATAGGGAATTTATTTTATTTTTGATGTTTCATTTGCATAAAGAATTTTTTTAAATTTTTTTTATTTTTAAATTTTAATTAAATATTTTTAGAAAGTAATTTTAATTTTAAATAAATATTTTTTAATATTTATTTAACATCGATAATAATGTTAATTACCTATGCTTCTCGTTAGCATAGCTAATTATTAAATTGCCGATGGAAATGTTATGTCGGAAAATGTTTATCCTTTTTGGTGACATAAGATTAACGTCAGTAAAAATATGAACGACCTACAAAATTTTACATCGAAAATAGCATAAATTTTTTAATGTAATTTATAAGTCAGTAAAAAAGAAAAATATTTTTTGACGTAAATTATACATCAAAAATAACCAAAATTTTCTACGTTATGTATTTACGTAGGTAATTATTTTAGTTACCAACATTTATATTACATCGCCAAAAATATATACTTTTTATTAAATATTTTATTTTTTGTTAAACATTTGCTGACGTTTGGTTAACGTTGGCAATAACCTTTATTACCTATGATTTGTTTTAACATAGCTAATTATTGGAATTACCAATGTTATATTACATCGGTAAATCTTTTTAGATATTTATAACTCTGCCCCTCTGCGTGTTTTTGTCTCTCGCCCTCGTCCTCCTATTTCTCCCGCCCAAACCCTCTCTATCGGCAACCTTATTTCTCCGACCTTCCTATTTCCCCTTCTCTCTTTCAATCACTCTTGCGGTCGATCATCCCCGCTTCCACCCTCATCACTGCCATTGTCATCGTGCAACCATCACTACCATCAACGTCGTGCTGCGCTACTACCATCGCCGCCATGCCACTATTCGAAAAGATAAAATCCCTTTTTTTTTGCATCCTCGGAGAAGGAAGGAGCGAGGGGGTTGGTTGCCCGAGTAGGGAGGAAGGAGAGGAGTGGAGGGTGGGGCGGATGGGAGCTGCGAGGTGGGGGTGGGCTAGAGCTGAGAGAGCGGAACTAAGTATTTTGGGGGAGGGGCACTACAGGGGGTGGAGAGGAGGGACGCCACGTACGGAGGGAAAGGAGGGGTGCAGCTGTCGGTGGTGACCAGTTGTGGGGACCTGGTTGGGGGTAGGGGTGGCGGTGGCGACAGGTACCCCGAGGGTGGCGCGGGGGCGGAGGGGAGGGAGGCGCGGATGGAGGGGGAGGGGGGCACAGGGAGTGGTGGTGACGATGGTCGGAGGGAAGGGAGGAAGGATTTTTTTATAATTTATTTATTTATTTATTTATAATGCTTAAAAATAATAAATAAATAATAAATAATAAATAATATAAAATAATATAAAATATAAAATATTTAATTATATTTTCAAAATAATAATAAAATATTATATTTTTAAAAAAATAAATTTTAAAATAATTTTAAAAAGAATAGGAAAAGAAAAAATTATAGTAAATGATATAATTTATAATTATATATTTTATATAAAAATTGATATTTTATATATTTTTATGTAATTATATAAATATTTTATATAGGATTATTCATTATTTTATAGATCATATATTTTATAATTAAAATATATATTTTATATCTAATTTTATAAATATTTTATATAAGATTATTATTTAATATTTTATAGGATTATATAATTTATATATTTTATATTATATAATTATTTTATATATTCAATCTAGTTATCTAAAATTGTAACTAAAATTAATATTAGTGTGGAAAAATATGTACCATACTTGTATTATTTTTAGATATAATGTAAAATAAATTAAAGCATATAAATTAATCATATAATTTTCAAGGTTAATAAGAAAGACATGTGATTGAATTTATTGATTTTCTTTCAGTCTTAGTCAATGAGATACATCTAGATTGGCTCAATATTTTTTTAATCTACTATTTAGATAATATTTTGCCAGCATTAAATTATATCTTTAAATTTTTGGAAGAAAAATGTGTCTATTTGACATATTTTTGATTGATGATATTTATAATATATGTTGTTGATAAATATTGTTTGACATTGAATTTTTTAAAAAAAAAATTTAATTAAGGTTCATATTTGTCAAAGCTTTAATCTTTAGTTTATAATTTTTTATTTATAAAATTTATTACATAAAATATGAAAAACATCCATATTTTAGAGAAAACTTTATCAAAATATAGAGTTATCCTTTTTTGATAAATTAGAAAACCATTTCTGAATGTATGTTCAGAGATGGTAACTAAATTGCGTTGAGCCATAGATTCTGGTTCAAGAGTTGATTCTGATCGGGATCGACTCTTAGATGCTCCATTTTTTGTTCAGAATCGACTCTTAGGTGCTCCATTTTCGGGCATTTTGAAAAAGCTTTAATCTTATTATTGTTATTAGTCGATATTTTATTTTATTATATGGTATTTAGTAGTTATCTCTCATCTGTTCTTCGGATATATATTGGATAGGATGCATAAACACCGTATTTACATCGTATACTTGAACAACCATGAGAAGATGCTGTCAAAATATTCATAATAATGAAAGAAAATATCAACTAATAACAATATTAAGGTTATTGCTCTTCTGAAAGAGATAGGGCCATACTTATTAAAAATGAATAGGATTATACATTCTTAAAATCTTACTAATAACACATACTTTAATTATAGACATCTTTCAAGAAACTCATATATCTAAAATTTCATATATTATTTAGTATTGATGTAATATTTATCAATATTAATCCATTTCTAATATGTTGTTTGATACAGACATGGCAACAGAAGGACAATCCCGGAGGGTTCAGACACGAGAAGATTTTGGTGCATCAGCTTCTCAGCAGCGGTCTCTTGATGATCAGATGGTCACATTAGCCACTCCAGGTTGATTTTACATATTATAATTGAATGTATTTAATTTACTATAGTTTTTTATTATTTATAAATAACTGATTTTAAGCTACGCCCACCAGGAGGACAATCTGATGGGGGGACCGACATGGAGATGTCGATACCTCTTCATCTCAGCAGCACACTTTTGAGACAAGCACATCATCTCCTACCACAGGTTGATTTTATATAATATAGTTCTTTGTATTATATTTATTTTAAATTTTTATCATTTATAAATAACTGATCTTAAGCTTTTCATTTTACTATAGCTGCTGATACTGTGATTAGGTGGACACATGGAGCCGCCAGAAATGAGAAGCTGGAGGAGTGGAGGAGGGCACATCCTAGGGAGAGGATGAGGGTTGTCATCCCACCGGGATATATTATACCACTAGAGCGCCACATCAAGGATCCATACGTGTGCGAGGTTGGTATTATTATCCATTCATACACTCCCCTGATGCTATCTGATTGGCGCAGAATTACGAGGCTATAATAGCTGATCCTCCTCACCATTTACAAGTAACTAAATATAATTTTTCATAATTATTTAATTTTTATTTTTTAATAAATCTCATATGTTATATATTATTTTTATAGCATGATTTTGATATTCAGAAGAATGATACCTCACGTGTGCGGAAGGTTATCCTTTGGTATATGGAGAGATTACTTAGAGAATTCAGATATGAGCTCCATAGCCACTAGAAGGAGGTCTTTCATGCATGTGGGGCGACGGCGGCATGTGAGACACTGCACAGGAGTATCATGCCCCGACTGGGATCTCCTCTGCATCAGATACGAGGATCCTGCATACTGGGGATAACTATAATATATAAGCTTAATATTGATTATTGAATTGATATGGTATTGTAATATGTTCACTAATATCTTGATTGCATTTGCTTATTAGACCTATTGCAAGAAGGCCTCACAGGGCAAATCGAGGCTCATGGTGATGCATTGCGGTGGATCAAAGTCATTTGCACAATATCAGTATAAGCTAGTAAGTACACATATATACATCTTTAATAATTTGTTAGAATATGTCTATGTCAGTATACTTAGATTCATAAATTTTAGAGAAACATCAAGACAGAATAGCTGCTCGGGTGGATTGATGTCTACCAGAGGATCCATTGTCGGGCGACGGGCAAGTGACTTTTCAGGACTAGGGAGAGATATATAAGTGTTAATTGATTAAGTTTTGTTTCAATTTTATTATAAAATTTAGATTTTTGATTATATTTATTTTTTTCTTTAATTAGGACCGCATGATGGAGATACGATCCCAGCCCCCAGCTGAGGGCTCTACCCCATCCACAGATGATGATATCTATGATGAGGTGCTCGGTAGGAGACCTAGCTATGTTACGAGGTTAGGATATGGAGTTGTGGCCTCTAGCTCCTCTCGAGCAGCACATGTTTCTTGTGATGCTCGTCTGCATCAGGTGGAGAGGATAAATGTTGAGACCAAGAGGAGACATCAGAAGAAGATAGCGGACCTACGATGGACCAATACCGAGCTTTCATCCTAACTTCAAGCATTTGGGATGAAGCTCGATGAGTTATGTCGTTGTATGTCTCTCCTACCGACTTTCGATGTTCCTGATGATGCTTATAATCAAGACTCCACCAATGAAGATGATGAGTGTCCTCTATGACTAGTATTATTTTATATTTTTTTAATTAATATATTTTTATTATTTATATTAAATAATTAGTTTGCTAAGTTAATTTTTTAATTTAATGTAGGTCTATGATATGTCACTGAACATATAGAGTTTTATTTTATTTCAATGTATTTCTTTTTATATGACATCCTTTATGATTGTATATGTCTTTTACATTGGTTGTATATATGTATGATATTTTATATATATACATGATTTTATATGGATGTTATATGGATGTTTTAAAGTGAATGAATTTGATTTTGGCATATATTTATTTGTTATGTGGATGTTATATTATGTTCATTTATCTATGGGTTTTAAAACATTGGCATAAATAAAATTATTTTTTTTGTAAAAATAATTAATGATGCAAATGAAGTATAGGTAAAGAGTTATAGTGACGCAAATTAGCATCGATAAATCTAAATAACCATCGCCAAATAGCATGCCACCATGCCACTTTTAGCAACATTTTACAATTAGCGATGCAGGTTAATGTCACAAAATATTTACCGACGCATAATAAATGTAGGTAAATCCAAAGTAACAGTCGTCAAAAAGCATGCTAGCGTGCCACCTTTGGCCATGCTTACCAATTATCGACGTAAGTTTACGTCGCAAATTATTTATCGATGCAAAATATGTGTAGATAAATTTTTTTATTGACATAAATCTTACATCGCGAATAGTTTACTGATGTTTACTAAGCATCACAAAAAAGATTTTTTTCGATGTTTACTTAGCATAGGTAATTATTTCTTTGCTGACGTAAGTTATCGTCGATAAAAAAATTTTATCGATATTTATTTTGCATGGATAAAAATTTATATTATCGATGATTATTTTACATCAATAAATCTTTGTTTTTTGATGCCTGTCTTGCATAGCTAAAAATAATCTTCGACATTTAGTTTAGCATCGGTTAAACCACTTTTTGTCGATGAATATAAATAAACGTCGGTAAATCGAATCAATGATGGTACTTTTGTCGATGGATTTTTATCGACGCATTTTATATCGGTAGATGTAATTAGCGATGTTTTTTTAGGATTTAGCTATGCTTTTATTGCATAGCTAATTATCCTTTTTCTTATAGTGCGACATCAAAAAAAAAAGAGAGGGGGATAGATGAAACAGGACTTACATCCAAAATGCTATTGAAGCCATAATTGATCAACTCCCCCAGCTCGAGGTTCCTCCTTTGGGAGTTCAAATCCCGCTGCGGCATCATAGTGCACAGCAAATCCCTACCGAGCCTCGGCATCTCAAGTAGGGAGGCTTGAGCAAGGTCAAGCCTTTCAGTGGAGTTTGATGGTGGATCGATCTAAAAAATTCTCGACCATCTGGAGGACCGACACTATTGGGCAAATACTGAGGTAGGTATAGTTGATGGACTAGACCTCAGCGGTATAGTAGATGGGCTTGATCTTGGGCAAGCAGCTGGTTCTCTAGGAGGCAGACATACCATCTCGGTAGATTGCTGATGTCTCATGGACATCGACGGTGATACAGGAGTAGGGGCCGCATTGATCCCCAACGACCCTGAGGCAGAGATTGGGGTAGATTGGGGGGATGCTGACGTGGGAACAACGACTTCTTTCTCCTTTATCCTCTTCATAAGAGGCGAACTAGTGGGTTCCTACTTTCTCTTTTTCTGCTGTACCAATCTTTTGGGATTGAACCTCATGAGTGCTGCCACAATAAAGAAAACACACTGGTTAGAAAAATATTCATATACATAAAAATATAAAAAGACCTAGTGACAGACTTATCCTAGGAAGAGATCTGGCTAATGTCAGAGTCAAATAATGACTGATCAGTCATCAGCTAACTAAGCTTAGGCACTTTTATCCAGCAGCTCTTCGAATGCCTCTTTATCTTCAGATAAAACTTGATTGTTAGAGTTCCATTCAAGCCGAGATTTACCCCAGCTATAACTAAAACTCCAAGGAATGTCAGAAGAAATAAAGAAAAAATAACTTTTTCAATTATAGATGGAGGAAGAAAGAGAGGGACTAAATTTACAATGAGGTCAGGATAAAAAATACCATCAATCCTTCTATGTTGGATATTTCTTCAAGATAAATAGTATCCTAAAGAGAAAAAGCCTAAGATCTATAGCAGCAAAGATACAACAAATGATAAAAACTAGAATAATCCTAATGGCATTGGGAGTAACCTAAGTCAAATGCATCCTATATAAATTCAAGACATGGCAGATGAAAGGATGCAGGAAAAACTGCAATCTGGATTGGAGTGCTTCATTATAAAAAGTAATACAGCTTTCAAGAGACTGTATAACTCGATCATCCGGACTCGGAGCTATCAGTTAAAAATTTTTAAGAATAAGATACTTATCCCTTAGCTTCTTTAGGTCAAAATCAATCATGACCGAAGGCTCAGTACCCAAACTAAAATAGTCTAAAAATTCTTTTATCGAAGACTCTAAACCATCTTCACTAGAGGTACTAGCTCCGGCGGTTGCCCAAGATGGATCATCATCTCAAGCTCGAGTTGGGACTGAGTAGACCAAATCTCTTGGTTATCCAGGACTATTTCCCTCCTCCTCTTATCACCACCATAGAAAGTACTCTCTTAAGAAGACATGCTTAAAAGAGGAAAGAAAACAAAAGGAAGGAGGGACTGGACAAAGAAAGCAACAAAAGAAAATCCTAAGCAAAAGGAACTTTAACCTTAAAAGCAGGCATAAGGGATCTACCTAAAGGAAAAAGAAACCTTTTCTTCTAGCTCGGTGGCTCTCCTTAGCTCTGGTGGTGACCGGAATCCTTTTCTTCTCCGATCGCCTAGACATTAGGAAGCTTCCAGAATCTTTTTTATAGAACATTCGCATAGAAAGGAGCAGTAAAATAATCCTCAAATGATTGTTGCTCTATTTATAGAAGGTGGCAACAGCTCATATCAACCCATCCACCATTGGATCCAGGCTACTTGTCAACAATCTAAAATGATTGCAAAGAAGTCATTTCGATGCACCCCATTCTGATTAAGCTGTGTAAGCATAATCCATGTGGTGGCTCAAATGATTAATAGAATTGCGACACGCGCCCCACATCGCCTGAATTACAGTAAGTAAGCAATGATGATTTCTTGCCTCTCCATACTTTCTTAATTATCAGATATGATGGCTATGGTGGAGTCCCTCCAAATAAGGTGGCTTGTCACTTCTAATCATTAAAAAATTAATTCTGGCTGCAACCATGTAGTACAGTTATTGACGAGAGAAATTAAGAGACGTCTCTTGGAACAACTTTCCATATCCATTGTAGAGAACTCCACTTTGAGTTTGAAAAGTAGAGGGCAAGTGTTGGTACAGCTAATTATCACCAGTCACATGGCAGTATCAGAGAGATTATTGATCTAATGAATGATATCGATAATATGACAACTGGCGATTATTGAATCTAGGTCAGTAAATACCAATCCAGAACTCTAACTAATCTACATCAGCAGGATAAAGTTCGGTAGTTGTAGCTTTAATGACAATCCAAATTGGTAATGTACTGAATAGACAAACTAGATCGGCAAATTACCACTCTCATGGCCATAGTGGGCCCAACTTGTCTAAATACTATTATGAAATGAGGTCGATTTTCAACCGTCCTGCAAAAAGCAATTCTGGCATAAGTCAGTAATTCACCGCCCTAGAAGTCTATTCTTCCAGGACCAATACCTGAGAGCACTTTTTATGCTAAGATCAATTTATCACCGACCTCGCTAGTAACCAGCGATAGCATTACCTCAAAGTGAGATTAGCTAAAGACCGACCTGCTAAATGCCATATCCAACACAACATCAGGAAGAATCCAAAATCTACAACTTTGATACAGCTATCATCCGATTAGGCTATAGCTGTCCTCCAACTATACTACAGCCAATCTTCACATGGGCTAACGGCCCATAGCTACCACTAAACTGGTAAGTCCGTTATAACAAACTAACGGCCTAACAAATTTCAAGCAGCCTAAATAGTCTAACTGAGTTTTTTCTATAAATAGACGAGCATGGTACCCTTTCGGAGGTAAGTTTAAGCACAAGATTTATAGAGTCGATATTCTACAAAAATCTATTCTTGACTTTTCTACTAAAGGAAAATCGAACTTCTTTATACTCAAACCCTCTTCTCTTGCCTTCTAGCCTTCTATTTTTACTATCTATGCTCAAGGCCTCAGATAACCTAGGCATCAGAGGGTCCTAAATCGAAAGATACTCTATCAGTTCTTGAGACTTCTTTGCAGGTTGAATCACGATCTACGTCGACTCAATCCAAATCAGCTCTTCAGCATGAGTTTTCCTTAGCGATCTAAAGTCTATTGCAATACTTGATTTTGGATACAAGATGAAGGAGAGTTTCATGCTATAGTTGGATCTACGTGGTGAGCTTTATGAACTAGTAAGCAAAAAGGGTGCGTGGAGCAAGGCCGTAATCTCTGTGTTTGAAAAAATTGTTCTGCACGAGAGGAGATAAAATAAGACAAGTAGCCTTTGTCTACCCCCCTCATCTTCTACATCTTCTTTCTTCTTCTGTTAGAGGCAACGAGATTCCACCCAATGGAACAACATTCCTTTTGCATCAACTAAGATAAAAGTTTCATGGAAAGATCTCGAGTCCATAAAGGCTCATGCTAAGCGAAGCGTGCATGTTTTGTTGGAAATCAATTTGTTTAGAAAATTATTGTATTATTTACTTAATTTTATGACAATATTTTAAAAAATAAATTATTTAAAAATTAAAAATAGTTTGTAGTATATAAGAATAATGTCTTAAAAATGTATTTCATTATTTATATATGGATATGTGGCAATTTCATCCCCAAAATACAATAATCTAACTCAATTTGATCCTCCACCAACCAACACAATGGATGCAAGGCTCTATTCAAATGACTCTTTCAATGCCTAGAAATGAAAAAGAAAATGGAGAGAGAGCAATGCCTAGAAATGAAAAAGAAAATGGAGAGAGAGTAAAAGAAAAGGAGACTCGGTCTTTTTCTCGTAAGGTAAAAAGAAAAAGCACCAATGAGAGAGAGAAAGAGGGACGGGGAAGTGGCTTATTCGGATGATTCTAGGACAGTCAGATCTAGAATAAATTTATAGACTCCATTTGAATGACCTAGAGATACGACGGTTCTGAGGAAATACGATATTTTGAAAAGAGGCAAATGACCTAGAGATACGACGGTTATGAGGAAATACGATATTTTGGAAAGAGGCATCTAACAAAAGATGTTTTGAAGTATTTAAACCAACTAATTCAATTCCCTCCAATATATATATATATATATATATATGGAAAGGGTGTTTGTGCCGGAGGTTGATTCATCTCACAGCTTCTCTCCAAATCCATTGATAGGAGGAACCTCCGATCCAAATGCCCGCGATGCTGCCACCGCCGGTGAGGTACAATACACCATTTCATAGGTTCTCCAGGAAGCCAGTCACATAGCGCCGCTTTATGGTGCTACAGACTACCACCCGGCCACCAGCATTAGCCTCACCGTCGCCCATTGCTGGGCCAAGTACCAAGTCTTCACGGCCGTCCCCTAGACCTCACGCTCAATCCAACCACCAAAAACCCTTTTCCTGATGCGCTCTCTCTCGTGAGGTGTCCATGCATATATCCCGTGCCTCTCGTGAGGTGTCCATGCACAGCTCTACATGTGTGTCAACCGAGCGCCAATGAGCTCCGTGATTCAGAGGATAAACCATCATCTACCTTTGTTAGGGGCCTTTGTTCATGAGGACTTCGTCGATGTCGTTCGTGAATTTAAAAAAAAAAAAAAAATCTCAGCAGATTTTTTTTTCTTTCTATGGGATTCAGGTCCGTTCACTCCAAAATCAGTTCCGGATACTTAAGAACATAGGTCCAACCTAGTTTGGGAGTCTATTTCTAATTGATTATATTGGTCCAATGAATCTAATAAAATTTTTAACCCATTCATCCCAATAGATCGTAAATAATAGAGAGGATAAAGGACAATAAAAAGTAAACTACGGATGGCATATTTCATTAAACTAATCGATCTGTAGATGTATGATGATAAAATTTTCTTAGATTGCATTTGATAGCCAGTAATCTATTTAAATTGTATGTCTTTTAAGTTAATAAATCAGATTGTCAGGTAATCTAGATTACCTCATGAGAGATAATCTGGATTATCAAGTGAAGGGATGGCTATCCAGATTATCAAAAAGATAATCTAGATTACCAAGTGGAGGGGTGGCTATTCGGATTATTAAATATTTGGTAACCTGACAATGATATATTTAGACAAAAATATCCTCATAAAAAATATATATATAATTATATATATATATATATATATATATATAATAATATATAATATATATATTATATAAATAATATATATATATATAATATATTATAATTATATAATATTATTATATTATATATTTAAATAAATAGATTATTATTTTAATATATATAATATTATATATAGTAATGTATGATAATATAATTAAATATTTTATAATAATATAATATTATAGAACATATTATTTACTTATAATATATAATAGTATATATAATATAATATATATAATATATGAATTATAATATATATTATAATAATGATATAATATATGATATTATAATTATATTATATTACATTATACTATAATAATATTTTTAATATATATATAAATATAAATAATAGTAGAATGTAATATATTATATTTATATATATTATAATTATAATATATATATTTATATTTATCTCATAAATATAATATAATGTTATATTATAATAATATTATAATATAATGTTATATTATAATAATATTATAATATAATGTTATATTATAATAATATTATAATATAATGTTATAATATAATATTATTATAATATAATAATATATGATCATGTATTAAGAATATATTATAATAATATAATATTATATTATATATTATAAATATAAATATATAATATGTAATATATATTGTTGGAGATAAATTTCGCTCCTACCGAAGTCCAGTCTGATGCTTAGCCTAATGTAACTGGCAATCACGGAAGAGCTTCGATCAAAAATTCTTCCTCCAACAGTCGAATCCCAGTCGAACTCCTCCAACGATCGAACCCCAACCGAACTTCTTCAACAACCAAACTTCTCCAACAACCGAACCCCTCCCGGACTCCTCCAGCGATCGAACTCCTTCCAGACTTCTCCATAAGTTGGGCCCCTTCAGTGGCCGAACTCCTTCCGAACTTCTCCTTTAGTTGGATTCCACCAGAAGCCAAACTCTTTCCGAATTTCTCCTTCAATCAAATACCTCCAGGAGCCAAACTCCTTCTAGATTTCTCCTTCTATCAGATTCCTCTAGGAGCCAAACTCCTTCTGGACTTTTTCTTCAGTCAGATTCCTTCAGAAGCTAAATTTCTTCTGAATTTCTCCTTCTATCGGATTCCTCTGGGAGCCGAACTCCTTCCGAATTTCTCTTCTGTCATATTCCTCCAGAAGCCAAACTCCTTCCAAATTTTTTCTTGTATCGGATTTCTTCAGGAACTGAACTCCTTCCAAATTTCTCCTTCAATCGGATACCTCCAGGAGCTGAACTCCTTCCAAATTTCTCCTTCTGTCGGATTCCTCCAAGAGCCGAACTCCTTTTGAATTTCTTCAGGAGCCGAACTCCTTTCGAACTTCTCCTTCAGTCAGATTCCTCCAGGAGCCGAACTCCTTTCAGACTTCTCCTTCAGTCAGATTCCTCTAGCGGATTACTTTCAAATTTCAGTTAGCATTCCTTCCAGATGATCCCCTCTAGCCGTATTTCCTTTAAGAGTCTGAACTCCTCTAGAATTGATATACGTCAAAGTTCTTCACCGACCAACGCCTGCTTCCTTCGAACTTCGATCATTAAATCTCGACGAACGGACACATCACGACAGACGATACCTCTCTCTCCATAGCAAACTCCACGTGGCCCCAAGCGACGCACTACCGAACGGTTACGACTGTCACTATCAGTCTGCTACAGGCGGCACCTCCCTCCATGATAAACTCCACATGACCCCGAATGACCCACTATCGGAGAGCTACGGCTGTCACTATCAGTCTACTGCAGGCAGTACTACAGACGGTGCCTCCTTCCGTGACAGACTCCATGCGGCCTTGAGCGGTCCGCTACCAGACGGCTATGGCTATCACTATCAGTTTGCTATCGGCTTCGTCTATAAAAAGTGACCCTCCAGATATATTTTCTCTAAGCTCTCTTCTCCTTCTCAAAACTCTACCGAATTCTTTTCTGAGCACTTCATTTCTATTGGCCAGAAGAGCTGACTTGATCGTCGGAGGATCCTGCTGAAGCTCCCACCACCGACTCTGAATGGGACTTTATTTTGTAGGTCACCGACGGCGACCTCTTCTTCCTCATCTCTAGCTCGATCTGGTGTCAACCAGATTCTACACCAATAAGATTGGCGCTAGAGAAGGATCCTCTATTCCTGAGGTACCCTTATTCTTGAAATAGTGCTCAGTCGACCCTATGAATCTTTTTCTTCAAGATTCATCTCCATCCTCTTCCTCAATCCCAAGAAATGCCTCCAAGAAAGGCGACTATCTGGAGATCTACCGCTTCTACCATCAGATCTGAGCCAGATCCATCTATTCCTACTCCATTGTCAGGGCTTCAACCCCCACCTCCATCGATGGCTATGGTGGATCCGAAGCAGTTTAACCTGCTAATGCAGCAAGTTCAAGGCCTCATCGAAATGGTGCAGGCCATGCGGCAGCCCTCAGTGATGGTTCTGCAAGAAAATCCGCCATCGGGATGCTAGGAATCAGCCCCAAGGAGGAGCGCTTGGGCTAGCATACCCATCGCCCCTAGGAAAGAGAAACAGAGAGCAGAGGATCCTCGTTCGGATCATGATTCTTCTCTGAAAGAGACCTTTCCCATCTACAGCCAAAAACCTTCTAAGATTTATGATCGAGATGGCATCCTCGATCAGAAACTATAAGAGATGGACCGACGGATTGAGAAACTCTACCATATCATCCCGACTCACCATGACGACGTCTGCACCGATCCTTCTTTCTCTTTTCGAATTATACAAGAGCCCATTTCGCCAAACTTCAAGCTCCCCTAATTTAAAAGCTACGATGGAATCTCTGATCCGATCGATCATCTGGAGGCCTTCCGGACCATGATGCTGCTCCATGGCACACCAGACACCATCTTATACCGAGCTTTTCCATCTATCTTGAAGGGAGCAACAAAAAACTGGTACTCGGCATTGAGGCCAAGTACAATCTTCTCTTTTGACCAAATGAGCCATCAGTTTGTGGCTCACTTCGTCAGCAGCCGACGTCCGCGCTGAGGTTCGAATTTTCTAATAAATATCAAGCAGAAGGAGGGAGAATCCATCTAGGTTTATATCATCCAGTTTAATGCTGTTGCATTGGAGGTCCGGAATCTGGACCAGTCTATTGCAATGGCCGCACTCAAGGGCGGCCTTGGAGGTCCAGAATCTGGATTAGTCTATTGCAATGGCCGCACTCAAGGGCGGCCTTTAGAAGAATGATTTACTGTTCTCCCTGGAGAAGAAGTACCTCAGAGACTTTGCCGATCTGCTAGCTCGGGCTGAGCGATACGTCCGTGCGGAAGAAGCCTTCAAGTTAAAGGATAAAGAAGCTGCAAGAGAGCGGCGGGCGAGCGAGTTTAATAGACCCGCTGCTGATGGAGGGCCGAATGAAGTTCGGCCGCGCTCACAGACTCCCTCCGAGCACAAGTGAGCCTGAACTCTTCGAGCTCGTCATCAAAGAAGCTCCAACAGAAGGGCGCAAAGAAGTTCTCCCCCCAGAATGTTCCACAACTACGCCTCCCTTAATACTCCTAAAACTCAAGTTCTTATGAAAATTAAGAATCAGCTACCAAGATCAGAAGAATTACGATCTCTTCCAAATAAGCACAATCGAAGCAAGTACTGCCTCTACCATCGTGACTACGGCCACGATACTGAAGAATGTATTTAGCTCCAAGACGAAATTGAGGAACTCATAAAGAGAGGCCGACTGGGTCGGTTCCTCAGATGTCGGTCTGAAGCAAGAAAAGATCGGCCAAGGATGCTGCCACAGCCAGAACCACCAATGAGGAAGGAACAATAAGGAGATCGACTGTCTCTTGGCATCATCAATACTATCTCTAGGGGACTTAGTGCTTCAGCGAGCCACCATCTCTTAGCCTCAAGGTCAGGGAAAGCTTGTCCTAAATTGGGAAGGTCAGTATGAAATAGAAGAGATCGTTCGGCCTGAAACTTATCACCTGAAGGAGCTCGGAGGAACAACGCTTCCACGACCTTGAAATTCAGAAAATCTGAGGATGTACTACCAGTAATTTTTCTTTAATAAAATTCCTCCATTTCAATATTATTGTTTCTTGGTACAAAAACTATGTGATGACAGGGAAGAAGTAATCAATAGTGGCTACGTTAGGAACAGAAAAAGAATCTCATCCTAACATGAGCAAGTCAAAGGCCTCATTCATTTTAGACGAGATGAGGGAAGAGGCCATGACAATGGTCCTTATGTGCCCCTACAGTCTGTTAGGAACAGGAGGAGAACCTCGTCCTAATGTGAGAAAAGTCGAAGGCCTCATTCATTTTAGATGAGATGAGGAGAGAGATCCTGACAATTGCCCTTATATGCCCATACAGTCCGTTAGGAACAAGAGGAGAATCTCATCCTAATGTGAGTAAAAGTCGAAGGCCTCGTTCATTTTAGATGAAATGAGGGGAGAGGCCCTAACAACGCCCTTATGTGCGCCTATAGCCTATTGAAACAGGAGGAGAACCCCATCCTAACATGAGCAAAGTCGAAGGCCTCGTTCATTTTAGACGAGATGAGGGGAGAGGCCCTAACAATGGCCCTTATGTGCCACTACAATCCGTTAGGAACAGGAGGAGAACCTTATCCTAACGTGAGCAAAATTGAAGGCCTCATTTATTTTAGACGAGATAAGAGGAGAGACTCTGACAACGGCTCCTTCAACCTCAACCGGAGATAAGATCTCCCTCGAGCTTCAATATCAACGTCAACAGGGGATTAGATCTCCTTCAACCTCAGCTAGAGATAAGATCTCCCCCGAGCTTCAACTTCAACATCAACAGAAGATAGAATCTCCTTCAACCTCGATCGGAGATAAGATCTCCCCCGAGCTTCAACGTCAACGTCAATAGGAGATAAGATCTCCTTCAACCTTAGCTGGAGATAAGATCTCCTCCGAACTTCAACGTCAACTTCAATAGGAGATAAGATCTCCTTCAACCTCCGCTGGAGATAAGATCTCCTCCGAGCTTCAACGTCAACATCAATAGGAGATAAGATCTCCTTCAACCTTGGTTGGAGATAAGATCTCCTCCGAGCTTCAACGTCAACTTCAATAGGAGATAAGATCTCCTTCAACCTCGGCTAAAAATAAGATCTCCTCCAAGCTTCAATGTCAACGTCAACAGAAGATAAGATCTCCTTCAACCTCAGCAGGAGATAAGATCTCCCCCGAGCTTCAACCTCAATGGATGTAGAGCCCGAAAAAGGACTTCGACAGTCGTCTTTTTTGTACTCCCTTTCTTCGAATTTTGAACTCAAGAGTGGGGGGACTATTATTGGGGATAAACTCCACTTCCGTCGAAGTTCAGTCTGATACTTAGCCTAATATAACTGGCAATCATGGAAGAGCTTCGATAAAAAATTCTCCCTCCAGCAGTCGAACCCCAACCGAACTCCTTCAACAGCCGAACTCCTCCAGCGACCGAATCCCTTCCGGACTCCTCCAGCAACCGAACTCCTTCCAAACTTCTCCTTCAGTCAAATTCCTTCAGGAGCCGAACTCCTTTCGGACTTCTCCTTCAGTCGGATTTCTTCATGAGCCGAACTCCTTCCAGACTTCTCCAAGAGCCAAACTTCTTTCAAACTTCTCCTTCTATCGAATTCCTTCAGGAGCCGAACTCCTTCCGGACTTCTCCTTCAATCAGATACCTCCAAGAGTCGAACTCCTTCCGGATTCCTCCAGGAGCCGAACTCCTTCCGAATTTCTCCTTTAGTCGGATTTTTTCAGGAGCCAAACTTCTTCCAAACTTCTCCAAGAGCCGAACTCCTTCTATCGGATTCCTCCAGGAGCCGAACTCCTTTCGGACTTCTCCTTTAGTCGGATACCTCTAAGAGCCGAACTCCTTCCAGATTTCTCCTTCGGATTCCTTCAGGAGCCGAACTCCTTCCGGACTTCTCCTTCAGTCGGATTCCTCCAAGAGCTGAACTCCTGAATTTTTTCTTCTATCGAATTTCTTCAAGAGCCGAACTCCTTCTGAACTTCTCCTTCAGTCGGATACCTTCAGGAGCCGAACTCCTTCCGGATTTCTCCTTCTGTCGGATTCCTCCATAAGCCAAACTTCTTCCATATTTTTTCTTCAGTCGAATACCTCCAGGAGCCAAACTCCTTTCAAACTTCTTCTTCAGTCGAATTCCTCCAGGAGCCGAACTTCTTTTGGATTTCTCCTTCTATCGGATTCCTCCAGGAGCCGAACTCCTTCCGGACTTCTCCTTCAATCAGATTCTTCCAGTGGATTACTTCCAGATTTCAACTAGTATTCCTCTCGGATGATCCCTCTAGCCGTATTTTCTTTAGGAGTCCGAACTTCTCTAAAATTGATATACATCAAAGTTCTTCACCGACCAACGCCTGCTTCCTCCGAACTTCGACCATTAAATCTCGACGAACGGGCACATCACGATAGACAATACATCTCTTTCTGTAGCAAACTCCATGTGGCTCCGAGTGGCCCACTATCGGATGGTTACGACTGTCACTATTAGTCTGCTACAAACGATGCCTCCCTTCGTGACAGACTCCATGCGGCCCCGAACGATCCATTATCGAATAGCTACGGCTGTCACTATCGGTCTGCTATAGGTGGTGCTACAAGCGGTGCCTCCCTCCATGACAGACTTCATATGGTCCCGAGCGGTCCGCTACCAAATGGCTACGGCTGTCATTAACAGTCTGCTACCAACTCCGTCTATAAAAAGTGACCCTCCAGATACGTTTTCTCTAAGCTCTTTTCTTCTTTCTAAAACTTTGTCGAATCCTTTCCTGAGCACTCCATTTCTATTAGCCAGAAGAGCTGATTTGATCGTCGGAGGATTCTGCTGGAGCCCCCACCACCAACTCCGGACGGAACTTTATTTTGTAGGTCACCGACGATGACCTCTTCTTCCTCAGCTCCAACTCGATCCAGCATCAACCAGCTTCTGCACCAACATATATTATAAGATATAATATATATTTATATTATAAATATAATATTATATAATTATAATTATAATTATAATATTATTATATATTATAATAATATTAGAATATAATAAATTTATATTATTATATATAATATTATTTTATATTATATTATATTAATATATTATAATATATATTATAAATAAAAATATATATTAGGTAATATATATTATAATATAATATATATATATAATATTTATATTTTGTGCTTAGGATATGATTTTTAATAAATTTAATCTAAAAGTATTTTAAAAATTTGATGTTACATTACCATATTGTCATACCAAACATGTCAATCAAAATTTTCAGTTATTTTACTGCAATATTATCTAATACCAAATATAGTAATCAATATTATTAGCAATCTATTTAGATTGCTGATTATCTAGATTACTAAATCTAAATTATTACTGTCTAGTAATGCATCAAATACAATCTTAAGAAAATATTTTGCTCACCCCAGGTGGTGAGCTTTTTCGTTCACCATCTGTAGTAATTGGTACAAGCACAGGTTTAGATAAAAAAAATATATATTTTATGAGGTGCTGTATTTTTTTTTTTTTTTCATCTGGACTCGTGCATGAAGCAATCACGATGGGCCGCGAAGCAATTACCATGGCCGTAAGCGTGGAAGCTCATCACCTACCGTGTTCTTATAACATGAGAACGGGCCCAGAGGGTTTTTTCTGAGGGGACCCATCGACCGAGTCAAAAGACCGCGCACGCGCATTTGTACAACCATATACCGTCACTAAATCCATCCATCCATTCTGGATGGCTAGGATCATTCGCTGCCGGCTCTAGCCGGTAAAGGCCAAAATATGTTGGGAAGTCGGAATTCTGGTAACATGAGATTGGATCCCAAAGGAGCGTCCAAAAATAAGTCGGATGTTAAGCGAGCATGCGGGGATCCTCTGATGGAGTTAAAAGACGTGCACGCATGTATAGACACGTGCCATCACTAAATTTATCCGTTCATTCTGAGCAGTTCTTATCAGAAGCCAAACTGTTTTGGAAAGATAAAAGGTCCCATAAGCAACAAGCTAACCAACCACTATGAATCAAAAAGGTTGCAAATTAGAAAAACTAAAAGCTCCTCCATCTAAAGAAAATTCGATAAGGCCGTTGTCGGCTTGGTCATACGTGTTGGAGAGATTCTTCATGATCCATTTTAAAATCTTAACGATCTTTATGGATAATTTAGATATAATTCTTATTTAGTATAATATTCTGATATGTATATGATAATTAATAATATCATATATATCATTTAATATGCATTATATCATTCATCATATTTCAATTATATTCTATAACTACGTAAAATTTGGTATTATATAATATAAATGTAACAAAATATAAAATCTATTATACTGATAGAAATAGATACAAAATTATATTGATTGGACATAGTAAATCTATAGTTATATTAGGTTATCCTCACCAGATTTTAATCCTGGTCAAAATCTGGTAAGGACGGGATTCAAACCAAGCTCACCGGTATCAACATCCAATGATTTTACCAAGCCAGTTAGCATCCCCATTCAATTAATACTTTTCAAGCGCCATAGAACTATTCCTTCCTCCAAGAAAAAAAATAAGCAATCTCTTGTCGAGAATTTTTCAAGTCTCTAGCCCTTTTTATCCTTAGCAAGGGCCCAAGGACAGTGATGCTAGATACCTGATAGATGTGAAGGGGCACAATCAAGATTGTTATCAAGCTCATGAATCTGGTATCTTGCTGATGAATTAGTTTTACTTTAGATATTATTTGTGTCATTAGAACAGATGGTCCAAAATTCCAAGCATTCTTTGCATTAATCAGCTCAACCAATTCCAATATTCCAAGCATTAAAATGGTATCAGAAGGCGCAATCAAAATTTCTCTTCACTAGGCAACAAAAGCATGCAGTGGCCCAAAACACAACCAAATGATGTATATTCATTTCCAAACCACCATTGTTAATAATAAAGAACAACAAACTGCACAAGATTCCTAACATTATCCGGTCTGGGGAACGTCTGATGTATGCAACCTTATCCCCACATATAAAGAAGCTATTTTCATGTTTCGAACATGCAACCTCCAGGTTGTAATAACGCAACCTTTCCATTGCACTAAGTCTCACCCTCTAAACCATCATTATTAATCAATTCCCAGATTGCCAAGATTATTCCTAGAAGGACAAGATTTCATAGCAAACTTGAGCCCTTGAAGAAAGAGGAGACACCTAGATAAAAAGGATCATCTAATTCTTTCCACTTGATCTCTAATCCTAGCATCATTAAAAACATAGAAAACCAATAAAACCTACATTTCGAGCCACCACTGTGACTTTCAACAAAAATCAGGTCAATGAAAAGACACCTTACATTTCACTTAGGAGAAATTTCTTGTCTTGAACTAATTATCCAAGCTGGATGTGGAATTTAGGTTTCATTGACATAAATCATTCAGTTGCAAGAACAGAAAAACAGAATTTTCAAACTCACAATGTTCCGAATGCCAAGAGCCGTTGAATTGGGTCAAAAGCCGAAAGGATGCAGTATATGGAATGCCATTAATGCACAGCAATTTGTAGGTCCAGGTCAGCTGAGGCCGCATATCTATTTTGTGTTTCATGCTGTGTCAGCAAAATAAGGAAAAAAAAAGGTCAACAGAACAAGTAAATAACATGTGGATAAGCTGATCTAAACCTAAATAACGTCAGCATGTTCCCATGTAAAATCAGAGCATTTAAGGCATGAAACTGAACTATGAAGTAGACTTTAAAAGAACAATACACCACCACCTCCATGGTCTAAAGCAATATCAAATGTATGGAAGAAAACACAAAATGATTTTATATATCCATCACATTTTCAAACTGACTTATATTGTTTCCACTCCAAGAAACATTTTACACATGCATATTTTCAAGGAATGGGATCCTAAAGATACTTTGGCATGATGATGCATATCAATTCTTCTGAGTTAACATACAACTCAACAGGTATGACTAGTGGGGGATGCTCACTGAGTGTGTATTATGTCCTAGCACAATTCAAAGGAGTAGGCATCCATAAGCCACTTGAGCCCAGAAACCTAGAGATGGCCGGTTAGCGCCAGCCTACAAAGGAAACCTTATAAACAAGCTTCTGGAAATGGAATGGCAACAAAAACTTTGGTCACATTAAGGCAGCATGAAAAAGTTTCTCAATGCAACACAGGGACACTGAAAGGGTGGCCATGCATGTTGGTAACCAGAAAATCTCGATAGCCATGAAAGGAAAGAAGTTTTTCTTTGAGTGAAAGTGAACAGGGAGTAGAATCAAATCTGGCAATTGTACACTGGAAGAAACATTGATGTGCAGATAGAAAGAAGAAAAAAGAAATTATTTTAAAAGAACTGGTTGATAATGAAGGGTGCCTTCCATACTGACAAGGTCTATTGCATGTTTTGTATTATATAAATCAAATTGGTCCAGTGATCCATATATTGCTTCATATTTTCATCTCAACGTTCAGAAACTTGATTTTGGCTTCAGATATTACCAGGCCGAATGAATTTTAGTTTCAGTAGTTTCTTCAGCTCCAATATCAGTAGTTTGACAATTCAAAAAAAAAAAAGAAAAATCATAAGGAAATCAGAAGATAAGTACATACAGGAAAACATAAACAAGCAAGACCACAACAGCAGTGATTGGGCATCATTTGGGATAATATTATACTATTTGGGATCTTTTTGGTGTATAGCATCAGTTGTTTGGGCATTGACTAGTTATGGATCATAAGAAGTAAAAGGAAGTACAAGAAATAACAGTTTCACATCATTCTAGGGTATAATAATAATATCAATGTCTGCCAAACTGACCTAAACACTATCAATTTCATGATGTATTGAGCTGAACCGATGTGGAACTAGATCGATTTACAGGTTCAGTTTGGAACTTGGTGCGAACCAGCCCAAATCACTTTGAGCCAAGTATAACTGCCCAGTTTCAAGCAATTCCACTCAATTTGACTGGTCGAACCAGCTAGAGTTTATAAAACCCCTTCTAGTTCCCCATTTAATCTGCAATCACTGACTTCTCACTCGCTCGCTTGCTCTGGAAGCATGGGGAACCTTGCCAATGGCCTCTGCCTTCCAGACTCTCTCTCTCTCTCTCTCTACACAATGGGAGACCTTGCCTATGCTCATGGTGGCCATGGCTCCTCCACCAAAGCCACCACCACCACCATTATCTCCAGGACCAATATCCTCTGATAAAAAGAAAACTCTCTCTCTCTCTCTCTCTCTCTCTCTCTCTCTCTCTCTCTCTCTCTCTCTCTCCATGTCTCTCTAAATCTCGGGCAAAACCCTAGATTGGGTGAATCTGCATCGTATTGGCACCATTGTTGTGTTGGTATGGTCCTGTAACCATGTAATGTATTGTATCATGCCAAAGAGGTACCTGACCAGTATGGATCAAGGTTCCAATTTTGACGAAAAGCAAGCATATGAGAACTAATGTCCATAAAAGTATGAGGATAGTCAATATGAATTGAAAATTAAATTTCCAGTAAGCAACAAATGGAAGAAATAGATCAATATTTTGCTTAGAAAAAAATTGCAATACCTTCACTGAAATGTCAAAAAATCTCATATAGATCTGCAATATCAAGTATATTTGTAGGATAGGGATCAAAAGACTTATCTAAAACTCATTTGTGTTAAAACTTCACACCATGTAGAAGAGATCTGGCTCAAATCTTGCAGACCAACTCTTTGACAACCCAATGTACTTCACAAAGCCCTTTCTCTTTCCCTGACAAGATTTCTCAAGAAATCAAAAAATTTCTAAAGCCTTGAAAATATTAATATTCATTTTAAATTTCTGTTAACCAAACATCTAAATATTTCTAACTTTTCAAATTTGCCAAATTTAAGATGGATCCTAACAAATAGTTCTAAGTCTTCTGAAAGTTCATATAGATGAACAAAAATGATCGAAGTATAGTGCAAACAGGTCAGTTTTGCCAATCAAAATAGAACAAGATTCAGATTAGCTTCCACAGGACGTAATACATCTCAATTACATTTTGAGTTTACAATGAAACTTAAGGCTATGGTATATTTGTGCAGGAAAGGAAAAAGGAAAAGTCACATTATCATTGTAAGAAAAACTTTGATGAGTTCCACAAGGATTAATATATACATGAATTCCAACTCCAAATGGTGGTTCAAGGATTTTAACATGGGCATCATCTCCAGATTTGCATGAAAGTATTTCCAGATAAGGCAGCTCCAGAATTCTGAAAGGTTGGTTAGGAAAAGGTAGTAACAGCAGCACATTATCCAGAGCAAGCATAAACTGCCGGTAATTTACCTTTACAAACAGATACAAAAGAATCGATCATACAAAGCTGTGTATGCACAAGCACAATGCAATGTCATTACATATAGTATTTGTACATATGACACCTTATACACGTCTGAATTCAAACTGGCAACAATTCATGGTACAGTACTAACTTGAGGAATTATAGAGCTTTAAATATTGATCAAGCATCAGCTAGTCGCTACAAGTCTACAATGTACCAGGATATGTTGGGCAACCAACACTTCTAGACTGAAAATAACTGCACTTTTTTAAGTAAGATTTGCTTTCTTAGTAATAGATAGGAGTGACACTTTGTAATGACAGATATTTCCAATAATGAAGAACAATAAATAAAAATAGGTTTCTTACTCAGTTATAGTGGATGAAAATTGAGATTGCTCAAAAACTTTTCCTCAAATACCTGAGCAATAAATTACTTTATAATGCCTGGATGAGTGAATAAGTCAATGTAGGCTGATGACAAGTCACCTAAGTAGAAGGACATCAATTTCAGAACAAATGGACCTCATTGTTTCTATTCTTTCCTCTTGAGGCTCAGCCATGTCCTTTTTTATCTAAATTGCATTGAAATTTACAACCAATCATAGGCCTAAAATCAGAACCAGCTTCACAATAAAATCTTAAAAGTCAACATTAGAACAATCGGAAAACTTGTTTTTTTATCACAGAACTAAGTGTGGGTATAGAATCAAAGCCACTTTTTTTTTTTGGCAAGAAAAAATCAAAATAAAGAATTCAAGAATCCAACGAATATATGAATCCAAAAGGTTCAAACAGAAAAATTCAAGAAAGGAAGAAAGCTGGGAAGAGGACATTCAACAAAGAAGTCAATCTGATTGAGAGATCACATGCGATTGCATGAGTTGTTAGTACCTTGGGCACAGCCTTCTAGAAGAGGTGCTTGGGAACATCGGCTCCAACTTGGGATCTGGGTTCTCACTAAGAGATGGGGCAGCCAGCTGGCAGGGAAGAGAGAAACTCGCAAATTCAAAAACAAAGATTTTTGTCCTCCTATGTTTAATCTTTTCTGATGTTTTAATTCAATGAGATCCCCCTCTTTAGAGTAATGTCTGGATTATGTTGCATGTGGCAAACCTGTCCACAGTGGTTCCTTTCAATGTTGTTATTGGTACTGCTCCAGACCTTCTCATAAGCTATTATTTGGACCTCTTGTTATATGAGTTCTATTTCACCTTAGCATCTTGGAGCATGTGATATTCAAATTATGTTCATGGATCTTTCTTTTCATTTTTTTTTTGCCTTCTCTGAGAACTAGGATAGGAGGAAATCGGGTGGGGGAAGAGGGGACATGGATCATGGATCAATTTTGGTGCGCAACATTCTTATTTACATAATAAAGCTGACAATTTTGTAAACTTTTTTAAAGCCTTTATGATTGCTGTACAACTTACAAATTGCATCTTAAGGGTTTTTTTTTTTTTTTGAAATTTTATAAGGAAAAGCGGTAAAGATGATTACCATGCATTTTTTTCTTGCTTGACTTTAATTGCCTGTCCAGCCTCTTTGTCCTCGTATAGCCTAAGTGGTCCTTAGTAATTTGTCATGGTGAACACCATGAACTTTGGCTAATGTTTCCTTCCAGTTAACATAGCCATCAATGCAGGGTCCTGAGAGAAAACCATCATTCTGAGACCTTCAGACTCCCTTGTTTCACATGTTCCAACTAATTTAGTTGAAAGTCAATTACTCCTTACTTGGACATTAGCTGCTTTAGGTTTCAACAAATCTTAAAAGAAATACCTCTTTTCACAAGCTAAGCCTCTTTTAGAAGTTTCAACCCATCCAATCTACATTCATATGAAGAGCCCCAAATTTGCAGAAATAAATGATGTAGCAAAACCATCAAAGGACAACCCTGATGCATACGAGTACCATCCAGGTTTGACAGATTTTCATCATAGGATGAGAAGAATGAGTTTTCTTATCCTTTTTGAGATGGTTAACTTTGATTGGATCTATTACCACTTACTGTTTCTATCCTGTTTTTGCTCATATGCAGTGCAGATGCTTCAACATATATGTGAAGGAGTTGCCCAAGTTTCAAAGTAGCTTTTCTACGCTAAAGTGTAAGTGCTGCCTTCATTTTAATAACCTTGGTTGAATTCTATAGTGAAAGAAACTGTTTCAATATTAGACTGAATTATTACGTTAATGTTTTAGGTTGGCTTGGAGGGTTTCTGACTGTACTCCAAGGATATTTCACTTAGTTTGTCTTGCAATATTTGTAGAACTTGTTACCATTAACTCATTATAAATGTTTTCTCTTGACATGCTTAATTTTTGCATAACTTTATGATGGCTGTTGAGGCTTGACAATAACTGTGCTATTATAGTCTATGTTGGCATGTTAAATTTTTGTTATGAAACTTTAATTTACCATCCCTCTAACTAATGCATGACTCAAATTTCCTTTTGGCAAATTCTTCGTTTCTTGTTGTTACCTTGAGCAATTGTTTTCTTGAATCAGAAAAAAATAATAAATAGCAAAATTTGATTCTATTGTTTTTCTTAATTGAAGTAAAGGCATGTTGCTATTGGCAATTCTTCCTGTTAAATAAACAAGAAATGCTATAAAGTTTTGACTTCAGATATCAGTATCTTAGATCTTGATATCACTGTTTGTGACCTGCAGCACAGATTGAGAGAGTAAATTTGTGCCCCACACCAATTTACTTTATATATATATATATATGCATATGCACAGACATAAACGCACGCACGTGCACGCGCACGCACGCACACACATATATATATATATTGTAAATTATGAATAATTATAATTTTTGGTTGTAATAGTTCCTTTAATGCACATGCATCTGCACATAATTAATTATTAATACCAAAATGTCTTCATTCTTTTTCTTTTTGGTACACTTGTTCAGTTGGGCAAAGAAACTTGGACCCACATAAGTGTAACAAATATATGAATTAGAAATAGGCAGATGCATGGGTAAAGTTACTGATATCATTTCTAGCTCCTGAACAATGACGCAACAGAAAGTTGCTGGAACAAGAGGAAATAGATAAAAATGCAAATTTTCTAGATATTTTCATAAGAAGTCTATTTCAAAAACATCTAAATTACAGAAAGTGCATGTCACCTTTATAATTAGCATTAGCTAAAAATATTCTCTCTCAAATGGCCACATTTTTGAGCTTTTGTATAATTTAACTTTTGATTGTTGGTAGCAGAATTAGGCTTTTCTTGAACAGCCTTCTTGGCAGGAGCTTAGAGATAATGCACTTCCAGTCCTGTAAAATAGATATGAACAACCTTGCTTGAGTATTTGTAAAGAATGTAGTAGTCTTAAGTGGTACTCTTAATACATAAATGTTGATAGTTTACTCTCCTAAAATGGAGGGGAAAAAGTTAATTGCATTTTATTCAGAAATGAACTGTTATGGCCCAAACATCATCAATAACATAAGCACCTTGGATTGTATGATCTAGAAATTTTGTAGAATTCTCAACATTCTTCCCAGATGAACTTAGGGGATTCATTGTCCACAACTGGATATATGATCAGCATACTAATGAACCTTGGATTAAATTAACATCTAAACACAGAACTGTAATATGATAAATTTCTGAAAGGGCGTGATTGGGAGTTACTTTTTCAAATGATTAGATACCGATTATTCTCCAATTGTACCCAATCATTTATGGTTCACCAAAGAGCAATCATACGAAGGATCCAACTCATCATCTGTTAGAAGCCAATCTCTGAATAAACAAAATAGGGCACTTCTATACAAGAGGAACTCAGAAATAACAAAGTATTTACACCAAAGCATAGGTTTTGGGAGCTAAAAAGAATACCTGATTACCTCAGTAGTTGTTTGAAGACCTCTGGCTGGCATCGCCACTGAAATATCAATATCATTAGCAACCTCAATCATTCTCTTGCAATTCTTTTAGAGCATTGCAGCAATGAAATCAAAGTAAACTTTTTTTGGACTTTTAGATTTTTGATACCAAGAATCAAGTGTCTTTAAGTATTCATGCAATCATAAATATATTTCAATTACTACTTAAGTCAATGATACACACAAAAATTGAATAAAAAACAGCAATTTCTGAATTTGGAAAGAAAATAAAACAATGTTTGGACACATCCGTTGTAGGAATATAGAAGAAAACATTTGGAACATAATAAATTTCAAAGAAAAGATACTTCTTAGGAGCTCAGTATTTTCAATTCAGCCCAAATATTGATTTTGTATTTTACCAAAACAGCTTATACTCTATCTCAGCTTGAAAAAGGAATAAGAGAATGATTTAACTCCAAGTTCCTCAGCTCATAATAATCTAGACTATCCCACGACAAGTTATGCTTGAAGGCTTGCTCCTTTTGACTGAATCTCCTCCTCTTCTAGTTCTTTAATGGCTGCTATAAGGCTGCGCGTAATCCCCTTAAGGTACAAACCACTCTCTTTCATCTCTTCCAAAAGCTTCTCTGCCATACGCCAGTCTAAAGCCTTGAGGCACAATGACTGTATCATTTTATCATACTCATCTGTGTTTGGCTGTAAACCATCTTCCTTCATCTCCTTCAAGCATTCAAGGGCCTTCTCAAACTCCTCCATCTTGCAATAACCACGAATAAGTGTGTGGTAAGTGACAGCACTCAGCTTAGGATGCCTTTTTTTTGCTTCACAGAAGATCTTATAGGCCTCATCCATCAGACCACCCTTTGCAAAGCCACTCATGATGACACTATATGTATAAACATCCGGCCTCAGTCCTCTACTGTCCATTACTTTCGTCAAAGCTATCGCATCCTCCATTTCTCCTTCTCTAGACAGTGCAGTAATAACATAATTGAACACAGCATTTCCAGGTGCAGGCCCGGAATCAACCATTCTCATTAACAATTTCTTTGCTTCACGCAGATGTTTAGTCCTACACAAGCCCTGAACAACTGAAGCAAAAGGTCTATTTGCATACTTGAGAGATTCCCCTGAGTAGTCCGCCAGCAACTCCAGAGCTATAAGAACAGTTTCATCATTTCTAGACAGGCCACCAACCAAAACTTCCAAGCAAGAACTTGGTGGATATATCTTATTCTCTTTTGCCTTCAAATATACCAAGTGTGCCTCTTTTGCCTTCTTTCCCCTGCAGAAGAAAGTAATGATCTTACCAACCTTCTCGCCATCAGGAAGACTTCCTGAATTCAGCATCCTCTCAACAACTGGCCAAGCAGTATCAAACATGCACCGCCTGCCAAGAGCTTCAATCGTAAAGTAGTAAGTGTTAGCATCTGGACTACAGCCAAACTCATCAAACTTGTTGAAAACCTCGAGACAAGCTCTGGCCTTCCCCAGCTTCCACAAAATGGCGATCAACTGGTTAAGAGTCTGAGTTTTTAGCAATCCTCTCTCACATCCGATCTCCTTAACCAAATCCCACAACATGTAAGCTTCCATCTTGCTAAGCTCAGCACAACTGCTAACTCCATTGACAAGGAGCTCCACATTCCTCGAACTTTTCACCGTGTTGTCATTCCTCGAAGCCCACCTGAAGAAACCAACCAAATTTTCTGCTGGAACAAGTGGAGTTTGAAGAACCCTGGCCACAAACGCTTCACTCAAACTCAAATCCATATTGTTTAAGCCCGATTTTAATTGCTCTTGCGAAGTACTTTGGAGAAGAGATTGAACCTTCTCGAGTCGCTCGATGTCGATCTCAGCAACCTCATCTCCTCCTACTGTGTCCTCCGGCGTAAAAATATCCGTGGAATCGTCACCGCGGACACTTTCTTCCCACAAAGAACTCAGGCTGCTCTCTCCTTCGACCTCGCTATGCCCCTTGACCTCACCAAAATCCAACGGAGAACTTCCTGATTCCTCCGACACCATGCTGGGATTGGAATCCATCAGAATAGCGTCGGATTCATCGCCAAAAACCGAATTTTGATCGACCGCATCCTTACCTGACTCCACAAAATCAAAGCTAGAGCTGTTTCCATCCTCCTTTCGGGACGCCACTTCGCTGCCGGATGAGAAGAATCTAGGGACTTGGTGGTGCGAGCTGGTGAGCAGAATCCGTTTGGATGGAAACGGGGTTGGATGTGGGATTTGGGTTGGGGTTTTGGATGGGAATTGGGAAAGCAACGGACGAGGAGGCCTTCGAATGGAGGAGGACCGGAGAAGGAAAACCGTAGCCGCTTTGGATCTCCACATCTCTTTCTTCTCCTCTGCACGATGTGGAGGCTGGAGAACAGGGAATGGGAGATTTAGGGTTTACGACGCCCTGCCAAAATAACGCCGATATTTCCAAGAAACGGGCTACCGCGAAACCGTCTTTTTCAGATGATATGCATATGGAAATAACAGCCGTTATCCACCATTATAACAGGACACTGCTGATGATTATGAGGAAAAATCACTGTTATTTGATCATTTCGTTGATCAAGTCAAAATAAATTTATTAAGATTTCTATTTGATATCATTTTTTTTCATTTAAATAATGTAAATATTGAAGGTATCAGCTTATCAAGTTGGTACAGTTCTTGGTGCTGGACTAAGTATCTATCTTATTTGCTAATTAATGATGATCATGTCAAAATCAAGGAGACTAATATACTTAATTCTCATAATAAGTGGAAGTTGAGGGTCTTTCTAGCCATAAATTCTATAAAAATCCACTTAGATGCTAGGTGCTTTTGAGAGTTATATATTGTCACATACGGTGGATAGCTTCAACATGGGGCACCTAAAGTAATATGTATAGCATAATTCTTTAGCTATTTATCCATTTTACACCATTTATATCAATGAGCTAGTTTAATTCCATATGCATTGCATGTGCACATGCAAGGATGCCCTACTCATTAAAATCTTTATTATATAAACATGAAGTGCCTTATATGAGACATATGTTCTATGCTCCTTTTTAATCTAGAAGCTTGAACTCGACTCAACTTAAAATACTCAGGCTCGAGTTCGATCAAGCCTTAATATTTTAAGTTTGAACTCAACTTGATAAAAATAGATAAAGCTCAAAATCGACACGACTCGACTCGAATATAAACCAAACCATACTCGAGCTTGAGTTTGAATTCGAAATTGAGCATTATCTTACTAATAATATATATTAATATATATATATATTATAAATAAAATTAATATTATACATACTCGAGCTCGACTCGAAAAGCTACTCGAGCTCGACTTGCATACTCAAGCTCAACTCAAACTCGATAATAACTGAGTCGAATCGAGTCGAGCTCAAGTAGCTCGCGAGCAACTCGACTCGTTTGTAGCCCTAATCTTCACCTTGATCCATGCCCTTATTAGCTACATATCTCTCTTTTTTTTTTGAGGATGTTGTAAGAAATCATAAGCTTGAATGCGGAAAAATCATACTTCTAGCCATTGTTGTTCAACTCATGAATGAATTCTCGATTCAAAATCTGCAACTGCAATGATCTGCAACCTGTGATCACAAGAGAAATACTAGATGCTTCTCGCATGACAAGCAGCATCTTGATTTTTCTAATCATACTCTGAGTATTTTTAATAGAGAGAATCTCACAAGCTTTCAGATGAGTAGGAGACCAAGTCCATATGTGTCTATTTATAACATGCCTTATCCATTAAAGGCAGTAATTGAATCAGTCATAAAGACTACAAGATAGACATTATCCATGATATTTGGGTAGAGCTCTACTTTATCAAACCATCTAATATATCCCTATCCCTTAATTAGAGGTTTATCTTTAGTCAGAATATAGATTAATTAAACTACATAAAACAAAATCAGATGCATGTTAGTGTGGGCCACATCCAAATAGGTTCAATAAAAAAATCACAACATTCTTCCACTTGGCCCAACCTAACACAAGCATTTTCATTTTAATTATTTAAAGTATTTTAAAAATCTTTAGTTAAATATTATCTAAATTTGATAGTTGAAAACTATTATGGCCACATTTAAAAAACTTCATTCCTCTATAGTATATATACTATATACTTAATCATAAAATAATCATCAGTGCGAATCATAGTGAAAAATATTTTATCAAATAACACATGATTTTTCATATATTATGACATTAATGACACCTCAAAATTACGTTCTTTATGTGAAACTTTAGCTTTATGAATAGACAAAACTTAATGTCTATTTCTTGATCAACTTTATATCATATGATAAATAGCTGATCAGCATAAAATAAACTAAATTATAAAATCTAATATAATCAATTTATACATAGTGTTTAATACACATCAACCACTAAATGAGCTGTATCCCTATATGATCTACCTGACTCTCAAAATCTCGGAAATAAGTTCTTTAGTCAGTGGATCTAAAATTTTTAGCTCTATATGATATATTTTATAAATACGATGTCATTTATTCTCTCATAAAAAGCCAAGTACTTAACACCAATATACCTACTGGTGCTTACACTTTCATACTGTATGAGAATCTTACTTGCAAAAAAATTATCATAGAATATCTTTATCGGTCTGCTAATAAAGTCAATAACTCTAAGTCCTATGATAAAATTTTGCAATCTTATAGCTTATGAGAAAGTTTTATATACACTACATACTCTGCTTCCATAATGAATATAGTAAACAAGATCTTATTTTACATACATCCATGACATTAGCACCTCTTGTAGGTAGAAAGATATCTTAATAATATGCTTTCTACTATTGGTGCATCCAGCAAAGTTCGATTTTCTAATAGCCTATTACTTCATGATGATCAGACCAACTGTATGTGAGTATGTAAATTTTTGTACCCTACAGGTAGTGCATGACTTTCTTTACATCTTTTCGATACTTTATTCCTAGATCATATTAATAATGTCCAAACATCAGCAAAAGCAATGTCTGGATGCATGCAAACATGAGCATAAACTCTCAACACTAGATGCATAGATTATGGATTTTATTTTCTTTATTTTTATCCTAATTCTTGGATATTGAGTTTTATTAAATTTGTCATCCTTTATATTATGAACACATCTAGAGAAATATTTTTCTAGCCCAAATTTAGTGCTTTAAAGATGTAAGTCCTTTAAGATAGTTTAAGTAGCCTTAAGGATCTATCTCAATGAGTGTGAATGCCGATAACTTAAGTAGCTTCATCTATATCTTATATCTTAAAATTTAGAGATAAAAATTATTTGATTTTCTTAAGTGAACTTAAATTACTGTTGGCAAGCAGAATACTATAAACTTACTTCCACTGACCTTCAGATATATAGAATTTTTTTTAAGTTCAAAAATAATGATAATCTAACTAAAATCAAGACACTATAGTGTGGAAGTCTATTTAAGTTCATAATTAAATTTTTTTTTAATTTGCAAACCATATATCTTTGTCCACTGACTATAAAATTTTTCATGTATTATACCATATAGATCTCTTTTTTTAGATCATTATTAAGAAAGATTATTCTTATAGCCATCTAATATAGCTTTAGATCAAAAATAAGCTAATAAGATCATGACAATTCTAAAAAAATAGTCAATCCTTTCTTTTATGTAAACCCCTTTACTACAAGTCTGGCTTTATATTTTTTAACCTTATTTCTAGATATGGTTATTATGTATAGAGCCCAGCTCTTCTTTTATGGTATCTAACCATTATAAAGTATCGACACCACTCATAGCTTATAAGAACATCTCAATGTCATCAATCCTTTTACCCACATTAGTCAGATGCACCATATAATATGGAGATATAATAGATTTTTTTACTTTAATAGATCTCTTAAGAACTGTCCCCTGATCCGTTTATGATGGTGGTTAGATAGTTATCTTTTTGACGATAGAAACCTCATAGAGTGAAACTTAATGAAGTGATGATTCCTTCTGAATATTATTTTAAAGAATAATAATATGAACCATTATTTTAGTTTACTTTATAGGCTTAGTATTTTCTTAAGATAATGTCTTAAGGTTCTCTAATCCCACTACATATGCTAATCTCTATAATTTAGCTTTATTAATTTTCTACTATCTATGGTATAGAAGATGGATGATAAAATCTATACCATTTTGATCTCTCCAGATAACCAATAAAAAACTATAGGTTGTTTTGAGATCAAATACCATTTCTTGTAGATTATAAATCTTAGCTTTAGCTGGATACCTCATATATGCATATATTCCAAAATGATTTTTTTACCATAACTTATGAGGAGTCATTTGAACTATCTTAGTAGGAATCCTATATAAGATATGTATAGCTATCTTTATAGCCTCAACCCATAAGTAATGGATAGAGTAAAATAACTTATCACAATCTTAATCATTTCTTTAAGCATTTAATTCCTTCCTTTAGCTAACACCATTTTGACATGGTGTGCTAGGCATTATATATTAAAGTACGATGTCTTGTACCTTTAGAAATTTCACTAATGATCCTGACTATTATTCTATCTCAGTATATCTACCATAGTATTCATCACTTTGTCATATCTGACTATTTTAATCATTCTTTCTGATTATTCTTCTACTTCTATTTCATTTTTTTTAAAATCATCAAAAACATCAGCCTCATTAAAGAGAAGGCACAGATACATATTGTGACTAATCACTAATGAGTGTGATGAAAAATAAATACCTATTAAATTTGGAGAAAAAGTTTGTATATAATAGTATGAATGAATTCCAAAGTTTCTTCGCTCCTTCTAGTATCCTTATATGTATATATCTGCTTTATCTTTATATAGTTATCATATATTATAAAATTAGTGAACTTTGATGATCCTAAGATCATTTTCTTCACTAGCTTTACGACTTTTTCCAATCTCGATGCCATAACAAGAAAATATTTTCAAAATAAAAATCTACTCTAGGATCTAAGACTATCATATAGCATCTAACTATCTTAATAAGTAAACATTCTTATTTTTTAATAAGAACGGACCATTCACTTTTAGTTAGAGATCTTCTTAATAGGAAGTTTTGTAACTTATTAGCAATGTACACGTACACTAGAATCAGTCCATTAGATAGAATAAGAAATATTTACTAAATTAAATTTTAAATAGATACAATGATAAAGAGTATTTTTTTTTATAGCCATTTTTTATGCTTTATACAGTTTTTCTTTAGGTGTCTCTTCTTTTTGCAGAAGAAGTATTTGATAACCTTATTAATGACTTCACCTAATGTCATAATAAATATTTTTTTTCTTTTGCCTTCGGTAACTTGGGTATACCTTTTTTTTTTCTTTACCTGTCTTTTCAATAACTTGATATAAATCAAAGTTCACGCTTTTTATCTTCTTCTGACTCAATCTCTCCTCCACTTGTACACATATTTGGCCAGTAATTCTTTAACTATCCATTCCTCATTGTATATACTATAGGAGATCTTAAAAAGATTAACCTAATGGAAAAGTAGTGAGTCTAAAGTAGACTAAAAGGGTATCTGATATGAAAACTTTAATATCATATTAACCATACGATAATATCTCTCATTTATATAATATACTCATGAATGCTAGTCTTTATCTTAAGAGCTTGCTAATTTCTACTATAGCATATATAAAAATATGAGCCTTATGACACGATCTTCTAATATATCATTTTAAGTAAATTTCGTGTAGAGCAAATTGAATCCATTGAATGATTCATGATTCTTAAAAAAAGCTCTTCTATTATGGTATACTTTCATTCATAAGTCATGAAAGTTCATCAACTCGATAGACCAGATCAAGATTAGCACCTCCTAATGTGAGCACTATTTTTCTTTCTTTATTCCAAGAAACTTAATTCATTAAGAAAAAAATTTATGTTACTATCAATAATTATAAAAATCAATACTGCAAATAATACATGCTCACTTTATTATTAAATAATAAGACTAATTAAATTTTATCCAAAGTAAATAATTTTTTTATATTTAACTTTGATAGTAGTAAATTCTAATCTTTCTGTGAGCAGAGGTGCATCATGCATAGAATTTACTAATACTTTATTAATAAAATCAATAACATAGATATCAAAAGATAGTAAATTTTCATACCTATAGGTCTAGAAAAAAATTCTATTCTCAATACCTAAATGACCATCTTATTTTAATTAAATCACAAAAATAACCACTCCCTATGGATAAAGTAAATTATTTATATGTCTTAATCATAATTTTGTTCACATTTTATTATACTTTATTATATAGTCTTTATATGATATTTATTATATTCAGGATGCTGTGGCTATTCTTGAACATAATAAATTCACTAACTTCAATGTGGTATTGAATGCTTTATCAAAAATATGATTATAGATTTGCAATTCTTTATTTACATATAAATAAATCAAATAACATATAAATAGACCACATAATGTGCAAACAAAATTTTTATGTAATAGAACAATATAGTAAGACCTTATCATAATTAATAAAGAATATTTATGTAATAAAGTTATTATAAGGACCAAACAATAATCCAAGGATCTTTATATAAAAACCTTATTATAGGGGCTAAAGTGCAATTTTACAAGGACTTTTATGCAATTTATTCTTTGTTAGGGACTAAATTGCAAAACTTCCTAAGTAAGTTCATTCAATTATAGAAAAGGACTTTATGTAATATATACTTTATAGGGGCTTAAATGCAAAAATATTTTTTTCAGTAAATGGGTCCAAATTGGATTTTGGGTTTTAGGTTGGGATCCAAAAGTCGAAACCCATTAGCCCTTATCTCCTTCCTCCCTTCTCCTTTCCTCGATCCTGATCCAAAGCCCCATGGTCGGTGACTCAATTTCTTCAAATTCACCTCCGACGAGTATTCGACCGGTCTAAACCACCGTCGGCAAGCCTAAGATGGCCATCCCGAACATTGGTGATCCAGCGATGGTTCGAGTTTTACCTTTACAGTTGGGTGGAGATGGAGGAGCCCAACCTGGTGCTCCTACTAAATTCGGGTTGGCGGTCGTCGGAAGACCCCAATCGGTTGATCGCCACCCTCTCCCCTAGGCCCTCCACTGGTTTTTCGATGATTGTGCCGACGATCGGCCCATGAATGTGAGATCAGTAGGGGGTTTCAACACAAAAGAAACTTCGATGGTATCCTTCTCCCAAGAATCCAGACAATGGCCATCGAAAAAGCCCAGATGGCAGTTCGCCGCCATCTTCCTAAGGCCTTTGATTGATATTTGCTGGCGATCAAAAGGGACAACCACTGGTGAACCAGATCCGATGATTTTTTTTGGTTGAATAGAGGTGACTGCGACTTTATGGGACTTGCCGTCTGCCCATCCCCATAGTAGCCAAAGATCAATCAGAGCCTGAAAAGTGGACTATGGGAGACACTACAAGAAAATAGGATTTTAGCGATTGAAAAATCGATCACTAAAAATCAAAAATTGATCGCCAATAATTTAGCGACCAAAAATTTTTAGTCACAAAAAAACTGGTTGAAAATATTTTTTGATTAATTTTTTCAATCCCAAAATCTAGTGACCAATTTACCGATAAAAAAATATTAAAATTATTAAAATAAAAAAATTAAAAACTTACGATCAATTTTTCAATCAAAAAATTGATTGCTAATTTCCAAAAAAATATAAAAAATAAATAATCTAATTTCTAAAAATTAAAAATTTATAAAAAAATATTTCTAATTTCTAAAAATAAAATTTTATAATTTTTTTAATTTTTAAATTGATCAAAAATTTGATCATAATTATTTTAAAAAATATTTTTTATAAAAAATTGATTGCAAAATTGATCATTAAATTAATTAAAAAATATTAAACTAAAAATTTAAATAAGAATTGATCATAAATTTTTTAAAAAAAATTGGTTGCAAAATCATTAGCTAAATTAAAATTTTAAATAATAATCGATCAAAAATTTAGTCATAAATTTTTTAAAAAATATTTTTTAAAAAAAATTGATCATAAAATTATTCATTAAATTAATAAAAAATATTAAACTAAAAATTTAAATAATAATCGATTAGAAATTTGATTGCAAATTTTTTGAAAAATATTTTTTAAAAAAGTTGATCACAAAATCAATCGCTAAATTAATAAAAAAAATATTAAACTAAAAATTTAAATAATAATCGATCAAAAATTTGGTCATAAATTTTTTGAAAAATATTTTTTTAAAAAATTGATCCCAAAATCAATAATTTTTTTATATTTTAAATTTATATTATTTTTATTTTTTTATGTATTTTATTTTTTATAAAATAATAAATTATTAATATTTTTAAATAATTTTTTAATATTTTATTTTTAATGGTTTATTTATTATTCTTTTTTTCTTCTTGCTCCCATGCGCCTTCGGCGGAATCCTCCCTCGCCGCCCTCATCTGCCAGCGCCATCGCCCTCCGGTCCCCTGCACCCCACCCCCACGCTGGCCCCTAGCCAATCGTCGATCGCCTGCGCTACCTCCAGGCCACCCACCTTGCCCTCGACCGCCCACCCCGCCCCTCGACCGCCCGCACCGCCCGTGCTGCCCCCTACCCCCCACACCGCTAGTGCTGTCCCCTAGCCACCCGCACCCGCCCCCCGGCCACTCGCCCTACCCTCGGCCATCCGCATCGCCCATGCTATCCCCTGGCCACCCGCACCACCCCCGATCACTACTCCGCACCTCTGACACCGCACCCCGCTGCCCCCCCCCCCCGACAGTAGGTGGCAACAAGGGGAAGGGGTCCGTCGCAGGTGGATCGATGAGGGGAGGCCATCGCGACGGTCACCGGGGAGGGGAAGGGGGGCAGTCGTGGCGGGCCAACGAGAAGAAGCCATCGCGGGCGGTCAATGGAGAGGGGATGGGGCCCGTCGTGGGCAATCATTAGGGAGGGGAAGATGGGGGTCGGGGGCGACTGGGATGGGGCTGGGGGTGGGGCGCCGGGCTTATAAAGTTTTATTTTTCTTTTTTTTAAAAAAAAATAACCATGTAAATCACCAAAAAAAAAGGTGCCAATTAATTTTTTTTAAAATTTAAATTTATGATCGATTTTTTTTGTTATAAAAAATTTAAAAAAATTATGATCAAAAAATTAGTCAAAAAATTTTAAAATTATTATTTTAAATTTCAAATAATTTGAAAATTTTTTTGATTGATTTGTTTGTCAGAAAAGTAATGTTTTTTTATCGAATTTTTGGTCACAAATTTTCCAACCAAAAAAGGGTCAAAAAATCCTAAAATTATTTTTTAAATTTAAAATAATTTTAAAAAAATTGATCAATTTTTTAATTAAAAAATTAATTTTTTTTTGATCGATTATTCAGTCATAAATGTATTTTATAATCAAATATAATTATTTTTCTATTTTTCTCTGAATATGGTATAATTTTAAAATTTAACACTCATCTTTATCATTCATTATCTAAATAATTATCGTTAGAGTACCGTCATAAAATATCATCTCGATCCGGTAGTCCTAGCTATATCGATCAATAAAATTTGATTTCAACAGCCACGAACGATCGTATGATGATTTGATACATAAAGATCACCGATGGATTCAAAAACTTGTAATGATGATCTTGATGATATTTATAGCATACTATCAAAATCTTATTTCAATCGAACATCATTATCATGATCAATTTAATATGGAATAATTTGGATCGTTAAATAAAAAATGAGTGATCAAAGGGCCAAATGGCATCTAATTATAAGATATTTTTTTAGATAAATGATCTTTGCAACTACTTTGATCATTTGTATGGTAGTAATCATAAAATTCAAATCATGCATCTATGAATGATCTAAAACTATATTTTTTGATATTCATTCTTAAAGTCATTAGGTAATTATACTTGTGCTTTCGTAAGATCAACTTAACGTTGATGGTTCATATACACATAGTTTGGATTTTACAATCATCACCGTATAAATAATTAAAGTAGTAGCAAAGATCATTTATCTAATAAATTACCTTATAATCGAATGTCATTTAATCTTTTGATCACTCATTTTTTATTTAATAGTCCAAATCATTTCGTACTAAATTGATCATGATAATGATATCCAATTGAAATAAAATTTTGATAGTGTATTATAAATATCATCAAGATCATCATTATAAGTTTTTGAACCCATCGGTGGTTTTTATCTATCAGATCATCATACGATCATTCGTGACCATCGAAATTAAATTTTATTAATTGACATAGCTAGGGCTATTAGATCGAGCCGATCTTCAATGATGATATACTAACGATAATTATTTAGATAATGAACGGTAAAGATATATTTTAAATTCTAAAATTATATCATTTTTAGAAAAATAAAAAATAATTATATTTGATTGCAAAATATATTTGTAATCAAAAATTTGATCACAAAAATTATTCGCTAAATTTTTAAATTATTTTAAATTAAAAAAATAATTTTAAAAATTTTTGATCAATTTTTTGATCAAAAAATTTATGATAAAAAATTTGATCAAAAAAATTAATTTTTTTATCAAAAAATTGGTTGAAAAATTTTTCAAATTATTTTAAATTTTAAAAAAATAATTTTGAGATTTTTTAACTAATTTTTTAGTTAAAAAATTAATGACCAAAAATTTGATAAAAAAAATTAATTTTTTGATCGAAAAATCAATCAAATTTTTTTTTAAATTATTTTAAACTTTAAAAAAAATTTAGGGATTTTTTAATTAATTTCTTGATGGAAAAATTTATGATCAAAAATTTGATCAAAAAAATTAATTTTTTGACCAAAAAATTGATTAAAAAATTTTTTAAATTATTTTAAATTTTAAAAAAATAATTTTGAGATTTTACGATTGATTTTTTGGTCAAAAAATTTATGACCAAAAATTTGATCAAAAAAATTAATTTTTTAACCAAAAAATTTATGAAAAAATTTTTCAAATTATTTTAAATATTAAAAAAACAATTTTAGGATTTTACGATCAATTTTTTGATCAAAAAATTTATGATCAAAAAAATTAATTTTTTAATCAAAAAATTGATCAAAATTTTTTTAAAATTATTTTAAATTTTAAAAAAGTAATTTTGGGATTTTATGATTGATTTTTTGGTCTAAAAATTTATAACCTAAAATTTGATTAAAAAAATTAATTTTTTAACCAAAAAATTAATCAAAACTTTTTTAAATTATTTTAAATTTTAAAAAAATAATTTTGAGATTTTGTGATTGATTTTTTGGTCAAAAAATTTATGACCAAAAATTTGATAAAAAAATTAATTTTTGATAAAAAAATTGATCAAAATTTTTTTTAATTATTTTAAATTTGAAAAAATAATTTTAAGATATTATGATTGATTTTTTGATCAAAAAATTTATGACCAAAAATTTGATCCAAAAAAATTAATATTTTAACCAAAAAATCAATCAATAATTTTTTTAAATTATTTTAAATTTTTAAAAAAATAATTTTAAGATTTTTTTGATCATTTTTTAATTTAAAATTTATGATCGAAAATTTGATTAAAAAATTGATTATAAAATTTTATAAAATTAATATTTTATAAATTTATTTTTATATTTAAATTTTTGATCGTAAAATTGATTATAAATTTCAATCAAAAAATTTGATCGCAAAATGGATCATAAAATTATTATTTTCTTGTAGTGAGAACCTCTATTCTTCCCCTCTCATCCGTTCTCTTTCTTTCTTGACAAGGCTCGATAAAATAAATAAAATTATTTATAAAATTTAGAAATAGATCTAGATCATGAACTGAATAAAATAGTATAGAGATGGCTATGATACCACTTACTATAGAAAATCATAAGTTTGAATGTGAAAAAATCATACCACTAACCATTGTTGTTTAAGTCCTGAATAAATTCTCGATTTAAAGTTGCAACTACAACGATCTACAACATGTGATCACAAGAAAATATACTAGATGCTTCTCGCGAATGATAAGTAGCACCTTGATTTTTCTAATCCTATTTCAAGTATTTCTATCAAAAAAAATCTCATAAGCTCTCAGATGAGTAGAGGACCAAGTCCATAAGTGTCTATTTATAACGTGCCTTACTCATCAAAGACAGTAACTGGATCAGTCCACTGCAAGATAGACATTATCCATAATGTTTGGGTAGAGATCAACTTTATCAAACCATCTAATATATCCCTATCACTTAATCGAAGGTTTATCTTTAGTTAGAGTCCAGATTAATTAAAATACTTAAAACAAAATGATTTGGGATGATCTTAGGTCAATATATCATATCTTCTTATTTAAAAATTATTGAGATCATCTATTTTAGTATGTGCTTTTTCAGCATATTATTTCTCTTATTTATTAAGTGTACAAGGGATGAAAGACTCCAACAACTATTTCTGATTTTAATTTTCCAAAATAAGGGATATGGGATTAATTTATTTTTTTAAAAATAAGAGATATGGTTTGTAATGGATGGCTTTCTTATTCTATAAAAAAGATGCAAAAAAAAAAGAATGAAGAGTAGAATTTTTTTCTTTCTCAGAATACCTCTCCGACATGAAGTCTTCCTCATTGGACTGTGGGGCACTCTCTGACCAACGATGGATCAAGTGGTATTAGAGCATAGATCCTATCGTTGATGGTGAAGACAAGGAGTCAATGATCCACCGACGAAATACAATACGAGTCAAAGAACGATCAAGCGATTCAGGATGCCACCAATGAGACTACATCTATGATGGATCTACCTTCTTCCATAAGAAATTTGGTAGCCCAAGTCTCATCCTTAACCCACAAGATAGAGACGATCCTAGAGTGGATCACTTCCCAAGCAAAAGCAACGTCAAGAGAATGGGATGATTCAACCTCTATTACCCGACAAGATATTTCTGACCATGAAAAAAAAAGGTAGAGGAGATCTCTCAGCCTTTTCAGGTCGAGGCAAAGATTGAGATCCCAACTTTTGATGGCTCAATCGATGTCGAGAAGCTAGATGCGTGGATCGACCAAGTAGAGACCCACTTCGACCTCTATGACTATTCCATCGAAGAAAAGGTATCATTTATACGATTAAAGTTATCTCACCATGCTCTTGTTTGGTGGAATACCTACTTGAAGGTTTATAGTCTTAAGGAGATAACATAGGCGCTTTTCAAGTGTCTTATTCAATAAGAATTTTATCCGATGGATTACATGGAGGAATGATGAAAGAAGTGGCACCATCTTCGACAAAGAAAGAATCAAATGGTACAAGAGTACACCACAGAGTTTGAAGATAAGCGAGGCTTTAGTCCTAACCTTGCTAAACCTTCAACATCTGTTTGAGCTCAAAGCTGATGTATCGGGATATGCCATGAGAGTGGTTCTTCTACAAGATGGGATGGTCGTGGCATATCATTCGAAAATATTTTAGAACTCTCAAAAGAATTATCCAACATATGATAAAGAACTATTGGCTCTACACCAAACAGTCAAATATTGGCGAGCTTACATTCTCGGAAAGGAGATAATCGTGTATACCGACTATCGGCCACTTCAATACCTTCAAACCCAATCAAGGTTGTAGCAAGCACGACATATGAAGTGGATGACCTATCTCCAACAATTTAACCTTATGATCAAATACAAGAGAGATATTCTCAATAAGCTTGCTATCTCGACCACTGATTGCATCTCTATGCCTATCAACCTTTATGGAGGTTCTACCATCCGAACAAGAGGAATTGACGATCCTCTATGCTATTGACCTGAACCTCAAAACTCTCTTAGAAGAAGTCAAGAAGGGCATTCCGAGTGAATTTATGCAAAAATAAGGTCTACTCTATAAAGACAAATAACTATGCATATTGAAAGATGATTGGATGCGTTGGATGCAAGAAACTCATACCTCGAAGGCTGTCGGATACTTCAGGATCACCAAAACTCTCTAAAATTTACAGAGGTATGTCTATTGGTCCAAGATGCAACAGGATGTGATGAAGTTCGTAAGAGGATGTGTATTGTATAGCATCTCTAAGCTTTCTAATTGAAAAGTAGGATTATACACTCTTTTGCCTGTACCAACCCATCTGTGGGAAAGTATTTCCATGGATTTTTTGGGAGGATTGCCGAGAACTAAGAGAGGTTATGATTATTTCTTCACGATCGTGGATCAATTCTCAAAAATGGTGGAACTCATACCATGCAAGAAGACCATCATCAGAGAAGAAGCGATGCGATTCTTCTTCCGACAGGTGTGGACATATTTTGGCCTTCTTAGCTCCATTATCTTCGATCGAAATACCCGATTCTTGAGTAGCTTTTGGAAAGCTTTATAATTGATGATGGATACACGATTACAAAGAAGCACGGCATTTCATCCTTAAACTGATGGGCAAATGAAGGTTGTCAACTGAATAATGGTGCATCTTTTGAGAGGCTATAATTCAAAACATCCGAAAACATAGGATGAGAGTCTTTCCTACATTCAATTTGCTTTCAACCATGCCATCCATAGCTCCACCAACAAGTCACCTTTTGAGGTATGTTTGGGATATTTACCGTAAAGTTCTTTTGATATGCAATTCATAATAGGCTCTTCTACAAGTCTTAACAATGAATTTGGAGCCAATCGAGCCAAAAAGTTTCTTGAAGGCATTCAAAAAGTTTACACTGAGGTGGAGCAACAATTGTAAAAGATCTAACAAAAGTACAAACGAAGACATGACAAGCACTGAGTATAGGATAACTACCAAGTTGGTGATTTAGTATGGCTACATTTGGACAAGGAAAGACTCAAGAAAGAAGGCATGAAGCTCAAGCCAATCCATTATGGATCCTTCAAAATCCTCAAGCGGATCGAAAGCAATGCATATCAACTTGAGCTTCCACCTTACATGAAGATATACTCCATCATTAACGTGGAGTACTTGAAGTCGTTTGAACTTTCCTTGCTTGATGACAAACCCAAAGAGTCGATACCTTCCATTGATGATCTTGGCTTGGAGCGAGAGGATATTCTTAAGAAAGATACAATTTTTGAAAAGAAGACCACTATTACATGGCATGGGGAGAGGACTTCCTACCGCATTGGGTGCAAGGGACAAAAGCCAAGTGCATCAAAATGGTTCACCAAGGAAGCCGGCAAGGCCAGATTTCCTCATCTGCAATTCTAAGTTTCAAGAGGACTTGAAATTCCTAATTGGAGAAGCCTTGATTCAGGAGGATCTCAGATCAATATATCATATTATTGGGGATAAATCCTGCTCCCGTCAAAGTCCAGTCTGATGTTTAGTCTAATACAACTGGTAAACATGGAAGAGCTTCAGCGGCCAAACCTTAGTCGAACTCTTTCAGCTGATCGAATTCCTTAACGATCTAATCCCAACCTAACTCCTCCATCGACTGAACCCCTCTCGAACTCTCCCAACGGTTGAACTCCTTCTGGAGCTGGACTCCTCTCAGACTTCTCCTTCGGCTAGGCTTCTCTAGAAGCCGAACTCCTTCCAGACGTCTCCTTCGGTCAAACTTCTCCAGAAGCCGGACTCCTTCCAGATATCTCCTTCGACTGAACTTCTCCAGAAGCTGGACTCCTCCCAGACATCTCCTTTGGTCGAACTTCGTCAGAAGTCGGACTTCTCTCAGACATCTCCTTCGGTCGGACTTCTCCCAAACTTCCTTTTTCGGCTAGGCTTCTCTAGAAGTCGGACTCCTCCCAAACATCTTCTTTGGCCGAACTTCTTTCAGACATCTCCTTCGGTCAGACTTCTCCAGAAATCAGACTCCTCCCAGACATCTCCTTCGATCGAACTTTTTCAGAAGTCGGACTCCTCCCAGACATCTCCTTCGATCGAACTTCTCCAAAAGTCGAACTCCTCCCAGATATCTCCTTCGATCGAACTTCTTCAGAAGCCGAACTTCTTCCAAAATTCTCCTTCTATCGAATTTCTATAAGAATCAAACTCCTTCCAGATTCCTTCTTCAGTTGGACTCCTACGGAAGCCGAACTCCTTCCAAACTTCTTTTCTTTGGTCAAACTCCTATAGGAGCTGAACTTTCTTCGAACTTCTCCTTCAGTCGGATTCCTCTAATGGATTGCTTCCGGATGATCCCCTCCAGATGTATTCTCTTTAGGAGTCTGAGCTCCTTTAAAATTGACATATGTCGAAGCTCTTCACCGACCAACGTCCGCTTCCTCCAAACTTCAATTATTGGATCTCAACGAACGATCATTATTAGTCTGATGATGCCTCTCCCTCTCCGTATCGAACCCCACATGGCTCTGAGCGGCTCAGTACCGGACAGCTATGATTGTCTCCATCAGTCTGCTTCAGATGGTGCTACAGGTGGTGCCTTCCTCCGTGATAGACTCCATCAGACCTCGAGCAGCCCGCTACCAAATAGCTGCAGCTATCACTATCAATCCGCTACAAGCTCCATTTATAAAAAGAGATCCTTCAGAGATATTTTCTCTAAGCTCTCTTCTCTTTCCCCAAACTCTATCGAACTCATTCCTGAGCACTCTATTTTTGTTGGTCAGAAGAACTGACTTGATCGTTGGAGGGTTCCGTCAGAGCCACCACCATCGACTTTGGATAGGATTTTATTTGGTAGGTCACCGACGGCGATCTCATCTTTCTTAACTCCAGCTCGATCTGGCATCGATTGGATTCTACACCAACTGTAAGAGAGTGGCAGGCGGGCGAGTCTAGCAAATCCATGATTAGTGGAGGATCGAATGAAGTTCGACCATGCTCACGAACTCTCCCTCGAGCATAAACGAGGTTGAACTCTCCCTTGAGCTCATCATCAAAGAAGCCTCAACAGAAGGGCGTAAAGAAGTTCTCCCTCTTGAAGGTCTCACAACTACGCTCCTCCCTCAATGCTCCATAGATGTCGGCCTGAAGCAAGCCAAAGGCGCTACCACAGCTAGAACCACCAATGAGGAAGGAACAACAAGAAAATCGACTGCCTTCCGACATTATCAACTATATCTCTAGGGGGCTTAGAACTCGCCCTCCTCCATGACAGACTTCATCAGGCCTTGAGTGGTCTGCTACCAGATGGCTGCAGCTGTCACTATCAATCCGCTACAAGCTCCATCTATAAAAAAAGATCCTCCAGATATATTTTCTCTAAGCTCTTTTCTCCTCCCCCAAACTCTGTCAAACTCATTCATGAGCACTTCATTTCTATTGATCAGAAGAGCTGATTTGATCGTCGAAGGATCCCATCGAAGCCACCACCATCAACTTCGGATGGAACTTTATTTCATAGGTCACCGACGACGACCTCATCTTCCTCGACTCCAGCTCGATCCGACGTCAATCGAATTCTGTACCAACAGAATTGATGCTAGAGGAAGGGCCTTCTATTTCTGAGGTACCCTTATTCTTGAAGGAGTGCTCAGTCGATCCTGTCGACCTTCTTCTTCAAGGTCTGAGCCAGATCCATCTGTTCCTGCTCCATCGTCGATGCTTCAACCTCCTCCACCAACGGTCATGGTAGATTTAAAGCAGTTTAACTTACTGATGTAGGAGATTCAGGACCTCATCAAAATAATGCAGGCCATGCAGCAGCCTCCGATGGTGATTCTGTCAGAAAACCTACCATTAGGACATCAGAAATCGGCCCTAAGGAAGAGCATTTGGCCTAGCTTACCTATCACCCTTACAAAGGAAAAACGGTGAGCAGAGGATCCATGTTCGAATCATGATTCACCTTCGAAAGAGATCTTCTCCATCTACAATCGGAAGTCATTCAAGATCTACGATCAAGATGACGTCCTCGATCATAAACTATGAAAGATGGATCGGTGGATTAAGAAGTTCGACCACATCGCCCCAACTTACCATGATGATATCTGCATCGATCCTCCTTTTTCTCCTTGAATTATGCAAGAGCCTATTCCATCGAACTTCAAGCTTTCCCAATTTAAAAGCTACGATGAAACCTCTGATCCGATCGATCACCTAAAAGTCTTCTGGATCATGATGCTGCTCCATGGCGCATCAAACTTCATGTTATGCCAAGCTTTCCCATCTACCTCAAAGGAAGCAGCAAGAAATTGGTACTTGACATCGAAATTGAGTACGATCTTCTTCTTCGATCAGATAAGCCATCAGTTTGTGGCTCATTTCATCAACAGCTGACGTCCGCATCGAGGTTTGAATTTTTTGATGAACGTCAAGCAGAAAAAGAGAGAATCCACCCAGGCTTATATCATCCGATTTAATACTGCTACATTGAAGATTAGAGAAGAAGTATCCCAAAAATTTTATCGATCTGCTAGCTCGGACTAAGGGATATGCTCGTACGGAAGAAGCCTTCAAGCTAAAGAATGAAGAAACCATAGAAGAGCGGCAGGCAGGTGAGTCTAGCAAACCCATGGTTAGTGGAGGACCGAATGAAGTTCGACCGTGCTCATAGACTCTCTCTCGAGTGCAAACGAGGTCGAACTCTCCCTCGAGCTCATCGTCAAAGAAGCTCTAATAGAAGGACGCGAAGAAGTTCTTCCTCCTGAAGGTTTCATAACTTCGCCCCCCCCTCAATGCTCCACAAACGTCGGTCTGAAGCAAGCCAAAGATGCTACTACAGTTAGAACCACCAATGAGGAAGGAACAATAAGAAGATCAGCCACCTTCCGACATCATTAACGCTATCTCTAGGGGGGCTTAGAACTTTGACGAGTCACCATTCCTTAGCTTGAGAACCAGAAAAAGCTTATCCTGAATTGGAAAGGCCCATATGGAGTAGAGGAGATCGTCTGGCCCAGAACTTATCGCCTGAAGGAGCTCGGAGGAATAACGCTCCCACGATCTTGAGACTCAGAATCTGAGAACGTACTGTCGATAATTTTACTTCAATAAAATTCCTCCATTTTAACATTATTATTTCTTGGTGTAAAAACTATGTTATGATAGAGAAGAAGCAATAAAAAATGGCCATGTTAGGAGCAGAAGGAGAATCTCGTCCTAACATGAGCAAATCAAAGATCTCGTTCATTTTAGACGAGATGTGGAGAGAGATCCTGACAATGACCCTTATATGCTTCTACAGTCCGTTAAAAATAGAAGAAGAACCTCATCCTAACATGAGCAAAGTCAAAGATCTCATTCATTTTAGATGAGATGGAGGGAGAGACCCTGACAATGGCCCTTATGTGCCCCTACAGTTTATTAGAAATAGGAGAAAAATCTCATTCTAACGTGAGCAAAGTCGAAGGCCTCATTCATTTTAGACGAGATGGGAGGAGAGGCCCTAACAACGGTCCTTATGTGCCCCCACAGCCCATTAAGAATAGAAGGAGAACCTCATCCTAATGTGAGCAAAGTCGAAGGCCTCGTTCATTTTAGATGGAATGAGAGAAAAGACCCCAACAATGGTCCCATTATGCCCGACATCAACAGAAGATAAGATCTCCTTCAACCTCAACTGCTGGAGATAAGATCTCTTCCGACCTTTTACGTCAATAGGAGATAAGATCTCCTTCAACCTCATTTACTGGAGATAAAATCTTTTCCGAGCTTCTACGTCAATAAGAGATAAGATCTTCTTTAACCTCGATTATTGGAGATAAGATCTCTCCCAAGCTTCAGAGTCTACGTCAACAGGAGATAAGATCTTTTTTAACCTCGACTGCTGGAGATAAGATCTCTCCCAAGCTCTAGAGTCTACGTCAATAGGAGATAAGATCTTCTTCAACCTCGACTGCTGGAGATAAGATCTCCCCTAAGCTTACAGAGTCTACGTCAACAGGAGATAAGATCTCCTTTAACCTCGACTGCTGGAGATAAGATCTCCTCCGAGCTCTAGAGTCTCATCAACAAAAGATAAGATCTTCTTTAACCTCGACTGCTAAAGATAAGATCTTCTTCGAACTTTAACTTCTACGTTAACAGGAGATAAGATCTCCTTCAACCTCGACTGCTAGAGATAAAGATCTCCTCCGAGCTCCAGAGTCTACGTCAATAGAAGATAAGATCTTCTTCAACCTCGGTTGCTGGAGATAAGATCTTCCTCGAGCTTCTACGTCAACATAAGATAAAATCTCCTTCAACCACGACTGCTGGAGATAAGATCTCTCTTAAGTTATAGAGTCTACGTCAACTGGAGATAAGATCTTCTTTAACCTTGACTGCTGGAGATAAGATCTTCCTCGAGTTTCTATGTCAATAGGAGATAAGATCTCCTTCAACCTCAGCTAGAGATAAGATCTCTTCCGAGCTTCAAAGTCTACATCGATAGAGATTAAATCTCCTTCAACCTCGACTAGAGATAAGATCTCTTTCGAGCTTCAAAGTCTACATCAATAGGAGATAAGATCTCCTTCAACCTTGGCTAGAGATAAGATCTCTCCCGAGCTTCAAAGTCTATATCAATGGAAGATAAGATCTCCTTCAATCTCGGCTAGAGATAAGATCTCTTCCAAACTTCTACATCAATAGGAGATTAAGATCTTCTTCAACCTTGGCTAGAGATAAGATCTCTTTCGAGCTTTCAAAGTCTACGTCAATAGGAGATAAGATCTCCTTCAACTTCGACTGCTGGAGATAAAATCTCCTTCGAGCTTTTACGTCAATAGAAGATAAGATCTCCTTTAACCTCAACTGTTGGAAATAAGATCTCTCCCGAGCTTCAGCTTCTACATCAATAGAAGATAAGATCTCCTTCAACCTCGACTGTTGGAGATAAGATCTCTTTCGAGCTCCAGAGTCTATGTCAACAGGAGATAAGATCTTCTTCAACCTCGGCTGCTGGAGAAAAAGAACTCTCCCGAGCTTCTACGTCAACAGAAGATAAGATCTCCTTCAACCTTAGCTACTGAAGATGAGATCTCTCCCAAGTTTCAGAGTCTACGTCAATAGGAGATAAGATCTCCTTCAACCTCGACTGTTGGAGATAAGATCTCCCCCGAGCTCTAGAGTCTACGTTAATAGGAGATAAGATCTCCTTCAACCTTAGCTGCTGAAGATAAGATCTCTTTCGAGCTTCTACATCAACAAAAGATAAGATCTCCTTCAACCTCGACTGTTAGAGATAAGATCTCCTCCAAATTTCAGCATCTACGTCAACTGAAGATAAGATCTCCTTTAACCTCGACTACTGGAGATAAGATCTTTCTCGAGTTTCTACGTCAATAGAAGATAAGATCTCCTTCAACCTCGGCTAGAGATAAGATCTCTTTCGAGCTTCAAAGTCTATGCCGATAGAAAATAAGATCTCCTTCAACCTCGATTAGAGATAAAATCTCTCTCGAGCTTCAAAGTCTATGTCAATAGGAGATAAGATCTCATTCAACCTCGGCTAGAGATAAGATCTCTTCCGAGCTTCAAAGTCTATGTCAATAGGAGATAAGAACTCCTTCAACCTCGGCTAGAGATAAGATCTCTCCGAGCTTCAAAGTCTACATCAATGGAAGATAAGATCTCCTTCAACCTTGGCTAGAGATAAGATCTCTTTCGAGCTTTAAAATCTACGTCGATAGAAAAATAAGATCTCCTTCAACCTCGGCTAGAGATAAGATCTCTCCCGAGCTTTAAAGTCTACATCAATAGGAGATAAGATCTTCTTCAACCTCGACTAGAGATAAGATCTCTTCCGAGCTTTAGAGTCTACGTCAATAGGAGAGATAAGATCTTCTTCAACCTCAACTGCTGGAGATAAGATCTCTTTCGAGCTTCAGAGTCTACGTCAATAGGAGATAAGATCTCTTTCAACCTCGGCTGCTGGAGATAAGATCTCTCTCGAGCTTCTACGTCAACTGGAGATATGATCTTCTTCAACCTCGACTGTTAGAGATAAGATCTTCCTCAAGTTTCTACGTCAATAGAAGATAAGATCTCCTGCAACCTCAGTTAGAAATAAAATCTCTCCCGAGCTTCAAAGTCTACGTCAATAGGAGATAAGATCTCCTTCAATCTTAGCTAGAGACAAGATCTCTTTCGAACTTCTACGTCAACAGGAGATAAGATCTTCTTCAACCTCGATTAGATAAGATCTCTCTCGAGCTTCAAAGTCTACGTCAACAGAAGATAAGATCTTCTTCAACCTCGACTAGAGATAAGATCTCTTTCGAGCTTTAAAGTCTACGTCAACAGGAGATAAGATCTCCTTCAACCTCGGCTAGAGATAAGATCTCTTCCGAGCTTCAACTTTGATGTCAACCTCGGCTAGAGATAAGATCTCCCTCGAGCTTCGACCGCAACATCAACAAGAGATGAGATCTCCCCCAAACTTCAACCTCAATGGATGTAGTGCCCAGAAAAGAACTTCGACAGTCGTCTTTTTGTACTCCCTTTCTTTGAATTTTGAACTCAGGAGTAGGAGAAACTATTATTGGGGATAAATCCCACTTTCATCGAAGTTCAGCTTGATGCTTAGCCTAATGCAACCGATAATCATGGAAGAACTTCAGTGGCCAAACCTTAGTCGAACACCTTCAGTCGACTAAACTCCTCAATAGTCCAGCCCCAGTCGAACTCCTCCATTGATCGAACCCCTCTCGAACTCCCCCAATGGCCGAATTTCTGCCAAACTCCTCCTGGAGCCGAACTCCTTCCAGACGTCTCCTTCGGTCGGACTTCTCCAGAAGCCGGACTCCTCCCAAACGTCTTCTTCGATCGAACTTCTCCAGAAGCCGGACTTCTTTCAGACATCTTCTTCGGTCGGACTTCTCCAGAAGCTGAACTCCTTTCAGACATCTTCTTTGGTCGGACTTCTCCAGAAGCCAGACTCCTTCCAGACTTCTCCTTCGGCTAGGCTTCTTTAGAAGCTGGACTCCTCCCAAACGTCTCCTTCGGTCGGACTTCTTCAGAAGCCAGACTTCTTTCAGATATCTTCTTCGATCAGACTTCTTCAAAAGTCAAACTCCTCTCAGACATCTCCTTCGATCGGACTTCTTCAGAAGTCGAACTCCTCCCAGACATCTTCTTCGATCGGACTTCTCCAAAAGCCGAACTTCTTCCAAAATTCTTCTTCTGTCGAATTTCTACAAGAATCGAACTTCTTTCAAATTTTTTCTTCAGTCGGACTCTAATGATAGTCGAACTCCTTTCGAACTTCTTCCCTTCGGCCAAACTCCTACAAAAGTCAAACTCCCTCCAAAATTCTCCTTCAGTCGAATTCCTCCAATGGATTGCTTTCGGATGATCCCCTCCAGACGTATTTTTTTTAGAAGTTCGAGCTCCTCTAAAATTGATGTATGTCGAAGCTCTTACCAACCAATGTCTGCTTCCTCCAAACTTTGATTATTGGATCTCAATGAACGATCATTATCAATCTAATGACACCTCTCCCTTTTCGTACCAAATCCCACGTAGCCCCGAGTGGCTCAGTATCGGACAGCTATGGCTATCGCCATCAGTCTGCTTCAAATGATGCCCCCTCTATGACAGACTCCATCAGACCTCGAGCAGCCCATTACCAGATGGCTATAGCTGTCACTATCAATCTGCTATAAGCTCCGTCTATAAAAAGGGATCCTTCAGATATATTTTCTCTAAGCTCTCTTCTCCTCCCCCAAACTCTGTCGAACTCATTTCTGAGCACTCAATTTTTGTTGGCCAGAAGAGCTAACTTGATCGTCGGAGGATTCCATCAGAGCCACCACCACCAACTCCGGATGGAACTTTATTTTGTAGGTCATCGACGGCGACCTCATCTTCCTCAACTCCAGCTCGATCTCATTCCTGAGCACTCAATTTCTGTTGGCTAGAAGAGTTGACTTGATCATCGGAGGATCCCACCAGAGCCACCACCATCAACTTCGGATGAAACTTTGTTTCGCAAGTCACCGACGGTGACCTTGTCTTCCTCGACTCTAGCTCGATCCGACATCGATCGAATTCTGCACGAATACATATCTTCTTATTTAAAAATTATTGGGGTCATCTATTTTAGTATGCACTTTTTCAGCATATTATTTCTCTTATTTGTTAAGTGTACAAGAGAGGAAAGACTCCAACAGCTATTTCTTATTTTGATTTTTCAAAATAAGGGATATGGGATTAATTTATTTTTCTAAAATAAGGGATATGGGTTGTAATGGATGGCTCTCTTATTCTATAAAAAAGATGCAAAAAAATATGAATGAAAAATAAAATTCTTTTCTTTCTCAGAATACCTCTCCAATACGAAGTCTTCCTCATTGGACCTTGGGACACCCTCCGACCAACGACGAATTACAAAAATTAGATGCATATTAGTGTGGGCCACATCTAGATGGGTTCAATTAGAGAAATCACAATAGATGTATCTCAAGTCAAGAATCAATTTATCTTTATTTTTTTTAATATCATATTCTATGGATGTTACTAGCATATAGGGTATTGAATAAAGCCCTGTGAATGTTGCTCAAGAGTTTGCATGTAATAATGAGATATAAGAATTTAAACTTTGTGATAATTTTAAAATAATATGTACATTCTGAAGATTGATTTTGAGATTTGTACAAATTGGCTTTTGACAACTAATCATAAGATAAAATATCAATTCATAATAACTAATGGTCTACATGGTTCACCCTATGGTGCATATTTGTCAATAATCACTATTTAAAATTGTGTTTCCCTATGACCTAAGGTTTATTCCCCAACAAGAAATGACATTCCTCTAATTGATTTACTTTGAGGTCAAAGGCACTAAGCCACAATAGGTTACAATCCATGTGAAGGATAAAAAAGGCTATTTGAATGGGGGTGGGTTGCTTCATAGCCAGAAATTTTATTGCATATGTAGATATTAATAATAGATATGAGTAGCAACAAATTAAATATGGATTGAGTCAGTCAATATTCATACCTATCCCTAATTAAAAATTCTATATCCGTACCCACCTTAGGTTAGATCAAATTAGATCAAGTAGAGGTGTGGGTCGCTTTGGATAGAAAAGAGGAATCAGATCAGGTCAAGTTGGATTAGATAAAAAATTTATCAGATAAATATTATAAAATAATTATAATTTTGAAAGGGATCTAGATTAAGGTTATATTGGGTCAAATTTGAGGTGAGATGTACTATTATCTATACCCAATCCAAACCTATTTTTGGTATTCTTTTTCTAGAATCCATATCTATCCCAAATTCTAATAGGATTGGATGAAATCCGCCTTATTCAGGTCGGTTCAGCCAGACCTGGTGGGTTGGCTAAAATTGCCATCCCTAATAATAAAGATTACACCTATTTAGCACCTATTTCAACTTTAGCTTATAATGGTTTTCACCACTATTGGGCACTTACTAACAAAAGCCACTTACCAATTTACTTTTCTTAATTAACACATCTATTATACACAACATGAAAGTTATAAATCTTTTTTTTTTTGCTTTTATTGAGGGAAAATAAAAGCATTATGTAGGGGCAAGCTTTTTGTGTCATTTATAACTCAATATGTGAGAGGAGATTAAGCATGCTTTTATTTTTTTTCATTTTAAAAACTACTCTCATATGCAAGAATACAATAAATATAGCCAATCTATAACTTAAGTAGTCCAATTTAAGTCGCAAACATCTTCTTCTTTATTCTTTATTTATCTTGAAAAAAATGAATCCAACATTGGGGCATCTTTTTCTCCTTCATCCATTATAAAGATAGGCCTTAAACACTATATAATCATTATATCCGTTATTTATGATAATACAATCATAATAAATTAGAAGAGTATAAAATATTTAATATTTGATAGATCATAATATTTACTATGTACACCAAATTAGATTGTTCATGTGCATAACAAATAATAGCCATGATATTATTTAACAAAAAAGAGAATGCCTTCTTTCCATCATTTAACAAATAATAGCCATGATATTATTATAAAGAACTTTAATCTTGGTAGGCAATAAAAGCCTTCTCTTGATGAATTGGTGCTTGTCCACGTGGCCACACACTTATACCTCCATGCTTAGCAACCAAATATAGTTTTAATCTCGCATGATGCATCCAAAATACTTAGGCCTGAGTAATACAAGTCTCCCTTTTATCTCTCTCTCTCTCTCTCTCTCTCTCTAAGAAAGAAAAAGAGCTTTCTCCTGAGATGAAGGCAAGTTATCCTTCAAATTTTTAATAGAAAGGGAGGTTGATCCATCCTATTTTATTGAAAGATAAAATATATACAAGGATGGCCTAATTCCATACATGCCCATCAACAATGAGGTCTCGTCGATACTATTCATGCTAGGGCAATGATAGGGAGCTACATAATTTTCTAATGAGGTTGTGAGATTGTCTAGCTTAAAACTAAGATTGCGATCTTCTAAAAGGTCAAATGAGCTTTGACCACACATGTTATCTATTCTCTATTTTTTTGAGTAGGCCTTCACACTCCTAAACTTGTCTGAGTAGATACTAATCCAGCTTCAAAGAAGATTGTTGGACAACCACTTGCGATGTTGTCACTTTTCTCCTGAAAATCATATAATTTCTTGCCAACCAGATGCACCAACAAACAGTTGTTAATAGGTAATCCAAAGCCACTCTGTCCTTTGTCTTTGATGAACCTTCCCAGTTTATCCACAGATCTTCTATTGTTTCAGGTGGGCATGGTATTTTAAATTCTAATGGAAGTGGAGCCCAAATATTTTGAGCAAAATAATAGATAGTAAATAGGCAATTTGTAGTTTCTTTTGCTTTATCACACATAATACACCTTGAAGGGCCAGCCCATTTCTTCTTTCTATGGACTTTAGCTATTAAGATTTTGTTATGGTAGGCTAACCAATTGAAGAACTTTATTTTTTTTAGAAGTGGTAGTTTCCAAATAATCTTGGCTATTTGAGAAATAATTCCTCTATGACAATGAAAATTGTAGCTGTTTTTGATAGAGAATTTACTAGTTGAGCACCATCTCTAAAAAATCTTGTCCTTGTCGTTGGAGTGGTTTAGGGAGGTTAGAAAGATCCTGAGGCTTTTGAGCTCCTCTCTTCCTCTTGAGCTTAGGAGATTGAAGATTTGATCTACTTGCTTGATTTTCTTCATGAATTAAGCTATTGAGAGTTCTTGTGATTTAGCAAAGATGAAGAGAATGTGGAATAGATATTTTAATGATCTGAGGAAGCCCACAAATTATGATAGAATGCAATATCTTCACTATTGCTTAAAATCAATATTCGGCAACCTCCTTTTGATTGCTATTTGGACTTTAAATGTAATTTCCTTTTCATTTTTCGTGCATGTTTTTGTTGACTCGAAACTCACCCAAAAATTTTGAAATAGCTATAACATTCTGGGTTAGTCAAAATGAAACTAGTAAGAAAAGATATCATAGACAATGTTGTTGTGGGAGTAATACCGCATTTTATCTTACTATATTAGCAAAGACATAAAAGGTTAAAAGGTTGGATTAGGATCATATCATATGAAGATTTGAATGTAGACCCAACTTAGTTTCAAATTTTTCATATTAGATTCCATTCAAATCCATAATCAAATATTTGATAACTTTATTATATTATTAAAATTTATATTTATTTTTTATTTTTTTTTTGATAAGCAAAATGGGATTTGGAGGGAGCTACCGTCATGGTGCTAAATTTATATTTGTTTTTGCAATCTTTTTCTGGGGTATAAACAAGCTAGAAGTGATGAGTCTTCTAACTCAATAACTAAAATTTTCATATTTCTCATGTTAATTCTTTATATTATGATTCTTATTATCTTTTTATAAGAACCAACTCTTAAAATATGCACATGAATATTGGATTCTAATTATATCCAAACTGATAGATTACATGTGGATTAAAAAAAAAATGGTATATAAATAGTGTGGCATGCAAAATATGAGTATGAAGTACATTTATTATGCTAAATATATATGTAATTATCTATTGGGTCACCGGTTTTAATATATGCCACATTTGGAATATTCTTTTTTGGACCAACTATTGAATTATCAAGTATCATTTACAATTTTATATATTAGTCTATTATATGGAAAGAATTATTTTCAGATCAATTAGGTATAACTACAAAACAATCTGTATTTATGTAATCTGGAATTAGCACTCCTTGCAATGTTAGATATTTTATTGACGTCCACTTAAATCATGCCAAAAGGAATTCCACCCTCAAAGGTACCTAATAATTTGGCACGTGGGACATTGCTTTTATGACAAATGGTGAGTGGATCCAAGTCTAGCACCAGTTTTCTCGTGCAAAAGACATTTGAAACCACATCAAGATGGTTCACCTTAAAATAAAAAGACAAATACTTTGTGTATTCCACTGAAATTTCCGTGCTGAGTTGTGATTAAGAAGCAATCCTATCTATGCGGCAATGATATGGAGAATCCCAAGAACATTTCCTGCGAGCCCTGATCTAAGATCATGGCAAGCGCACGAATCGGAAAGTCCGATGAAGATTACTCGCTGGAAATTTTCACGTCAATGGTTGGGAAAATATCGGCGCTTTTCGGACGGGATGGCGCGGTAATTTCGTGGCGAAAATTCAAATGGCATGGTGCCCTCCCTCGGATACCAAACCAGGACCTTCCCTCCTTTCCTTGGTCTCAATTAAAACCCAGCCAGCCCTCATAAATTATTTCCTCACTTGTTGCATGCTTCGTTTTGAATTCTTGTCGGGTCCTTTTCACCCAGATCTGAAACACCCAATTCCATCTTTCCACTACCCAAAAATCTGAGCACCAAAACTGAAGATAAGATATTATCAATTAGCAGAAAAAAAAACGGAGTTGTCTGTTCTTTTTTTATCTCCAAATCAGGTCAGTAGTTTACAGAAATCTTACCATATTTCTTCGTCATTTTTACTTTGCGATTGGTTATTCATTATTTTGCCAGATCTAGGTTTGTTTGAGCTTGAGTAACCCTATTGAAGCTCAAATTATTTGTTTCATCTCCTCTCCCAATTTCTCATACATCAGATTGTGAATGGGATTTTTTAAAAATAGGAGAAGAGATCGGACATCTGGATCTCTATACTATTTCTCGAGCATACGATTTTATTATGTGTCGCAGCATGTACTGGAAACAGGTGACACGCATCAAGAAAAGCTTACTATGCTTACAATCTTCTCTCTAGATCAGTTTTCGTTTAATGAAATGGGACTATTGGTTAATCTCTTGGTTCCCATCTTCGCAAATGGTTTTCTTTTTCCTTCTCTTTCCCATCCCCTTCGAACCAGCAAAAGAGATGAGCTTCAGCGAGTGCGAGCAGGGATCTGCTCAAGCTCGGCTTAAAAAATAGTTGAGCTGGTGCAGCTCAATTAATTTGCGTCGGCAACTCAAGCTGTTCGCAAAACCAAAAAACAACCCGCCCCGACACCCACCCAAAAAATAAAAATCTTGTTTGAGGAACTAATGGAAACATAATAAACTGATGTGTTTCAAAAAATTCATATATATATATATATATGGTTTCAGCAAACATGCATTGTTAGGTTAAGACCTAAATTTTTAGTAACATGTACCAATAATTTTTGGTAGTTAATATCTAAATTTAAAAGATATCTCCAATCTATATATGTTTTACAATTTCAAGCTTAGTCGAGCTGAACATGAGTGCATGGGGAAAATATAAGGCCTTTTTTTGGCTTAATCACGAAAAAAATCCAAAACTATTTGGGGGTTTTCAATTTCATCCTGAATTTTAATTTACTATAATCAGCTTCAATTCAGATCCTGACTATGAATTTTGTTTAGCTGTCATACAGAAGTGTCAGGTAAGCATCATCTCCTTTTGCTACGTAAGCGTGTCACATGACATCACGTGATGATTCCATTGGCCGGACTGAATTCACGGTTAGAATTCAAATTGAACTAATTGAAAAGTTGGATGGCCTGGTTGCACTAAATTAAAATTCAGGATAAAATTGAAAACCCCCAAATATTTCAGTGTTTTTCCATGATTAAGTCTTTTTTTTTTTTTTCCAACTAACTTCACTGCTCATTTGATTCCTTGTTGAGCTAAGTCTTTTTGAGAAAGGGAGGGAAGAGTTGAATGTGTTGCTCACGTGTAACTTGCTTGTTTCCAAATTGCTTCTTTTGTTATTCTTCTTCTTGAATTCTTGATGACCCATCTCATATCTTTGATCTTTCTAGATGCTCTCGTCTTTTTCAGCTAACAACAGAAGGATGAAGTGCCTAATGTTATACCGAATCAATTAATTAATTCTCTCCGCGTTTCCGCCATAGCCTCCTATCATCCAATGGGAAGAAGTCTCAGTCCGTTGCTCCGACAAGAACTGGCAAACCTCGACAAGGATGCTGACAGCCGCAGATCTGCCATGAAAGCTCTGAAGTCCTATGCCAAAGATTTGGATTCCAAGGCCATCCCTCACTTCCTTGCCGAAGTCTCCGACACCAAGGGACCTGGCTCATCCTCGGGGGAATGCACCATATCCCTCTATGAGGTTCTAGCTAGAGTTCATGGCCGTAACATCGTGCCACAGATTGACAACATCATGTCCACCATCATGCGCACATTGTCATCAAGCGGAGGATCCTTTCCACTGCACCAAGCTTGCTCCAAAGTGGTCCCTGCAATTGCTCGGTACGGGATCGATCCTTCGACCCCGAACACTGAGAGGATGAGAATAATTTCTTCTCTGTGTAAGCCTCTATCCGATGCCTTGATGGGTCGACAAGAAAGCGCTGCCTCTGGGGCTGCTCTATGTCTGAAGGCTCTTGTGGAATCAAATAACTGGAGGTTTGCCTCGGATGATATGGTTAATGATGTTTGTCTAAAAGTTGCTGGGGCTCTGGAGGAGAAGGTGACTCAAACGAATGCTCATATGGGCCTGGTGATGGCTCTGGTGAAACACAATGGTCTGATAGCCGAGGCTTATGCAAGGTCACTTGTGAGGTCTGGCTTACAAATTTTATCCATCGGTGCCGTAGAGAGTAATTCCCAGAAGCGTCTCTCAGCCATTCAGATGGTTAATTTCTTGATGAAGTGTGTGGATCCAAGGAGTATATCTTCAGAACTTGCTAAAGTAGTCGATGTCATGGAGCAATGCCAAAATGATCGCATGCCATTTGTCAGGGGTGCGGCGTTTGAGGCATTACAGACTGCAAAGATTATAGCTGGACAGAAGGGGTCTAGACATGAAATTGTTTCAAGCCCGATCACTGATGCAAATTGTCATAAGAGAAATGATAAGAGTCCATTTGGTGCCAGGCATGGTGGCTCTCATTCTGACTTTGCTTCTCCTGAGTCACAGACCGTCGATTCTTATATTAAGTATGAAGTGTTCCCTGATTCACCTCTGTCGATTGGGCAGTCTTCTTCTAACTTTGAACGTGGTAGGCGTACTAACAGGCGACTTTGGAACAATGATGGTTATGGGGTGGATGTATCTTTGAAGGATGGTTTTTTTATCAAAGCCTGCTCGGAAAGTAATGATGCAAAAGCTGAGTTAGAGCTGTCTGGTAAAGGCAACCTAAGCGACGCAAATAGAGAGCAATCAGAGGCATTTTCTGGATTTATACAAGGCAGTGCCGCAAGCACAGTAACAAGAGATACTACCCCTAGTCCTCAGGTATGTGAGTTGAAGCACATTGAATTTTTTGATCAACTGTGTTATGTTGACAGAAACTTAAAATTCATGCCATGATTTTGATGGTATTCCAGAGGTCCCGGCCGCAGCTTACGATTGATGATGTGAAAATATACACAACTCCACGGAAGCTTATGCGTTCTCTTCAAAACTCGGCTAATGTCAGCAGCTCTGGAGGCCCTCAGCAACAGCATAATCAGATTCCTTCAAGTCCATGTTCAGGTAAAGTGGAACTGAATCCAACAGTAGTATTAAATGTAGATAGTCATACTCACAACTCCAAATCGGAGGTAGCGGAGAAATGGAATAATGAGAAAGTGATATTGTGGGGCAAGAATAACCTTACTCTGAATGAAGAACTTGTGCCAGATGACACTGAATCAGTGTCGTCCACTGGTGATGTTACTGAAAATAGTGCTTGCGAAGTGTACAGAGAAGACTATGAAGATAATTTTAAGGTTCTGGTGCGAAGCAGGAAAAGGCTTACTTATGGAATAGCAGTTATGGGGTTTACCTGGGGCCTTCTCTTGATTCTTGTTGCTGTTATTTTGTCTGCAGTGAGAACTGACAATGATGAGCTTTTCTTTGATGTTGTTCCAACATAATATCTCCTTGTAGGCTTTATGTTATATTTTTTCATGGTCCTCTCACTGTATCCTGAGATTAACGAACAATTCTGACTGATGATCATGTAATTTAGACTGGCTAAATGCATTACTTGTGCACTTGAGATGATTGTAGAACTGCATCTATGAAATTATTGAATTATTCTAGATAGAATTGAAGTCCTGTCTCCCTAACGGTTGGAAGGCATGTATTAGACCTTCATATAACAAGTGAAACACCCAAAATATTAATTTCTTAAAAACTTTTCCTCCATTGAAGTTGCTCAGAAGCATTTGTTCCTAATTTGGTATTCAAAAGTTTTAAAGCATGATGGAGGGGAAAATAGTTAGCGAATTAATATCTTTTCTAAAATGCTTGAGCAGTTATCCAGATGCAAGCCAATTGTCTAATGCATTACCTTGGTACATGGTGCCTCTTTCGGCACCTTTATTTGCAAATTCTTGTGGCTTAAAATAATTGGTGATGTTTATAAAGAGTATCTGTTAAAATGAAGCTTTGCCATAGTCAGCTATTCCTTTCTTCGATGCAATAACCATAGTTACAAGGATCATCTATTGTTGAATTATCTTTCAATCTTCTTAAAAGGACAGGGTATAAGGAAGCAAGTTACATTTAACATTTTCCAGCAAAACAAATGTTACTTCTGTCTTAAAAATACAGAACCAACTATTTGTTAGTGGTTGAAACTCTTCAGTAGCAACCCTTGCAGGATGTATTGTCCCAAATGTCAAGCTACCAGGATGCTTATAGTAAACATTAGTCTCCTAGATTTAATAGCTTTTAGTTACAACACTTGATGAAATTCTAGGTTCTCTGTTTATCATTTACTCTTCCTTTGCAAACTTGTTTTTCCATTATGAAATCATGTGCTTTTGTAAGTGTAAATAGAAACTTGGTGATATGGTAAGCTTGAAACCTTGCACTGCCTACCAATGCAGCTAGCTTTTCTTAACACTAACTGCAGCTCCATTCTTTCTCATCAGTGTGATCTCATTCGCACTTCAAGCTTCCCAGATTTCCTCCCCTTGTAACCAATGAAACTTTGTTCTCAAATCTACTAAAAAATGATGAGAAATTCTGTCACTTCTCAAGCTAATTGAAGATTAAAGGATCAGTTGTTGTTTGTTTTGTAATGTAGCCTTCCATATGATGCACAAATTTTCATTAGTGATTAGCAGCAGCTTGTTATTTACCAAAAAAAGAAAAGAAAAGAAAAGCAGCAGCCTTGTTTTAAATAAAAGAAGACCCCTTGCAATCTACATTGTCTAGTTCGATTTAGAGGTTTAGGTTGTGCAAGTACTGACATCCCCCTCAATGTGCCTCAAGGGCCCAAAACCATGTGTCAATATGGCAGATGGGCTTATGCAGACATAAGGATATTTACCATAGCATTTAAGGTTTGATCCAGGGCTGAAAACATATAGAACTCACCAAATTGTGAACTTTATTAATGATCTTGGACTCCGAATGCACAGGTGTAGACCGTACTCATTTCCTCTGTCATCTGTACAAAGTCATCATCTTCTTCTCCCTCTGATTCTTTAGTGTTGAATCCTTCATTCATTGGTTCATTTTTCATTATCCTTCTCATCTTTAATTTCCTAAGAACAATGCTTCAAGTGCCTTTTTAGCTAATTATCGGCTTGAAATTGAGGATCCTTTTCTGCTGGTGGTGAATTCTGACATCATTGGCTGTTTGTTATGGTAATTTGAACCTTGCGGCGCAACAGCATAAGTTGCATTAGGTGTGCTTTGAGGTGGTTTATAACAGAGCCTGACAATTGGAGAGATGGATGATTTGGTATTCATGACGGTAAACTTTGAGTCTGAGAGATCTTGATGGAGTGTCACCAAGAACACCGAGAATTTGACTTTGATCATGTTGCCTGGAGCAACAGATGAAAGCTCCATCCTTTATGGAATATTTTGCGGAACAGTTAAAAGTAGCACCATGAAGTAGTTCATAACAAGGCAGTTCAATATCATCATGGCAAAAAGATGTGTTTTTTTTTTTCCTTCCCAAGAATTACAGGGATGGCTTCTAGGATATTATCAAGATTTTGGTCTCAGAAGATTTGAAAGGTGAAAACTAACTTGTGCAAGTTAAATTTTAAGGATGAAATGACATTAACCTGCAAATGGTTCTTGTTTGCTACTCTTTAATCTTAGCAAAATTTATGTATGTTCTTAAGAAGTGCCTAAAAGGAGAAAAGGAATGAACTCATATACCAAAGACTCCTGCCTATAGAGACTCTTCGGGACTCCCTATAACATTTTGAAGCGCCCAAGCGCTTGAAGGCCTTCTTTGCACCCTTCTAATGCCTATCTCAAGCTTCATTTAATGCAAGGAAGAGGTCACGCCTAGTATCTTCATATTCCCTAGATTTCCATCCGGTAGTCGTTTTCGCTGAGGTTGCTTCTTACCATGTTGAGGCAAATGCAAACAAATGTCCTTTTAGGTTGACCTCTCAAAGGTCTGGCCAGGTGAAAAAAGTTTTGAAATGTCAGATATTTGAAGAATTTCATATCAAGTTCTTACGGCAGCAAGGTCTAGATTGGTTAGCAACAAGGTGCTAGGGTTGTATCTTTCGTGCGAAAAAATGATTGATTTTCTTTCACAAAGTCGACCGTTGGAAATCTCAAAGCACTTTGAACCTCTTCAATCCACCTGAACAGATCTCGAAGTTGCCATCGTGCGATCCAGCGGTGGATTCATGCAAAGGAAGGTGAATGCTTCTTTGGTGTGAAAGATACAAGAGTAGCTGAACCAATCAGATAAGAAAATGCTTGTCTGCAGTGCATGAATGCCTCCCTCTATTAACTAGTGATCAGGAGTGACAAGCAGTTTCTTGTTATGTAGTCTACATTTAATGAACCCATTGTGATCACTGCATGCTAACCACATCACAGTAATAGTATATGAGGCTTTAGAACATTCATGAGAATTGTTTGAGCCATACAAGGCACTTGAATATCACCAATGAGAGTACTTCATTTTCATTTACTGAATATGCTATAGGAATCATGGTCAAAAAGAAGGAATCTTTTCTTTCGCGACTGATGACTTCGCTTAGATCCATCATGGTTCACTCCCTGAATGGGTTTTGATTCCACAATCCCCCACCCCACAAAAAAAAAAAAAAAGAAAAAAAAATCTGTCTCGAAGTATTTGAAGATCCCAAATTTGTTATGATCTTCACAACTATCAAATTTCATTCAACCATATAACATGATGTCGAATAATTCTCGTATGAAAACATTTTGTTGCAAGATAAAATTCACACCATGAAAGAGCAGTATCATATTGCAGTTACCATCCATTGGAGGCAATAAATACAATTTGTGTTGGTAATAGAAAATAACCAACCCTAAATCGAAGACATTATGTTACAATTTCATACAAAGTATTACAAATTATCATGCTCGATAACTTGTGCTGCTCTCCATTCCTCCCCAGGGTTCAGAACCACAGGTACTAGCATTGAAGCAGGGCCAGTGCAGATGAAATAGTCCTTCCCATATCTTCGGGAGAAAGAACCAGGGCTACATAAGTAAATGTCATCATACCCCATCCTTATCACCCTAAATCCAAGACCGCTACCCTGTAAACCACATCATTTATTTCGCAATAACAATCAAAAACTATGTATAATATGTTCACGTATTTTATTATTAGTGTATTTGTGTATGAAATGATTGCATCCTTCAAGAATTATGTGAAGAAATGCAATGAAGCAATCTGAGATTCCTCTGGGTTTCTTCAAAGGGTTAGATGTTAAAATTATAGTTCAGGAGCACCCTTCCTCTCTATTAAATTTTTACTCAAACTAACACTCCCTGCCTACTCTCTAGATGATTCTACTAGAAGGAAAGTAACAGGAGATCATTTTGAAAATCACAGGAGGTGGAGGTAACAACTGCTAATCTACGAATATATTGGTCATATAATAAGAGAAGACATCACTGGGAGGGAGTTCAATCGGTACTATGACTTCTGGGTATTATTTTAATTTTAGGATCCAGTCAAATTCTGTGGCTTAAAGAAGGCATAAATTGGACTCATTAAGACCCACACAAAAAAAGAAGAAGCAATGATTTAATTGTGTTAGTATTATTAAAGGAAAAAAAATGTTTGCAGAAGTGATTCATAGGTCATGGATGCATGACCTTAATCCCAAACCAATTTCTTGAATAACATCTCATGGCTGATTTGGTTTTATGGATCAATCACGGAAGTTCTTTTTTTGATGACTAACCATGGAAGTTCTTTATCATATAATAACCAGGTCTATATAAATTTGCCATGGCAACACATGGAATGTGCTCACTCTCCATTTTGCCAGATAGAAAACTTTTCATATTTTTACACATTATCTATTTGTCGGTGAAGTGCCAACTTACTCAGCATTGATGTAGCTACTGATGCGCATATATTAATCATGTAGTCCATAATATTCCTCTAAGAAGAGACTTTAATTGTGATATTTCCCCAAGTGATGCCGTACATCCGGAGTTGGCTTTGTTATTACAAACTGGTTGTATGAGACTTCCTCGTATATGGTCTTATTGAGGCGATTTAAGGGTGTTCTTACCCTTTTTACCAAAGAAAAAGTCATTTAGTGTTGGTCAATGACCCAGGTTAGAATCCTGCGCTCGGTCAATGTGGCCATGCTTCCTCTTGTCGTAGTTATCATTATTCACGGGGTAGGTATTAGAAACTAATTACCGAAATCTTAGACTCTTATTGGTGGTTAAAATGAAGATTAACGGAGAAACAAAAAATCCTAGATGAGAAGAGGAACAATACCTGATCAATAGTTGTATATTTGGAAGGTGGAGTTCTATATATACGCTTCAGTCTCTCCGTCGGAGGTGCAGTATAGACTCGACTAAGCTTGCTCCTCAAGATGGTATACAAATCATCCTCTACGGTCCATGAATCCTTGGCCTCCTTGTGATTATCCTTGCTGAAAGCAGAACCCAGAAGGGAGTACCAACTGGGAGGTTCAGGTTCCATAGCATCAGCTGGAGACAGGATACCAAAGCTAGAAGATAGAGGTGGGTAGGCACAATAGGAGCAGCCCCTGAGACCCTCGACGGCAGAGCCATACCGGCTTTTAAACCTGAGATGGCTCAATATGGCACTTGTGAGCTTCACAGACTCTGCTCCCTTATTCTTTACGACGACCGCCGTTGCCATGCTAAGGGGATAGAGGGAGACAATGTATGTTATATCGAGCGAGCCATCTCCATTGGTGCAGCTCAATTCAACCTGCAAAAGATGGCCAAAGAAAAAGAGGTTCCCACTCAGCCCAACTATTTATTTTGCAAAGAGAACAATAGCAATCATACAAATCCAAGCCTCAAAACAGTTTAAATACCAAGCATGCTTGACAAAGCCATCACAAGCTAAATTACGATCAGAAGGGCATTAGGATTTGTTGTGGTATAGAAGGAAGAACATTATTAGTTCTATATTGAGTGTTATATATTTCTACGTGAGGTGCCTTTTGAAAAAAAAAAAAAAAAACTATGAGACCAAAATGGATAATATCTTAGTGATGAGGATATAAAGAATTGCCTTAAGGCATTAAAGTACCGAAATTCATCCAACGATCCAAGCAAAGGGAAATGACTTTGTACATGAAGAAGAAATTTTTGAGCAAATTCAGAGTCTCTAGCAAATCTTTAAGCATGCTAAATCTTTTTTTTCTTTTGGTTGGACCGTTAAATCTATTTTTTCCACTTATTAATATGAAAATATTCTCTCAAAAATGTTAATATCAAGATAAAAGAAGGAAAATGAAAAAAATAAAAAGACAGGCTCAGAATTTTCAAATTCGTCAAAAATTACACAACATACTTTCGAAGAAGAACAAAATCTTCCATTAAAAAAAGGAGCGGTATCTGAACGAGCATTAGAACAGGTTTTGCTACCTGCACTACATCAATGGAATCCGAGTCGGAATCCTTCACAGCCCACTGGGAAGCGCTCCAAGGAGAACCATCAGGATTCAATCTTGATACATCATTGAGAACCAAACCAAGCCCACCCTTCACCGAGCTAGCGGTGACGGGCCCGCCGGCGCCAACAGTGTGAAGCACCTCCTCGAATCCTTCATCCTTCCAGTAGACCTTCGGCTTGTAGGATGTGATAAGCCCATCAGGTATACGTAGCTGGAGCGAGCTCCCATTCCTTACTCTGAGCTCGACGGTGGGGACATCGCCGGATTCGGTGAACTTAATTCCTTTCCGGCCAAACTTCTGTTCAAGGCTCTGTGGAGGGGCTTGGGTGGTGGTGGTGGTGGTGGAAGGAGAGGAGGAGGAGGAGGCTCTTATGGGAGAATTGGGATTGGGCTTGGGGAGATGGAGGGAGAGCAGAGAGGCCATGAGAGACTCCCCTTCTCCCTCCACGCATCACAGTGGCCTCATATCTTCACTTCGGGATAGTTTGCGTTCGTGTCTTTATCCAGGCCTTTTCTCACCTCAAATATCAGGTGGCCGCATGTACAATTTTATTGGTTCACCTCACCACGCCAGGCAGCGGATGGTTACCTCAAATATCTTGAAAGTAACGCACTTTACCTCTTTATAGCAGCTAGGGATAAAATAGCTTCCATTGAAGTATAATTAAAGTTTGATCTTGATATAGTACCAACAAAAATTATGGCAACCAAATCTATGCCTCGACCAAATTGATCCTCTGATCTTGATAAATTCTTGAAGATCGGCTTCCAAAAATGACTGAACTCAAAGTCTCATTCGAGAATAACTATTTCTAGATCCTCTCCTTTCTTCCAATAACTATAGATCTTACCAAAGCGACATTTTGGACTTTAGCCAGATGAACTTGAAAAATAAACCACTTGACTGATTCCGATCTTTAGCTTAGAATAAATGGCAATCGACCTTGAAGGCCGCCAAATTTCTGTACTTCATCTTACAGACAAGAGATCTTGGCATTCCTGTACCAAGAATTTTAACCGGACGAACTTGAGTCAACAAAAGAACTTCGCCATCAGAATGAGTCCAACCTATAATCCGAATAAAGTGGTGATTATTTTGTAAGTAATGAATCACAGTACTCTTTCATCTCATCTTCGAGTCAATCTTGGACATTCGCCAAACTCCCTCAAGAGAACATGGCCACAGTCCTAATTGAAGGGCCTGCCATCCTTTCTGACCTTCAGCCCCTTCCGAATCAGAGCATTTGCACACACCCTTGATCGATCTTGAAGATTGCTGAGCTTCTAAAATCAGTCAAGATAGTACCAATAGGATAAGCGGATGACTCTTGAGTTGCCTGCTCCTTTCTGAATCTAAGAGATGACAGTAGCAGAGTCATCCTCTAGGAAGATCCTCTCCACGCGAAGCTGTTGTCTGGTAAAGATGACACCGACCCAGGTAGTGTGAAGCTCCGCAATTAGGACAAAAGGCTAAAAAAGATGGGAGCTATCAGCCGCTACCAGTTTCCCATCAGGACTATGGACAACGAAACCAACTCCGCCCTTTCCATCCCTGATATTGCTATCAAAGTTAACCTTGACAAACCGCAAAGGTGGAGGGGCTCGATAGAATCTTGTGGGTTGCTGCCGGAGCAGCTAGGAAGCTTCAGAGATCAAGAATGTTGAGGGATGAAGTGGAAGTATCAAGCTGGTAGTACTTCTGAACCAGATAGATAGCTCTCTTTAAAATCCGACGAGCAAAAGTCACATCATTATCAAAGATTAGACTGTTTCTAGACCCACGGGTATCATCTGCCCATCTCCAAATAACCCATCAGGTATTTGGTAGTTTTGAAAATTTTGATCTCCCTAGGACAGCTGAAAATATTGGTTTTACACAGACATAGGATGCTGAAAATTTTGGTAGTTTTGAAGAAAATGAACGGTTAACACCTCGAAATAGAGAGGAAAATCCTGAGATGGAAATAGCCAAAGGGTGCTTCGGGTGGTTGCCCAATTTGCAAACCAATTCTAATCTTTAACGATACTTCAGATGTTAGGGTTTTTACGTTTATGTCTTGATTTTGTGCTAAAAGGAGCAGGCACGAGAGACCGATAAAAAGGTTTGAGCTCGCAGTCTTGTGCAGGTATTCCTCGGTGACGGTGAGCTCATGTTGTGGCATCTCCCTTAAACTACGCTGTTTGGAGGTGGTCAAAGTACCAGTTAGCGCATGCTGCGCACTTTCCAATGCACAACCTACCGGTCCCGGATCACTGGCCAATCCTTTACAACACGGAGTAAAAAATCTAAGAGGCAACTTCCCTTAATTTAATTTAAGAAATATTCATAGTTTCGGAAAAACGTTAGGGATCACAAAGAAGCTCCAGTTCAAAAGGATAGCGCCCGATTTAATTGATAGATAGATAGAATTGTACCAATATTATGTGATTGGTGTTATAAGAGAATTTATATATCATTTACGGCTAGCGCAGCCGAATTGAATGCAACCACACTTTTAACATACGCTGTATCTCGACAAGCAAAGGACCAAGCATAGGGTGCCATGATAAATATGAGAGTTGTAAAAGCAAAGAATTATTATATTCCTGAAAATTTGAGTAGGCAGCAATGGCAAATTAAGATCCATGAAGTGGACCACAAACTGCGGAAGATTTGTTCGACTGATTGCTGCAGCTCAATCACATCAAGTTTAGCAAAAGCAGTGAGATTTGCGGTAATGTGCCTTGGAAAGAATACAGGATGCCTGCAACAAAAGAGAAGAAATCCTTACAGCTTAAAATGGTACCTATTATCAACCACAGAGTAAAAAAATAAAAAAAAGAAAACAAAATCACCAATAATAGCACTTCATTTCACATTCTAAACTGCTGCATGTGTTAAAGAATGAACCATCCCAACCTTGAAGATCTAGCATTGTAATGTGAAACATAGAACTGCAAAAAAATCAGACAAAGGGAGTCAAAATACGTTGACATTGCAAGTAGCTGGCTTGTCGAGCTGCTCATTTACCAGATTTCCCAGGATGGGAATCAAAATTTGCTACCGTCCTCACCTGCTAAAATAGATAAAACCATTACATGGTCAACCCATATGCACATCATTAATCCTCATCCATCCCGGCTGGTGGGTCTCTCTTTGGACCACCAGCTGGTTTTGCCATTATAATCTGCCCAAGAAGCATATGTTTCAATGTCAATATATATGCCAGCAGCTAGAATAGACATTAATTGCAACATACAAAATGATACCATAAGGAAACTTTAAAATAGGAACAGAGCTCACCCGATCAACCCGGAGAACAGTACAAGCAGCATCTGCAGCATATTTGAGTGCAAAGAATCTGTTCAAAGGATTGGACAACTTTAGTAGACAACAAAACCAAGTACCATGTGCTAAAGCTACAAAAATATTCTACTTCAGTACAAGCAGAAAGCTATAGCTAAGAATACAAGCATGATAGATCCAATACATGTAAGTTAAAAAGTTAAAAAATCCAATACATGTAAGTTAAAAAGTAAAAAAGTCAAACAATCAAACTATCACTGTGAAAGAATATATATATATATATAGAGCCAATATAAATTATAGAGTAGGGAATTATTCTTCTAGGTAAGTATAAGAAATTTCTATTTCAAATGCATCCATATGTAGCAAATGCATCTTGCATCAGCTAAAATAATCAATGCATGTGGTCCAACAGTCACCTTAAAAATCTTACCAAACTCAGCAATAGCAGCCCTCATGCCTCTCTTGGTCACTTATGGATCATTGCTATATTTAAGAAATGCTAAAGACATCAAACCTCAAATCACACATGAAATATCTTCCAAGGTAAACAAGCACTTTTTGAGAAGAAGAGGATTCCCCCGCCTACATGCCTAGACATCACCTCCCATTTACCGCAAAGGGCACATTTTTTGAATATATCTACCACCAAGAGTTTTCTTTGACTCAAAGAATAGCTCATTCAGATCAACCAAGAGATGGTGAGACATTTCACTCATAAAATCCAAACTGATCATGTCTACAGCAACTGGCTATATAAGAAAGAAATGAATCTGTCTCACCACTGAAAGCATCTAAAAGAACCACTTGTTGCCTCTTCTCCAAAAGCAGCTCATGCGTTTAAAAAACTGTCAATGATTTTTGACATACCAAATTCTGACAATGATAGGCCCTTTGTGGTCGCCTCATGCACTTAGTTTAGTCATCTGATAATCCCAGTTATACATTTACAGAGTAAATTTGACACCATTGTGACAATTGGAAGAATCAACACTGGAAATGCATTTGAAACAATGCAAATTATTCTAAAATAATTGCATCCATCACTAATTAGGCAAATGTCCACATAAGTCCTAAATTAACTAAAGAAAAAAAAGCTACCAAGAAATTGCAGTTTTGATCAGACAGTTAAAATAGCAGATGTTGATTCCACAATGAAATAAAATTTTAAGTTTTAAAAAACATGATTAGGAGAAAGGCAAGAAATCAACTGTAGTGAACCAAAAGAATACTTGATGATTCCAAAACCAATGAGAAGAGGCTCACTTGGTGAGATAGAGGTCCCAGATATTCATGGTTGAGACATCCTTACAGACACCACCTTCTAAGTCAATACCGACTTTGGTGTTTCCAGCAGCATGTTCAGCATACAAGGAAGAAATAATCTCCATAGTGTTCAGCCCAGCATTCTCAGCCAGGGTCATAGGTACCATTTCAAAGCTTTCTGCAAATTTTGCAATTGCATACTGATCCAACCTGCAACACGAGAAGCAAAATCACTAGATGAATTGACAGATTTCAGGACCGCTAGCATGTGAAATTTTCAACTTGCCTTTGTGAATCCACTGTCAACAACAACAACAACAACAATAATAATAATAATAATAATAATAATAATAATAATAATAATAATAATAATAATAATTGCATTGGAATTTGCACATAAGAACTTTAAAGAGGGTTTTTCTTCTCTTCACAAGGAGAGAGACACCACCAAAGGGAGGGAGGTTGAGATAATTTATTCGAATCAAGATGCCCCCTTAATGCACAAAGCATACATAAAAGGGATAGGATTTGATTTCAGAAGAGAGGACGAAACAAAATAGGAGAAAAAGAAAATGGAGGAGCAAAAAGTGAGGGACAAGCATGAAGGTCAAATCCATCACAAGAATTTTTTCCCCCATTCAATAGTTAATCTTATTACCACAATTTTTTGGTGTCTTTATCAACATAAAAAAGACATTTAAAGGACACCAAAAGGCAATCCTATAAAACCAAGACCATCCAAATCCTTTTACCATATGCTACCATTTAAGGCATATTTTGGCACATCATTTCCTTGCTCTAAACTGTGTAGGCTTGCATAATGATATAAACATAACTATTTGTAGTAATTATATTTAATCTGGAGATATCATTAACCTACATAACCACAAATCAAACATTGTAGTGCTAGGAAACTTGGAAATCCCAAAGAATGACTATGGATAGTAACACAAAATAAAACATTTAATAGGAAAGGATAATAAAAAGCAACAAATCTTGTTAGAGCTATACATTCCATCAGATTGTCAGATTGACTTCTAGAATATTTAAGAAGATTAAAGCAGAACAAGAAATAATACCCCATCTCTTTAAAGGAAAATTCTTCCAACTTTCTTGCCAACTCTATCTCAGTAGCAGCAGCCCCGGGAACCATGCGACTGTCCCTGCACATTGCCTGTTGAGTGATGGAAAGACTGCATTAGCAGGAGTGAAAAAGGTCAAACTTACATAACATGTAAAAATGCAAATAAGATGTATCACTTACACCCTTGCTTCTCGTTATCTTAAGGCTGAAGTTCCTGCATAAAAAGAAACTATATTTCAAGACTCACCTTGTATGTATTAACACTGTCATCAACAGCCCTTTCAAGGTTATCTAATATACTATCTGTACTACCTCATAAGACCACAGTAGAAACTGAGTTTCCACCTTCTTCATTTTTCACAATAGTCACCTATGTAAATAAAAGGCGAAACAATTGATGTTTCAGAAAGCAAGCTAACCAAAAGAACTTTCAAAACATTAATAATGATGATGGTTATTGTAGATATGGCAACAATACCCGAACGCCACCAATTTCTTCCACTGAAACAGAGTCAGCATATCCCAGCTCGTCAGGATTTGGTTGGCTAAGTTTCAGCTGTACGTTTACAATCAAAGAATGTATTACTGAGATAGTAAGCACCATCTACTTAAATAATTAAAAAAGAAAAAGATTCTCAGGTAAGAAAGAAACTTACAAGAGCTACAGCACCAGTTGTACGGCAAAACCTCCGCAATTCAAACTTTGAGCTAATTTTTAGAACCATGAGTCTGTCAGAGATGGCAGAAATTAGTAAACATCTTCATATATCATCAGATACATACAAGTCAGAGCTTTGATGTTTTGCACCCAAAAGAAAAGGCTCTATTCAGTGATGTCTCATATAAACCCCACACTCACTATACATAAATACATGCGAAAATGTCTCCCTATGCACAAATAAACCATCTAAGCTCATCGCAGGCCCTTGTCTTGCGTAAGTCATCTAGGTCAAAGAATCAACAATGCATAATGTATACATCAAAATAAACAGCTGATTTTTAACATTATAAAAGCCTGATAAAATATTCCTTTGACTCATCTATGTAGATGAGATAGCCCCTTTTGTTTTTATTTTACTTGGCTATTTTCACCTATGAAGTACCATGTTTAACACAAATAAAAAAGGGAATTCTCACAATAATGTAGTCATGCAAGTGTACTTGCTCAGGTCTAAACAAAATGCACAATGCACAAGCCTAACAAACATGGTTTGAAGGTTCAGCAGAAAAATGGAACTTACAACCAGGACCTTTCAATTGGGCTTAACTGATATTAAAGCAGGCTTGCTTCCAAGTTTATGCTGAAAATAACATGCTAAATTTAACTTAGATATAAGATTTTGTGATAATTTTGTCATTCCTCATTTCTCTGAATTCCAAGAAACATTATTGGTGAAATCAAGAATTGAATTTAAAGATGATTTTGAGACAATGATATCAAGAGATTTTGACAACTTGTTTTAAATAGTCTAACCCAGAGCACAAAACCCAATCATGAGGATTGTCATCCTTCTAAATTGCCACAAACAATGTAAAAGTTATATTCGATGGTTTTAGTTTTCAATAAGCGTAACCTTTTGACCATTTCATAGAAGAAGATACAATAGCAATATACCAAAAGATCACAGATAATACAATATGCTCCAAACAAATATTAATTTATTTTTTGACTTGTTTTATTATTTATATTTGCCAAAATTCTTTCACGACATTTGTATCTTTGTATCTTCTATAATCTCTGGGACAGGCGTGCCAAAACTAAAGTTAAACTGTCCAAACAATCTAAACTGAAAAAATTCATTTGGCCAGGCTTAAATGAAACTGAAACTAAAACCATGTTTCTGAACCTTGCTATCGATTAGAGTACAATGTAAATTGTCATTTGTAAACACAAACAAGTATTCAAACATAGGTGTGCAGGGCATAAATATAGAAAGTTAATTAAATAGGATCAAGCAAGAAATGACAAGAAGAAATTGAAAACCTGGGATCCAAAGCATGCACCGCACGTGTGTGAGAGAGAGAAAGTAGGGGGACAGAGAGAGAGAGACAGAGAGAGAGATGTGAAATACACTAAACCCACACAAACCTACATACCAATTGATCAACCTCAAACTATGAAAAGTAACTAAAAATGAAAAATTATATTTCAAGGCCAAGTATGATAGCACAATAAACATGCTTGGTGCTCAAGAAAATAAAACCTTATAGCATCCAGGTCTCAGCTGAATAATGAAAATAAGACAAACCAGTGTATATTCAGTATTATATGTAGGACTAACATGAATTTTAGCAAGCAAAAATGATTGGAACATATTTCTGCCAAAGTAGTCTATGTATTGAGATTAATCAGCAGATTGAAATAAAAAGAAAAACGAAATGCAAGAAACACAAGGGAAAATTCTTTAAAAAATAAAATTTAATTTATAGAAATTAGATAACACTGCTCACAACATACTCATCCAAGAGATAATTCCATCAAAATTGTATGCTTGTAAGGTATAAATGACATTTAGCATGAGAAGGAGAGCTCATTTACTTGTAGCGCTCACAAAAATGTAATGCCATGTCTCCAACTGCAGCTCCACTGACAACCACCTTGGCACCTGAGTCAGCAACTGCTTTAATGAGCTCCTCAACTTTGGCTTCTTCAGTTTTTGCATAATTTTCTAGCTGCAAACAGCATTCATATCTTCCATCAAAATCAGGTTCCATGCTTTGTAAGTTAACACATCCACCCAACACGGCCAACCTCCCATTTTGACACACACCCCTTCACCCTTCAAACCTCTTCCCCCCTCCCCCCCCCACTCCTTCTCCCTCTGCCTTAGGCCTCTTAAATTTCTCAAAAGCAAGGTTAACCGCACGTGTACATGTGTCAAAATTGGTACATGGACGAACTAGTAGAGTTAAGTTATCACACCCACATATCCATGAGCATTGAGCAAATGCGCTTGACACGATCTTACGCATTACACATCGTATGAAGGTAAACACCCATATATCATGCCGATAACCTACTGATGAGGCATGTATCTAAGATATGTACAATATGAATGAGCATTCTCATACTAGGCAGGAAAAAGAACATGATATGATGTTTAAATTTTCCAACAATAGTAAATACATCGTTTATCCTATATCTCAGCTTTTTAATACCTTGTCTACTTATATTGGCATGCCTTACCGTACCAATGACAATATATATCATAGATTATGAACATGTATAGCCGGATAGAGCATCAACACATGAATAATGTTGCTTTGTGACATAAACTATTAATTAGTAAGTAGTTTAATTTTTGGCTTGGAATAATCATTACTATGCAATTTCACATCTTAATTTTGTTACTACCTCAAAAAATAAAAGCTGGATAATAGGGAATTGCTTATTAAAGCAAGCACAAAGTTAAATGGGCCATTTGCAACTTGCAATAACAGATGAACAAAAAACAAATTGAGATTTAAGTATCTAGATAGAATCACCAATGTATTTAAGAACAACAATCTAAGACTTTCCAAAATTTTGAGAGGCAATTTACAACAAAAAAAATTGCAACTACATCAGTGCTGATTGATACATAATAAGCATGTAGTAATTAAAACTTTTCTTACACCTTATATAATTTGAAAAAAAAAAAACTGAAATTACAATAAAAGAAAAAAATATAGAAATGGGGGAACAACAACACACATGAATAAATTTTTTTGGTCAAAACCAAAGGATATAAATCCTGGTTTTCGTATGAATACCGGTATAGGCATTACAGAGAACCAATACGGTACATCACTTCACTGACACTTGGTACAAGGGGAATTTCATGTTTCAGTTCTTTAAATGTCTGGTATGTTATGCCCAATATGAAGTAATAAGATTTGGTATATAAATCCTTGGTCAAAATACTACCTGTTCAGCATTATGAATTAAAACAGTTCCCTTTGTTTCAGTTGCAGATGTATCAACACCTCCAGCAAACACCGCAATCTACAAAAAGAATGCATCATCAAAATGATTATATGAGCAGACTAAGAACCAAAGGAAACTGCTGGAGTGCTTTAAATATCAGAAAACAATGTAAGTTGATTAAAGAGAAGTAAGTTATCATGTATTCTCATTGTTATTAAACTGCTAGATTCCTAGATTCCCATTTAACTATATGAGTCTCATCGATAAGCAGCATATCCCTTTTTTTTTCTATGCTAAGATGATGAACTGGTGTTCCCATAGAGATAACAGGTTTGGTACAGAAGGATATGACAACAAGCACAACATCGATCCACAAGTTAAGCTTAAAACAGATACAGATACATACAAGAAGACCATATATAGTTAACTTGCTAAGAAACACATACTGTACCACCCTGAAGTATGCAATTAAGCATTGCATGTCAGAGCCTGTAATCTAATTCTTATGTCAAAGAAAACAAATAAAAGGAAATACAGACATGCAATAGGTTCAGGGGCCCTGACGCAAACCCGATACAACCTGCTGGTGAGTCAGGATTGACCAACCAGTATCTAGCCCACAAACCCAATAGGTCTGGTTAGGTAGGCCGATTGGGTAAATGGGTAAGGTAAAAATTGCCACCCCTACCTCAATGGTAGGTGGGCATGTCAAGCAAGAAGATTCCAATATATACTTCTCTTTGTACCCTAGGAGATCAAGTTCCCTCAAAAGGGGGAAAATAATGCTTTTGAATTGATGCCTGCATCTTTGCAAACAAATATCTATAACATCTTGAACAATTAAGACCCAATTTTCCCATTCAACAACCACCAAATGTGATGATGATTATTAAGGAGGCATGTTTTTGTAGCACACAGTTGTTAATATCACATACTAGCGTGTCAGACCAACTAAAGAATTCAAATACCATTTTATCAAAAAAAAAGAACTCAAATACTGAAAGAATGAACTGGATCATATCATTATATGCACATATGCATAAATATACATATATACATACATATGAATACACATATAGTGTTGGACCATATCCTTTATGGTCCAACACTATATGTGTATTCAAAGGAAATAGTAAGATTAGCTCCATCACCAATCTCCTCCTGTTGGGCCTTTCCTGCCAGCACCAAAATCTTGGCAGCAGGATGCTGGACCTCAAGCTCATTCACAATAGTGGCGGCATCATTTGTTACAAAGAGCTTGTCCAGATGATTGATAACCATTTTATTCATGCCTACACAAATTATTAAAGAATTGATGGATACAACCATAAAATCAACTCATAACACATCCATAATCAGGCCAAGAATAATCACAGAACACCATTATCCATGTGCATCCACACCAAGGATGAAACTGATCATGAGATTTGGGGAAAAAAATCAAAATAGTCATCAAAGATCAAACCTTTTCTGCCCTACACGTCCCGCAAAAATTCAAGAAAACAAGCAAATGAAATCCCACAAAACCACCAAAACCACCAGCTTTCTTCCCAATTTTCCAGCAAAACAGGA